>OX638075.1:600000-1086813 GCA_951804385.1 Trifolium dubium | reverse complement strand
GAAAAAGTTCATGACTGGATGGTGTGTATCACTTTACTCAACCCAATATCTTGATGTGTGCATTCATTCATAGTCATACATATATCAAACTAGTGCCACGTGTTACGCCATAATTATTATTTCCTGAAGAAAGTTGTGCTTTTGTCTGCATTGGATAATTTAATACTAGTTTTTCTCTTATTCATTCAATATCTGCTGGGATCTTGTTGTATTGAATTTTGTGTCTTGAACTATAAGTTAACATACATCATATTTACACTTTTGAAGCTTTTTTTTAGTAACATATTCAAAGTGGTACTGGTACTCCTTGTTTAATAGGGAAGGGGGGTCCTATTACCTATAGAATGGCACTAGCAACTAAATCTTATGAATTCTTTGTTAATATGTTATGTGTAATTAATGATAGATCTTTTGTTTTTGTTTTTGTTTTTGTTTTTGTTTTTGAAGTGTCATTCTTCTTCCAATTGCAATCACCTTCTACATAACATGGTGGTTCATTCATTTCGTGGACGGGTTTTTCTCTCCAATATATGTTCAACTTGGAATCAACATCTTTGGTAAGTGCTTCTATTTTATATACACCTTTACTATTTTTCCCATAAGGTCAGGACAGTATGGCTATTCAATTTTATTGGATCCTATATGTTTAATACTCGTTTTAGTTAGGGTTTTCGTTTTTATTTTTGTATTTGGGAGATATTGGATGTAGAAATATGCAAGAACGGAAAAAGTTATGCAAATTTCTACATGTAAAATAGAAATGTTATTTTTCCAAGAAAAAGAAAAAAGAAATGCTACTGGCTTTTGTTGTCTCTGCCTCTAACCTATTGGGCACTTACTGGATGTCACGGTAGCATTGCACATATCGAAGTAATTGCTTACACTTCTTGGTCAGGTCTTGGATTCATTACTTCCATTACCTTCATCTTCTTGGTTGGTGTTTTCATGTCATCATGGCTGGGTGCATCTGTGCTGGGACTTGGGGAGTGGTTTATCAAGCGAATGCCTCTTGTTCGTCATATTTATAATGCCTCTAAGCAGATTAGTGCTGCTATTTCACCAGGTGTGTTTGCAAAACATCTTTTTTCTTAACAGTTTACTCTTTTTTTTTTATGTTAATGTCGGGTAAGAACTGTTTATGTTAACATATGTATGTGTTGCCACAGATCAAAATTCACAAGCCTTCAAAGAAGTAGCTATCATTCGTCATCCACGTGTTGGTGAATATGCATTTGGATTCATTACCTCATCTGTTGTCCTTCAGGTTTCTGAAATATTTCTACATTTGGCACTTCATAAGTTCAGAGTTTTTTTTTTAATGCCTTAAATTGGTGTTTCAGTCTTTCTATGAATGTCATTGTGTTTGTTAGTGCTCATACTCAAACAGTGGGCCTTGCACTCTTGCGTAATGATAGTATAGTGATCTGTGTTGTTTGGGTTTTACACAGGTCCATATTGTTATCACTAATTCTTCTTGTAGGCACATAGTTGATGCTTGTTGCTTTCCATGTAGCCTTTTAATTTGATGTTCTTTTTTCTTGGTTGGTTATCTCTAAAGGCTAAAGCCCAAAGCTATATAAATATGGCAAAATACCATATTGTTTTGAAGGCTAGTGATGTACTTAATAGTCAGTTGGCACTTTTCTGAATCCTCATTAAAATTGCCTTCTGGATGATAACTTGAGATCAATAGTTTGGAGTCATGGGTCACTATAGATAAGCATTTGATGTATTGTATTAGACAGAGCATGTTTAGTTTTAATTAATGAAGATTTTCTGCAATTATCGCAACTTTGAATAACTTGTTGAATTTAACAATATACATCACTATTTGACAGAGTTATTCTGGAGATGAGGAATTATTTTGTGTCTATGTTCCCACAAACCATCTTTATATTGGCGATATCTTTCTTGTGAACACCAAGGATGTCATTAGACCAACATTATCCGTCCGGGAAGGAATTGGTGAGTTGTCTCTAGCTTTTATAGTTACAAAATCTTGGATAATTATTAGAAGGAAAAACAGGCTAATAATAATTACGTACTTTGCACTCCATTAATGTTATGACTTATGAAAGATGGTTTCTTTTTTATGAGTGAACTGCTTTATGGGGCATCCTTTTTTAATGCTAATGATGCGGTAAAATTTGGAGTTAAGATTCTCTTGTCCTAATGATTTGAAATTGGGATATAATTATTGGAAGGGCTTACACTTCATTTACACACTATTCACACTTGAGCAAATCATTACACGTCTCTCGCACTTTGAATACCTCAGTATGTGTAACTCGTGCACTTTATGTTGCAAGCAATAACTATTTATGCATGCTGTTTCGTTTTTGTTTTTGGTTAAGCCTGGGCGTTGTTTGTTTTTAGCCTGCATGTGCAGCGCTTTGTTTTAGAGATGGTAGTGTTTGTTGAGGGCAGGTTTTGTTTGGTGGGGACTGGTGTTGGTATACTAGGTGTGTTTGGGTTGTGTTTTTCCCTTTCCCTCTTGTCTCTTTTGCTTCTTTGTGAGGTCTTGTTATGGAGAATGCCTCAATAAAATTTGCTATTTCAAAAAAAATAAAAAAACAATATAAATGAATTAATTCCAGTATAGTTTTAACATATGCTACATTTTGCAGAAATTGTCGTCTCTGGAGGCATGTCAATGCCACAGATCCTATCAACACTTGATTCACGTGTTCCAGTGGAAATAAGTAGACCTGATAGAAGATGAAAGCAAAAGTATAGTAGTTGCTCGTTGAGTAGTCTATGTTGTTTTATATGGAGCCGTCAGAATGGCAATGCAACCAATTTGTGTTGCGAATGCAGGCATTTAATTTACGGTGTTGATTTATGAGTAAGTGTTAGATTCTGATGGTCAGTGTAAAATTCATTTGTGTAATAGAATATAGAAATTAGCGATTGTTTGGGAATATAGTTTGAAAATACAGACTTACCACGCTCTATTGTGGCAGGGGTCCTGAATTTTCTGCATGTGCATATTATGGCGGTCTCCTAACGTAATAGCAATTCAATTTTGTAGTGCCGATCACTTGCTTACACCTTTATTTATGTTGTTTCTATGTGATTTTCAATTCATTAGGCAGCTAACTTAGTCTCATTTCTTATATGATATAATAGTAATACTTTATTATTAAATTAAATGATGTAGAGTTATTAGTAGGATCTATTAAGAACTTTTTAGAGAGGTGTTGGGTTGGAGGGAGACACAAGTTATAGTACATAAGCCATATGTTTATGCACCGTGCATAAATACCCAAAATTGCTTAGTGCACTCTTTAAATGTTTAACGCACCTTCCAAACTTTTAACGCACCCTTAGATTGATTAGCACACCCTCAAATTTTTAGTTTTATTGTAGAAGCCCCTTTAAATTACTAACTTGATGTTCATAATTTTGATTTGTTAGAAAGAAAAAAAGCCCCCATAAATGGATTCCTGCAGTATAAAAATTTATAACATAATGTGTTTTTATTGGATGTTGATGTAAACTTATTTTACATTTATAAGACATCATTTTTTTTTGACCAAATTTATAAGACATCATTGTTATGCATTATACTTGATTTTTAAACTTTGTTGTTATAAACAGTTTATAAGTATTTATGGATGCGTTTAATTCGCAAAACGATAAAATATGATAGGACATGACAAAATAAAATTTTATCAGAGATAATATTTTTTATATTTAAAAATAAAAATAGTGTTATCACATAACTTTTATAGTTCTATTATAGACAAAAAATTGTCATGTGGTTGAGTGAATGACGAAATTTTTTTTTCTTCTTGTGCCTTACTATTTAATTTGTCCAATTTTATAACCAGTTTATAAATCAAACATTGTACAACAAAAATTGTTCAATAATACATATAAACATTGTTCAATCATCTATTTTTTTTAGCAGATCAAACATATTATATAATTATCCAATAATAATGTAAAATATGTATATAAATTAATTAAATAATATAATAAATTTGTAGCTCAAAAAAGTTAAAGTAAGTGAAAAGTAAAATCTAGTTTTTTTTTTTACAATTAAAATGTAGGTTAAGGAATGGTTCAATGATATTTGGCGGCGCAGGTTAAGCAAAGGCGCATCCTTGGCACATTCTAGAATTCTGACCTATCTTTCTTTCTTACCGTTTCACTCACACACTAAACAAAACCCTAGTTCTCTCTCTCTCACTCTATATAAACACCTCGATACCCACTTTCATTTGTATCCTCTCTCGAATTAGGGTTTCTCATAGCACAGCCGCTCCACTTTTAGGTTTAATTTTATTGATTATTGAAATTGAAATAGAAGGTGACAGTGACGATTGTGATTAGGTCTCGTTCGTCGTAATGGCCATAACGGCCTTGCCGACCATCCTGTTATATCACCACCCATATTCTGAGTCACTCTTTATCTATTCATTTTATGCTTTCGATTTTCATCATTTTTTTCTTTCAATTGGCCTGTGATTAAAATAATTATTGACAAGCATATGTCTGAATTATTCATGTCGATAAATCTAATCTTCTCTATGAGGCCAAATTTTTTCAGATCTGTTTGCATTTTATTTTTTAAATTTATTAAATCTGTTATTCCAATGATGAGATGAATGGAAAAATTGTTAGGCATGAACATTGATGATTACTATACCATACTGCCTTCCTTCTGAGGAATTTTAGCTTTTATCTTTCTTTTTTTTTGTTCAATTTTATATTTTATGTTTTTGTTGGAGGTTCATATGATGATCAATAGCATAGTTCAAATGATCAAATCGTGATTATACAATTTTTTTAGTCTTTCGCTCCTATCTGATGATTCTCCTTTTACATCAACAACCGCATAATTTGTATTATTTGATTATTTATTTATTTATTTGTTAAATTAGTCGTGTCTGTTAGTTTTGAATGTTGTGGAGTGGTTGATGTGGATTTATATATATATTTGCACACTTTGGGGACTATTCGTCTGCCCCGGAAGCAGTTTTTCTGATTGCTTTTGGGATGAAGATGTCCCTCACATGCAAATTATCCATCTGCTTCACTTTGTCAGCTCTTTTTTCTAATATTTTGCTGATCATTTTAGGATGGAATATTACTATGTTTTTGTTTATTCGATTACTCTTTTTACATATTACTTAATGTCTATGTTTTTTAATTAATGTCGTCAATGATGATAACATTTAAGGCTTGTTTCTCAAACATTCGCAGTGGCCGACTAAAACTTTCGCCTTTCGCCGGGCTTGAGAGTTAATGCTGCTTTGTCCTTCTTTGGATGTCTGAGACGACCATATTTTTAATTGTTTTGTGTATATTAAATTTGTGATGTTGTTTTGAATTTATCGATGATGATAAATCTAAGGCTTGTTTCTCAAAACATTCGCAGTGGCCGCCTAAGAACTTTCGCCTTCGCCAGGCTTGAGAGTTAATGCTGCTTTTTCCTTCCTTGGATGTCTGAGATAACATACTTTATTTATTTACTTGGATATAAATCAAGTGTGTATTAGGTTTTGGTATGCTTGGTTTAACTAATCCTTTTTTATAGTTGGTTTTATTGGTCAAAGTGACAAATCCAGAGGTTTGATTGTATTATAAAGACTAAGACTAAGGCTAAGTTTGCACAACCTGCCTTGTTCTTTCATCTTCTTCTGCGTTTTCTGCTATGGGGTATTAGTATACGTGTTCTTTATTTTGTAAATTGAACTTTCCTTTCGTATGCTTACTGTGCATTGACAATTCCTCAAGTATGCAGTATGCTTCTCATTCCTTACGTGTTGTTTATTTTGTAAATTGAACTTTTCTGGTGTAGTGGTGTATGCTTATTATTGTGGCTACTGATTTTTTATTTGGATGTGTGAGTTTACTTTTTTTGTTCGTCGGAAAAAAAGGAAATAGAAAGTCTATAACTATGTTTATTGTTTTGATAAAGTTTCAATTTTTTATGCTATCATGTTTCATAAAATTTATATCAAAATTTTACTACATTTGTTATTTTAATAT
Source organism: Trifolium dubium (assembly GCA_951804385.1). NCBI lineage: Eukaryota > Viridiplantae > Streptophyta > Magnoliopsida > Fabales > Fabaceae > Trifolium > Trifolium dubium. Next base: position 1,080,813 of record OX638075.1, on the reverse strand, counting down.
GTTTAATTTTATGATTTTGGTATTCTGGTGTGTTGTTAGTTTTTGTTGATAATTGAAGATAATTTTATTTTCAATTGATTTTATAGTTATGTTCATCATTTGAAGGTGTGTGATTTGAGTATGGCTGATAAATTATTAATGATATTTGTTTTGAAGTAAAATTATTAATGATATGTGAAGCATGATAGTTGAATTGAGTAGAAAATTCAATATATTAAAGTTTTATAAATAAAGGGTAAAATTGGAATAAATAAATTATAACTTATTCTGTTCAGTCCATTTTCCAAATAATGGAGTGAGAAATTAGTTCCGCTCCGTCGTAAAATATCCAAACAGTGGAATGGAATCTCTGCTCCATTCCGCTTCATTCAATTTCATTCCATTCTATTTCGTTCCACTTGTTCCGTTACTTATAAGTTATCCAAACAGAGCCTAAAGAAATCTAATCCGAAATGGTTATGGTTATGAGCATCATATGCAGGAAAGGATTCTAATCGAAGATAGTATCAAGTTCAGTGAAAGCATTGTTTGCTGCACATGTAGATCAAGTTTTGAATTGATGGAGATTTAATTAAGCGATATTTTGTGAATGTTTGAATCAATGACTAGGTTATAATTTTTAGTAACAGGATATTACATTTTGTAATGCCATTGGTGTAAAGATCTTAGAAAAAAATTGCATTCATCTTTTCTCCATGCTAATAAAAAAATAGAACCTGCTACTAACTGTGAAAATTAAAACAAGTTTAACTGAAAAATGGTTATTTCAGAAAGTTTAGGGTTAAAATAAAAGGAGAAATGTCAATAAACATGCACTTACACGTTAAAATGCAATGTTTTCATGTCACAATGTATCGTAAAGACATGTCCATCGAATTCCTGATCCGATATCCTTTGTTACTCCAAACAATTCGCAGCGGTGAAATAGTAATAATGCTTAATTGTATTATTATGTCAACAAAATGGAATCTTCTTTTTCCACAAGTTAAAATTTATAAATAGATAAATTGATAATAAATCAAAGAAGCAGACTGAAAGTACAAAATTTCTTTACAAATATGACAAGTATGATGGGTTACAAATATGACAATTTCTTTACAAAATACACGCTGTTTCTTATATCAAATGGGCAATTAGAGGCACTAATCAAAAGCATGGTGAATCTCCTAACATATAGACAACCTTTTGTGTCATTGAGAAGAACCAAAAATGCAGTATATGATATTTTAGTCTGTTTCTTATGGTTAATAAGATCGGGAAAGTTACTTAAAAGAGTAAAATTGCAACTTATTGTAAAAACTCAATCAAATTTCCATTACCAATATTAACCAATGTAAATGGGAAATTACTGCAACCAGTTGTTAGTAATACAAAAATAGAATACACAAGTCCATAACTTCATCTTTTGTGTGTCTTGCTATGTTTGGGTTCAATATCATGTTACAGAAGGGTGATCAGCAATAACACGAGCTAATGCGAAGAATGTGAAGGAGCATTAAAAATTGTTTTCCCATTAAACTAATAATGAATAATAATTAGAAGCTCGACAAGAATTATATCATAGGATTGACAAAAAGGTTGCTGCTTTCATCATTGAGATGCTAGCGTAGTACTAGTAGTCTCCGGCTTGGTTTCAACTGGGCACCCTCCCTTGGCAACTGTGGCAGAAATTCTATTTGGTGGCCAATAGCGGAATACTGATCTACCTATGATATTCTTGGCTGGTAGGGGACCCCTAAGAAAATTGCATTTAACAAGTAAGGAAATAACTCGGATAAGAAGTAAGAATAGTGTACATGATGCATATAATCTTTAAGCATATTACCACACATGTGAGTCGTAGCTGTTATTGCGGTTGTCTCCCATCACAAAAACGGAGTTCTCTGGCACACGCTGCAAAGAAGTAAGCAAAGTGGCATGTGTCATATTTCTTTTCATCATTTTGTAATATTTATTAATTAATTATGCATATGTTATTCTTACTTACAAACACCCTAGGGAGATCCTTAAGGATTAATAAAGAGAATGGGAGGAAAACAGAGTTACAACAAAAAAGGGTAGAACTTACTGTGGGTTTCATCTCATACTTCGGTGGTTCATTGATAAACTTCTCATCCCTCTCAACCCCATTAACTACAAGATGCCCATTACGAACCTGCAAATAATTCAATTGCTTACTTTTAAGAAAACAAGGAACCGAATCAAACAAAAAAAGAATCTGACTGAAGTTATAACTGAATGCTGATGCAATAATTTCCAAGTACAGGCAGAAAACAGTGATCACTAATCAGTTAACTAAACCTTAAAAATGTTAACCAAGCAAGTGGGGAGAGATAAGTCGATGACAATGTAAAAATTTGTTGTAATTATTAAATCCGACTGTGCATGACAACATTAGCTCAAACAAGGAATGGAACAAAAAACTAAAAGACAACATCATGAAACAAGGTCATGAATGCTCATCCCCAAAGATCCTACCTCTACGATATCACCTTCCTTTGCAACAACACGTTTAATGAAAACATCATCATCAGTGTATCCAACTTCTTGAAGGACCGGAGGGCTTTTAAATATCACAATATCATTTGCACAAGGCTTTCTAAAATAGTATGAAACCTGAAAACATGAAGATGTATTGTTACCAAGAGAATCATCATAACAGAAAATCTTGTTGAAATTTGATGTCAAATCTATTAAAACAGTATAGCCATAAACTCAAGTGATTTTATCCCATAAGCAATTGAGTATTGAGGCTTACAATAACAATTCTCGGGACAACAAATATATACAACTATTTGTAATGAACTAAGCCAGCAATCAATATGCTTTAACAATCAACATGAACTAAGAGTTTTACGGTTAGTATGCACAAAGCAATATTTTATCAAATTAGTGCACAATGAACTAAAACCTACAATGCACAGCAAACTTGAAGCTGAATCAACATTCAAATCACTAATATTCACACAGGCATCATAGCCTAACTATTCCATGTAAACTTCTGTCAATTGATTCAAGATTAATGTTTGGAAAATGAAAAAACACCCCAGCACCCTGTTCCCTATCCCCGCGAATGTTTGTAAGAGAGCACTCAACATAGAAGTATATATCACCATGGTAGCAGATAAAGAAACTTCATCAACAAATAGATGAAGTTTTCGTATGGAAGAAACATCAACAATCTACATAGATATGCATCGTAATAGAGTGTTTTGGATGCTAATGTCAAAACCTATTTGCTTCAACAGTCTAGCATTGGCCTAAACACTAACCATATAGACACGGATACCATATTGACACTTCGATACTGATAATGATTTGTGAAAACTTGCATGTAACCATGTGCCGGTATTAGTGTTGCATAGCTAGCTACCATTACTGTTTTCTTTTTTAGTAGTTAAATTACACGTTAAGCAAATGCAAAGCTAGTTTTCTACTATTTTCAAGACCCTAAAAAAATGCATAGTTAGTAACAAGCTCATTTCATTGATACCACACCACCCTCATGTATTGAAATGAAAAGCACAAGAACAGAAAAAGAGTACCTTTTCAGCAACAATTCGATCTCCAACATCATACGTAGGATACATTGACAACGAAGGAATGAACCTAGGCTCAGCAATGAACGTACGAAATGCAAGAGATATTGCAAGAGCAGCAAACACCGTCTTAGCGTCATCAGAAGTGAAATTCAACCAATCTGGAAAAGGACTCGACGACCCATTTTTCTTATCCACCTCACGGTCACCACCACCACCACCACCATCGTCTCCATCTCCACCGCCGCCACCACCACCGGAATCTTTCAAAGCTTTGCTGCAGGGGATTCTACGGCGAAGAGTTGAAGAGGTTTTGTAGAGTTGAGGGAAGTTGGGGCGAGAGCGTGGTGGTGAAGAGAGTCTTTTAGAATTGAAACGGAAATTGGGGAATTTGATGGGATTGAAGAAATGGGCATTGTCGAAGTTAGGGTTTTGAAGTGATGGGAGTGATGGGAAGATAGAGAATGATGATGACATAGTGTTTTTGAGCTGAGACTCTGAGTTGAGTTTCAGTTGAAGCAAAAATGAAATGAAATGAAACCAGTGTTTCAGCTTAAGATATCATTGTTTCTCATTTATAGATGTACGGCTAAGATGGGTTTTTGTCTCTTCCCTATGCATTGTCTTTTTTCTTTCTTGTTTCTCAAGTTTGTTTATTATTTTGGTTTTTACCATTTGGTTTTTAGGAGAAGGAATTTTAATAGTCGAGAGTTTAAAACAAGTTTTAATATTAAGTGGTTCTCCCTTTATGTGTAGCATTGAATTGTCTCTCGTTCCTCTAAACAATGGACTTAAATTGTATACGGTCATTGTTTAAAGTTATTACACATGCATTCGAGCAAATCAATCTATGATTTCACATGTTGGTTAATTCTAAAGTATTTCTACAAGTATCTATTTGACCAGATATATGTGTAAAATAGTTTTACAAAACATAGAAATTAATCTCTTCAATAAATATCTTAATTTTATATAAAACGATTATGAGAAATGTTAATGTGTGCCTTTAGTGCACATGTTAGTATACTAATTAGTAATTATAGAAACTTGGTATTGGAAATTGTGTAGTTTGATGTTTATAAAGTTTGAAAGATATTTTTTTTAAATATGTAAAATAATTACACTTAAATAGAAGGTAAGCGGACAACAAGTTACGCCGCTAATTATAGATATGATTACCATTTGTAGAAACCTTAAAATGTGTTCTTCATGACCCAAAAATTATAGATATGATCCATGTGCTAATAAATTTTAGTCTAACCAAGGATTGAGGTATGTGGTAATATGTTTTTCAGTTTTTTCCTTTATAAAAGTGAAATTTCCCTCTTGACAAAAAAAAGGGAGATTTCCCTGCAGTGTGCACAGGTAACACAAATCAAACAATTCTGTGATCATGCATCTTGTGTATTTCATTCGCAAGTGTAATAGTTCACAAACGAAATTTACAGCAGCATTTTGACAAAAACTGTAACCGTATATTCTGATTTCAGAAGTACATGAATGAAATCTACAGTTTCATATCATGGAAGAAAATAAATATATTCAAATATGATTGTGTTTCATCACAAATCAATACTTATGAATAACCACACCAGAAAGTCACCTCAACAACAACAATGTATTGACACTAATCTGCCACAATCAAGTAAGGGCCTAATAATCTGATTTCTAATATGATGCCTACTTAAAATCAGTGGCTGTATTCCGTATGAATTTGTACGAGCAAAAACCATTGAAACGGTAGCATTCCGCATTGTGTCGTATGTTTTAACTATCATCTGGCTTTTTATGTTGCCATTATTACTGGTTCTTTCTGGTTGAGCTACCACTATATTAGGCATTTGCAGTAGATTATTAGACTGAGAAGCACCAAGATTCTGTTTCTTATAAATCATCTCCAAGCTCTGCCCTGGTGTTTTTTCACTATCAAAATTTTCATCAATCTCAGATTCTTCTTCTGTACCATTTAGAATTCTATTGGCTTCATTTGACAAACCAATCTCACGCCAAGCATTAGCAACCAGCTCGACGGTGGACATTTCAGGAGCTACACCGTTTTCTTCCATAATAACAAGTAACTCTTCCGCTTTCCATGGTTGTTTTGCTTCTCCATACCCCCATATTAAAGTTTCGTAAGTTTTCAAATTCGGGGGAGTTCCCATTTCATGCATATTCTCGTAAAGTCTAACAGCACGATCCATTTTGCCTGCGGTACACCATCCACTAATGATGGTAGTGAAGATCACAACATTTGGTTGTAAACCATATTTAGTCATCGAAGACAAAAGAGCATCGGCTTTATCCGGCTGCCCTGCACGCACATAACCTTTCGCAAGGATGCTATAAGCGTGGATGTCAGGTTCTATCTCAGCCTTCACCATGTCATCGAATATCTCCTCACAGTTGTCCATCAACCCGGATGAACTCCATGCATTCATGATGGTGCTATACGTCACTACATCTGGTTTGATACCGAATTCTTCCATCAATGTCAATGCCTGACAAAATTTCATTTGCAGGTTACTATTTTGATCACTATACAAGATACAAATATAGAAAATCAATTTTGCAACAGATGGTTGATATCTTGGAGTATCAATTTCGCTAGTGTTAATATTCCTTCAGTGTGTGAACATTGAACAATAGTTGGAGAGAATAAAAAAATGCGTAAAAGGAACTATTGGTATATAATATCGATTATATGAAAACTGCTTGACTTTATTTTATCTTTTGTTATAGAATTATCTTATACATAAACACTTATATGATAAGTGCTTAATTAAGTTGTTTATCCAAACAGGACCTTAATCTTGCTATTGTGTTAATATTCCTTCAGTGTGTCATAGACTTTTGATTTTATGAAAATTATCAGATATTAGAACTTACCTCATCTACTCCATCTGTGTCTTTAATGTCTAAATATCCTTTGATGAGGGAGTTGAAAACTACAGGATTTGGATGCACTCCAAGCTCCTTCATTTTGTACAGAAATCTCAAGGCTTCTGTCATGTTACCTTCCTTACAATAACCGCTTATTATGATACCGCATGTTCGCTCATTAGGTTTCACTTTGTAATTATACTGCTGCATTTTCAATATTAACCTTTCAGCTTTATCAGTCTCGCCATTCTGAGCATATGCCCTTGCCAGCGTGTTGTATGTGACAACGTCCGGCTTCAGGCCAGAGTCTACCATTTTATGCATAACATACCATGCTTCTTCCAAATTATTCCTGGTACACCACACTTGGATGAGAATATTATACGTTCTCTCATTCGGTTTCACGTCTCCATCTTGACACATCATCTCTAGCAATTTCATGGCTTCATAAGGCTTTCCAACAACTCCAAATCCTTTAATGAGAGTATTAAAAGTACTGGCTGTTGGTTTGCATCCGCATTCCTTCATTTTCCGAAAGATTTTCATGGCTTCATGTACCTTACCTGAATCAGAAAAGGTATTGATCATGGCGTTGAAAAGTATTGAATCTGGCTTCATTCCATTCTCTTCAACTTTAGAAAGAAGTGAAGGAATAGACTTGAAACGCTTTAGACGTGTTAGGGCAGCCACAAGTGTTGTGTATGTTATAAGAGTTGGCCTATGCCCTTCTTCCGTCAAACCATTGAAGATGGTCACTGCTTCTTGCGGTTTCCCTTTTCCAATCAAAGTATTCATCAGTTTTGTTTTTGAAATAACTGTTTGACAACTGTTGCTCCCCATACAGATTAGACATTGTGATTGGTCGCCCGTTTCTTCTGGAGTAGAGCTTGATTTTGATTGATTGGTCTTGTACTCCCTCAACTCCTGTTACAGAATCGCCAAAAGTTGAAAATTATTGGAATTTTTTTAATATATTATGATGATTGTCTTTAACACATGACAGTCATTGGGATCCAATGCATAAATCAAAGTCCAAATTATTTTTTAGGACATCATTTTTAAAGTAACTGATTTTTTCATGCCTAAGCTAAGATGCGAATAATTATGCAGTCATATACTGACTATATACGTTATGATACGAATGTGTCTAAATGCTCAATATCATAGGGATTATTACATTTTACATCTAAAATTCTAAATGCCTAATAGAAAACATATGATTTTCTAATATTGTCACACATAAAAAAGTTAAAACAATCGCAGTACCGGGACTGTTAAATCTTTATCGTTTTCATTACTCATGAGGGCTACCTTCTGGCTGCTATCCATGTCAATGAATAGATTAGATCAGATTCTAAGAAATATCTCTTGACAGCTACTGAGAGCCTCAGCAAACTTCCTTTAATCAGATTCTAGCCATAATCAGATTCCGGCTGCAAGACTAGCTATATTCTCATCATCCTGGATTATTCTATCACATCTACAAAAGATATTTATTCAACCAGAAAATGTTATCATCAATCAACTGTGATATTTAAAAATACAATGATTAAAAATCAAAAGGAAGCCACAGAATTAATCCACAAATGACTAAATTAATCTAAGATAAGATGAACATTAGTTTCTATAAATGGTCTCTATATAGTTGCTGCTATAAAACTTGTGTGAATTAACTTATTTAAGCTGACACAGACACTTGTGACACTGTTTATAGAAACAACTTATGACACACTCATAATCTCTGCAGAATATTTGATGAAAAATACTTATAACTTATATGAAAACCGTTTGAAATTATTTCACATTTTGCTATAAAAATAACTTACATAAGCACTTATTTAGAGGAAGAGGTAGCTACCTTAGTTGAAAGGAGCTTGTAGTGAGAGTTGGATGTTGAAATGTGCATAGATGATGCATGTAATGTGATTAGTGAAGAAGAAGAAGCAATAGTATTTTAGTGGGTTTCGTGCATTGGAGATTCTTATCCACAAATATTTATCACTATGAGATTTCGTACCACTTTTTTGAGGCTGTCGTGACAAAAAGACAATAACAAGATTACTTGCGTTGTGGAGTTGATTGGGCCACGCCACCATTTTTCTACTCGCAGGATAAAAATATTCCACGTAATATTTAATTATTTATACTCTTTTTCTTACAAATATTCTTTATATATTTTTTTTACAGAACTTTATACTTTTTTTTAACAAGTTTTTTTTTTTGACTAAATTTAACAAGTTCTTTATACTTCTAAAAATACAATAATATTATTTTTTGAAGAAACAAAAATGTATTATATTATCTACTACTACATCCGTACCAAAATATAAGTCGTTTTGAGAAAAAAATTTGTACCAAAATATAAGTCGTTTTACATTACCAATGAAACATTTAATGATGTTTTTCTTTTTATACCCTTAATTATTTATTACTCTTTCTTCATTTACTTCTTCAATTTATCTTTTTCATACCATCAATGAAGGACAGTTTTGTAAACTAACACATAATTTATCTTTTCCATTAATTTATGTAATATGGTCAAAACGATTTATATTTTAGTACGGAGGGAGTAACACATAGAGTATTGATATGAAGTTTTCATCGTCATTAGTAGTTATGATTGACTTCTGTCGCAACCAAAATCTAACTCTAACTCTAACTGTATACTTAAAGGAACCAAAAATCCTGCCACTTGAATCAATTTATTATTGGTTTAAAAAAAATATATCAATGAGTGTAAAATCTGAAATTAATATCACTAATAAAATATCAATCAACAAAATAAAAATATCTTGAATCATTTTTATCATTCAATAGTACAGTACTAGTCCTATGAGCTTAACTCAATTGGTTGGACGTCGCATTATATATGCAGGGAGCGGGAGTTCGAACTCGGTCATCTCATTTCTCCACTTTAAAAGTGGAATTCCTAGCCGCTAGGCTACTTGACAAAAAAAAAAAAAAAAGATACAGTACTAATTTTCATCGAAAAATTGTGAAGAACACAAAAGGAGTTATTTTCTTTATTAAACCCACCCATCCCATCCCATAAAGTGAATGGAATAGGTTTTGGTAAATGAAGTTGGAGGAGAAAAGAAGAAGAAGAAGAAGAAGATAAGGTTAAAATAGTACTAAATGACGATGATAGTGAAATTTTGGAATTGGTATCAGAAAAGCCTATCAGTTCATCCGGTGAAGACCCAAGTCGCCACCTCCGCCGTCCTTTGGGCTGTTGGAGATGTCACTGCTCAGTACATTACTCACTCTGCTGCTGCTTCTTCTAAAAAACGTCTTCAATTATCTCTCACCACTGTGTCTGTAAGTAACAAACAATAATAACGTAGTACCCTTTATCTTTCTTTCTATTGTACGTGCTTGTGGCTGGCTATAAATATCTGTGGTTGCAGGAAGCTGATACAACTAAATTTGTGATCGATTGGAGACGTGTTGCTGTTACAAGTATGTTTGGATTTGGTTTTGTTGGCCCCGTTGGTCACTTCTGGTTGGTGCTATTACTATTATTATGTCTTTTCTCTTTTTCTTTAGTATGCTATTTTTTCTGTAACATATGTTATTAGGAAACTGAATCAAAACTTGCTGATTCACCCACCATATTATGCTAACTACCTACTTTGTACCTTTTTTATCATATAGTCATAGTAATACACTTTAATAAGCTATTGGATTTCACATTTCTGTTCAAAGGTAGTAGTTGTCATTGCTTAACATAACACTATGGCTAGGTTCTTCTCCGAGAGAACTTTATAAAGTTATTTTTTACCTCAAAACTTGTCCATTCTGCTTTATACATGTCAAAATGTTACATTTTTCAATATATATTTTCCATTTTTAGGTTCTTAGGGCAAATGTTAATAATACCCGTATAATATTATAACCGTAGTTATAATTTCCTGCTGCCAAATGATTAGTATACTCCACTCACATTTAATAAGCAAACCTTCATTCATTTTTATAGGTATGAAGGCTTGGAGAAATTCATAAGTCTTAAGCTTCTACTAATGCCAAAGACTGCACAATCTGTAGCTACTAAAGTGGCAATGGATGGCTTGATTTTTGGTCCGGTACATTTGTTTGTCTTCTTTACTTACATGGGATTGTCTGCTGGCAAGACTATTCCTCAGGTCAAGGAAGATTTGAAGACGAATTATTTCCCAGCATTGGTCTTAGAAGGTGGTGTGTGGCCAATTGTGCAGATTTTCAATTTTCGGTATGTTCCTGTCAAGTACCAGCTTCTCTATGTAAACTTGTTCTGCTTGCTGGATAGTGCTTTCTTGTCTTGGTTGGAGCAACAGAAAGATGCAACTTGGAAACAATGGTTTCAACCATTTCATTCTTCTAATGGAAAAGGAGGTCTATGATATCATGAAGAGACCGGAAACAATGGCTTACAGTAACACCAATTAATAATTCTTCCTGTGATGTTTTGGAAGTTGTAATAGATAGAGATTCCTAGGTAAACTTTTTGTTAAACGGGTTTAACCAAAAAGTAATTCCTCAAGGGTCTTAAGAAATATAATCATCAAATGAATCTAATTATTATTAATTGAACTGCACAAACACACAGGTTTATTTTGAGTTTTGACTGTTGTGAAGATACTATAACTTAGTTTTGAGCATATTGCCTTGCTCCTTATCGTTTGTTTTCAATTCCTTTCCTTTGTCAATCAATCAAATTTAAGAAATGTAATGCCAGAATTGCATGCTCTCAATTATTAGAACTCTTTCTATTCTTCGAACTTTGTATATATACACAGTACCCTTGTTTCATGGTCTCCAATGTACTGTAACAACTAAAAAAGGTTGTGGTCTGAATCTGATAGCAAGATGGCCACAACTGGAGCATCTTGTGACAGAGTTGGAAAAAGAGAAATAAGTTTTTTGTGAAGCTGATTGGCACATAAGTTTCATTTATTGTTTTGCTTGGTAAGACATGTATTGGAAGCCTGGAGGCATAATATTAGAAAATGTTGGAACAGTTGATACATTATTACTGCGTGACATGGCCAAATGTATTCCTTCTGTTAAGAAACGTAGTCCATACTGCATTACTACTAGTAAGTAGCAAATGGCAAGTTGAAAGGATAACTTCTGGCTGGCATGCAACATTGTCATGCATTCATATCATAGAAATTGGATTTTCTGCAGTCATACATTCGGGACATAGGTGACTGTCCGAACTTTATTTGATTGTTCAAACAAAATGTATATTTAATTTTTGTTGTATAATTAAAAAAAAAAAGGACTTGAATATGGATAGCTCGATCTAGTTCGAACGACTACTGATATGTGAATTTGGATTTCCTGCTGTCTAGATTGCTGGCACATTCAAGTTCAGACGGTACTGGTTTATCCTTAGTGTTCTAAACTTGATGAATTTAATGAGGTTTCAGCAACCTTAATTTCTTTGGGAATCTAGCTTATTAATGTTGATAAATTTCATTAAATCATGTGAGTTTTATCTTCATTTTTTATTTATTTGATTCACTATTTATTTGATTTGATTCAGTTGTAGCATCAGTGTGAATGCCTTGCCTCTCAATATCATCCTCACTCCTCAGCCAGTCACACAAAAATGGAGTCCAACGGAAAAGAAGGTGCCTCAATTCGCATCAACAGATACACACTCCTCTGTGCTCTTCTCTCTTCCACCAACTCCATTCTCCTCGGCTACGGTCACTCCCTCACTCAATCGTTTCCTTATCATTATTTTCATTTTAACATCTTCCATTTCATTATCTAGAACATGAATTCAATTGAATTGTTACTATAATAATAATAATGCATTGCAGATGTTGGTGTTATGAGTGGAGCTAGCATGTTAATAAAAGAAAACCTTGAAATTTCACGAGTTCAACAAGAAATATTAGTAGGTAGCCTCAATGTATGTTCTCTAATCGGATCACTAGCCGCCGGTAAAACCTCTGATACAATTGGAAGACGTTACACAATTGTTTTATCAGCAGCTACATTCTTAATCGGAGCTATCTTCATGTCTCTCGCGCCTTCATTCCTTTTGATCTTAACTGGTAGAATGATCGCTGGGATTGGCGTCGGTTATGCACTCATGATTTCTCCTCTTTACACCGCAGAACTCTCTCCGACAGCCACACGTGGTTTCCTCACTTCTCTCCCTGAAGTCTTCATCACTCTCGGAATTCTCATTGGTTATGTTGTCAATTACGCTTTAACAGATCTTCCTATAAATCTTGGTTGGAGAATCATGCTTGCCATTTCGGCTTTACCTGCGATTTTCATTGCTTTTGGTGTTATTTTCATGCCTGAATCTCCTCATTGGCTTGTTTTCAAAGGAAGAATTTCTGAAGCAAAACAAGTCCTTCTTTCCCTCTCAACTACTCATGAAGAAGCTGAATTAAGGCTTCAAGAAATAACAACTAAAGATGAATCGGCCCATGGGCCGAGAAATTGGAATGGTGACAGTGTTTGGAAGGAGCTCTTTTTAAGGCCCAGTAAGCCCATTAAGCGTATGTTGATTTCTGCTATTGGGATTAATTTCTTCATGCAAGCTTCTGGAAACGACGCTGTTATATATTACTCACCGGAAGTTTTTAAAGCTGCTGGGATTAACGGTAAGAAAAAGCTCTTCGGAGTTAATGTTATTATGGGCCTATCAAAGAGCTTTTTTGTTTTTCTTTCAGCTCTTTATTTGGATAAATTTGGGAGAAGGCCACTTTTGTTGATTGGGTCATTTGGGATGGCGGTGTCGTTGTTTGGGCTTGGTTTGGGCTCAAAGATTCTAGAAGGTTCGATAACGGGAAAGCCTGTTTGGGCTGTTGTGGTTTGTATTGTGTCTGTTTGTGCTGACGTTTCATTTTTTTCTATTGGGCTTGGGCCTATTACTTGGGTTTATTCTTCGGAGATATTTCCGATGAGACTTAGGGCCCAAGGTTCAAGTATTGCAATTTCGGTGAATCGATTGGTCAGTGGAGTGGTGTCCATGACGTTCTTGAGCATTTCGAAGAAAATATCGTTTGGAGGAATGTTTTTCGTGTTGGCAGGGATTATGGTGGTGGCTACTTGTTTTTTTTATGTGCATATGCCAGAGACCAAAGGTAAGACATTAGAAGAAATGGAAAGTCTCTTTGTTAAGGATGATGAAAAAAATAATGATAATATTAATGAGAAACAGATTAGTCACGATAAGGGTGTGGAAAAAGAAGTTGTTTAGGGGAAGAAAAAGGGTTGGTAAATTCATGTATGTCCTTACTTTTCTATTTGCTTATTTGTTCATAGAATAAAATAATCTTTTATCAATATTACTAGTAGCTAGCAATTGCATGATTGGGATGCATTTTAAAAACAACATCGAACACAATATATACATGATTGTGATACATTTTATAAAAAATCTTCTATTTTTTAGTCACATCAATCATTACAAATGATATAATTATGGTATGAGAATATGATGTTAAATCGTTTTTGTTCAAATATTCACTCTCTGATTATAATTAATCTTTTGTTATCACATCACACAAAACTACCTCTACATTGTTTTCTATTCTAATTCAAAAAAAAATCAATCACATGAATACTCAATTATTTGTGATGATGCATCAATGTCTACAATTTTTTTGACAATGACAGTGTCTACAAATTTTGTAATTCATGGTGTCAATTTGTTCTAATGCACTTGTCTTGTTCTACAAGACTAGTATATGTTTGATGCAAACTTGACATTAAGGATTCAAAATACTTACCTAATCACTAATAAAAATATGGTTGTACCAATCTTAGTGGTACGTGTGAGATTTGAAGCATTGTACAAAATTACAAAGTGTTGTGTATGTATAGCCAATACAAAGGACAAGTTCATGAAATTATATAGGAAGAGAGATAAAAGAGAAACATACGTCAGAACTTAGGAACCATACGTCACGTTCCAAATGTCAAATACTAATACCTTCCCTTTGCTTTCATTGACAATAGAATAAGGTAACAAAATTTGGGTTCAGAGAAACTTTTTTATATAATGATAGGCAGAGCAAGAAATCCATGTAATTGTGATATTTTCTTCTTGTCATTGTTTAAAGAACTCATGTGAATTTTGAAAAATGGAATGTAAACTATCCAGTATTGTCTGTTACCCCTTGGTGGGGCATTTGAAATAAAAGGCTAAGAGCCACTCTCATCCATGTGTCGTTTTCTATTTGGAAGCTTCCACAACTTTGAGATGCTCTTATATTAGAGATAAAAGACCTCGACTTCATGATTCTATGGTCTTTTTCTAATGAAATTAAAGGAAATGTTGGTAGGACTAACTCAACCGACAATGTATGGCGGGGTTGCTAGATTGGATATCATGGTCATTCGGTTTTGAACATTGTATGTTTGCGTAAATTTTTAAGTGGTGTTTGTTGCTTCATCTATAAACAATAAAAAAAACAATACATGTAGATTCTTTGCCGTAAAAGAAGTGTGTTTTTATGTAGTATACAATCTCGACCGTTATTGTGAGATTAGATGACTCAAATTACAAAATAATAATACTACAAATTTAAAATGATCCCAACTATTGACTTGGGCTGTTGAGATGTAACATTGTTCCAATATCAATTATATTTACGGGATATTGATTTTGTGCAAAAGCCTCGTAGTTTTACCCTTTAGTAAAAGATGGCCGATGGATACAGGGTGTAATTGTTGCTCATAAACTCTCAGAGTTTTAAACAATGTGCAACTTTTTGGTGTACAAATATTATGTATAAACTACTTTTAACTTATACACCCAAACATTGTGAGATTTTTATTGTGATAGAACAAAATGTATGCGAGTTTGCACCAAATCCAAATACTATGTAATTATATAAGGGTTTATTTACCTTTAAATATTTGTGGGGAAGTATTGGTAATACTCATTAAGATTCAACTTGTTGGTGAAGCCAAATACTAGTTGAAAAAATATAT
The DNA here is from genome assembly GCA_951804385.1 of Trifolium dubium. Classification (NCBI taxonomy): domain Eukaryota; kingdom Viridiplantae; phylum Streptophyta; class Magnoliopsida; order Fabales; family Fabaceae; genus Trifolium; species Trifolium dubium. The sequence goes on along the minus strand of OX638075.1, from coordinate 1,065,448 downwards.
AATGTTTGTCTTGTAACAACCGGACTAATTGAGGAAGACACGAGCATGTTGACAAAGTTGATTAATAAAATCCATTTAGATAGGAACATGGAAAAGGTGACAATAATACCTTTGTCCTCCTCCAACTATCTCACATTTCGAAAATCAATTTGTTTTTTCCCAATTCTCTCTCTCTCTCTCTCTTCCTCTGAAACATGCACTATCAAATTTTTGTAGCTTTCTAAATTCAGAACTGAGAAAGAAAAATAAACGGGAGTCCCCACTATCTTCTTACTACCATACATCCAATAAAATACTATAATACTACTAATAAGAAAGGTCAAAATCAACTGAGAAATATATATGCTATGCATACTATAGGAATGTATATATTCTTGGATTAAAGGTTTATTTGAATGCAATGGTAGCAAAAGTTGAAATACTATATGCTAATCTGAAAAGTATTTTTTGATTCAAATAATCTATCTGGTCATGAGTCACTATTCAACAGAAGTTATTTAGGATGCTCAGTTGAATGCAATAAATATAGGTACTAGGTAGTATATATATAGTTAATGCTCTAAGCAATAACCGTACCTTTTTAAGCATATTCTCAAGTATGTTGAGCTTGCAATGATAATTTTGAACTAAATCTGTTATCATACTTACTAGTAGTAGAGTACTACATATATAAAGACACAGACACTATCTCATGTAAATAAATACAGTAATTTTTTCCCTTTTAATTTGACTAATTTTTAATAAATTAATACTACTATGTATCAAACAAATACTACTAACTAGTAGACAGTAGTAGTACTAATTAAAACCATTAGGTCGGCTTGCCATTAAGAAATTTGCTTGCAATTTTGTTACACTAGCTGTCAGTATGTAACTAATGGATAGTCAAAAACCAACTGAAGTTTAACCAATAAAATAGTTGACAAGCTTCCAAAGTTTCTTGATTTAATTTGAGTTTGTTTTATGAGGAACAAGAAAATAGGGAGAGAAAAAAAAGTGTAGCTTTAATCACCTTTAGAGGTTGCAAAATTTAGTTTTAGAGGTTTAAAATGGATTTTTACATATTTAAATGTTCTATAGTAGAATTAATACTAACAACTAACATTTACCTATTAAAAAAAAAAAACAACCACTAAAATTTTAAAACAATTCTAAGGATAGAACACAGAAATAAAAAGATGTTCTCTTAACATAAGTACGACAAATTGCCTTAATTAACAATCATTTGTAAAAAAAATTATAATTAACCATCAATTTAATTTCAAATACATAACAAGTAACCATAATTAGTAAATTTCGTAAAAAAAAACATAATTAGTAAGAAATAAAAAACAAGTAACCATAAATTGACTCCCAAGACAACTCTCTCTCATTTAATTTCTAGTTTTCTACCTCAATATCAAAACGTTTGTTAAATAATTTAAAAAGTATATGTGTTTGTGCATTATGAACTGTCCGAGTAATTTAAAACTCAATCTAAATTAGTCTTGACTCACAAGTCACAATTGAATGTCTATGTTGAATCCAATTCAAAACCATTAGGTGAAAGACGAATTTTCAGCAGATTGAAATGAGTGATGTACACTACTTTGACATAAACTAATTTACCCACATAAAGAATTAAAAATGAAAAAGGAGGAAGAAGAATTAACTTTAGTGCTTGGTTTGTTTCAAAATAAATATTTCCTATTATAGTACTTCCAATTGTCCCAATCTATCACGGGACTACGTAGAACAAATCAAGTCTATGTAAAGATTCTTGAGAGCTGTTATTGAAAAGGCTATGCTTATGTTATGTAGCAATTTATTTTTCTTATTAATAATTGTGTGTTACAAGGAGATGCCAGCACAATAGTGCTACTTTTTCTACTATTTGAATTTCAAACATCATTAAGCGCCTTCAACTAGTTCAATTAACGTCTTAATCCCGGTCCCCTACAACACCATATAGAGCAAACATAGGATACAATTGTGAATTTGTTTTTAGTACTTAAACCAATCAGTACAATTCGTCAATTACTTTATTAATAGTAATCAATTTCAAAAATTTAGAAGCCAACTAGCCAAGTACAAGAGATAATACTTTTAAACTAGTACAAACTTGTATAGTTAAAATGGTTAAAATCTTGCACCCAAAAAAGGTCACTTTTAGGCTGCTTTTCAAAAAACTTTAGGCATAACTATTTGACATTTTTATCTACAATAATTAATACTAACTTTGTTATAATGATTGGCGTGTGATTTTTAGTGTATCATCTTTTTTTCAGATAAATATTTTGCTCCTTGTCATATCATGTCAAAATTTTAGTACGTATATTTATTAGATTGACCTTTTCAAAGCTTAGGTCAAAATTATTCTTAAAATTAATACTAACATTTAAAAAACAGTACTAGTATTGTTAAGGCAAAATTTATTTTTAGATAAAAATGTCAAATAGTTATGGACTAAAGAGTTAAAAATAAAAAAAATAAAAGATTAAAAATATAAAAGACCAAAGTGTTACAGACATAAAAGATAAAAGGTTAATTTGTTACAAAACAAAAATAAAGGACCAAAGTGTTAGAATAAGATAAATGATCACTAATGTAATTTTGCCTATTGTTAATATTCAATTTTTTTTCAAGTTAATATGATTAACTTTAACTTTGATGATTTTCTTTTCAAAATTAATTAATTAATTCTATAACATTTAAAAGAAAAAAACACGGTACTAGTATGAGCATGTAGTACTATGATGCAGTGCATAGTGACAAACTTTGTTGTGCTTGTTCAGTAAGGCTCGCCCATGCTCTTGTGTTGGTACTTATACAGGACGTTTTAACCTTTTCAGAGTTTCACTCACACACCCAATACATATACGTTTTGAAGCTAGCTAGAACAAAAAATAAAAGGACAAGTGATAAATTTTACACCCAATAATAAATTTGAATTCTGTTATACGCCACCAAGTTACTTACTGCACTTACTAGGGTAAGGAGTACAACTCCAATTTATTAGTACTAATATATCAACTTAATATGTTGGATAATCCGACAATATTCAATAGTTAAATTGATAAAAATTATTTTTCATAAAATTTATCAAATCACTTCTTAAATGAATTGATCTCTATCTAGTAGTATTAGTGTTTACCAACTACAGTAATATAAAAGTGAGAGGAAATATTTACAAACACTTTAACATTTAAGTCAGCATAAGAATATAAAGTGGGAGTTTAAAGTGGATTTAATGTGTGATTGATTTGGCGGTAGAGATAATTAATTTTGATAAAATTGAGTTTAATATAATTGAATTTAACAGAATAAATTTATGTTTGAATACATTTATATATATAAAAATGAGTTGAATAATAAATTTTAGTATAAAAATCTTATTTAAACTCAATTTTAACTTCTAATATAATCAACTATGGAGACAATCAATTACTACTATACTATGAAGCCTAGATACGAGATACGACACGGATACGATACGATACAGATACGGCGATATGAGAAAATTTAGAAATTTAAGATACGATACGGCTAGGATACTTCAATAAAAAATTAAATATATAAATGTAAAATATATAAACATAACTAAAATTGATAATAAATTAAAGAAACATTCACATTATTAAAATTATCAAAACAAGTAAATTATATATCTTAAATATTATCTAAAAAGCGAGTCATGTACATTTCCACTAATGTCTTATAATTTTGTCGCTCCTTTCATATATTCTTCATCTTTATTTGATAAGAGTTGAAAATTTGTATGTACATTAACCAAATCATTAGCCATCTTGGATTCATTTTATTTCTATTCAAAGAATGGATAAAATATAAACACTGAATACTTCTCTGATACGTATCAAAAAGTATCTGACAAGTATCACAGAAGTGTCGGTTTTTTTTTTAAATAAAATTTAATCATTGGATACTTTCCCGATACGTATAATGAAGTATCGGGAAGTATCTGACGCGTATCGATATCGTATACTGTATCTGACACGATACTTGATCAATTTTGGAGTATCGGGGCTTCATAGCTACTATATACTTATAAAATTACTTTTGAGTCTTTCAAAAAGTCAAATACCATATTATTTTGGTGTAAAAATTGTATTTAAACTCAATTCTAACTTCTAATAGAATCAATTCTGGAGTCAATCAATTATACACCTCCAAAATTACTTTTGAATATTTGTGAAAGCCGAATATCATATTGTTTTGATCTTTATATTTCTAAGGCAGATACTCCCTCTGAATATGGATCAAATATAGCAATAGTCAAATGTATTAAAAAAGTCAAATTTATTTATATTTATGTCCGGAGAAAATATTATACTGACAAGTGTGGGTTTCAAGCTAGTGAGAACATTTCCTACTACCATATATTGGTGCACACAATGTGAAGCCTTAAAACTATTTTATTTTTCTTGTCCTTATTTGTTTATCATCATCATAATTTTTCATGAATATAATCTTAGACTCTGACATTTAATAAAAGTTAATTATTTTTCAATGTCATACAATTAAAATAGGATGTAGTAGTAATATCTAAGTAACAATATAAATTTATTTTATTTTCTCATTTTTCATCTTTCTTAACACTCTTTTACTAGGTGTAATGTAATGTGCATAGAGAAAAATACTGAGCAAGCCCGGTGGTCACGCACGTTTAAAGGCATAAATAAGAAAGGTCAATTAGCACTGTTTACAAAATCGAATTTCTCTCATTAATTCATTCACTGCACATTTCTGAACCAACCAACTATACGACAACATAAAATATAGCATAAATTAAATACTCCATCAGTCTCTTTTTTATTATTTAAAATTATTAATAAGACTTCCACTTTCGGTTTCTCATCTCATGCATTTATAATCTACCTTTCTCCCTCCCTCTTCAAAATCAAACTCTCTCTCTCTCTCACATGGAAAACCAAAACCGGCTCAAAATGCGAATCACTCGCATGTTCCGATCCTCATTTGGATCCTGCAAAACCAAACAACACTTAACCGATGTTATGGAAAAACCACTCTTTGCACCCCCCATTCACCACCTCCCCATCCCCTACAAAACTGTACTACCCTTTTACCCCATTTCCAAACCCAAACCCTTCCAATCCACCGAAGATATGTCTTTTAACCTTCCTCATTCTCTTCCACGACGAAAAATTTCTTCTTGTTCATCACCTTTTCTCTGCGGTGCAAATAGCAATAACAATAACCTTAAACTCGATAAAAAACCTTGTCCCCCTGTTTCACCAAACACCCCTCTCAGTCTCAACACAACATTCGACCAAAACAAAAACAATAACAACAACCTCAGTTTCTACGAAAAAACAATCGGTTCAACGAAAACTATTACAAACAAAAACAAAAAGAAGAAAAAGAAGATGAAGAAGAAGAAATATACTCAGAAGAAAAACAGAGCTTTTCCTTTCAATTCATGTGCTAAAGATACAAACTTTGATAGTTATTGGTGGTATAGCAGCGACGAAGACGATGAAACAGACACCCTTTTCTCTTCAAAGTCTCTTTCATCAGATTCCTCTAAGTCTCGCCGGAAAAAATCTTCTCGTCGGAAAAGTGACCGGAGTTCGGACATGGGTGTTCTTCCGTTGAACGGAAAGGTAAAAGATACATTTGCGGTGGTGAAACGTTCTAGTGATCCGTACAATGATTTTAGAACTTCGATGGTAGAAATGATTGTTGAGAAGCAAATATTTTCACCAAGTGATTTGGAGAATCTTTTACAGTGTTTTCTTTCACTCAATTCGCATCATCATCACAAGATCATTGTTGAAGTTTTCACAGAGATTTGGGAAGCTCTTTTCTCTGACTGGCTTTGAATTTCATATAAAAAAACAAAAAAGATAAAAGGGAGAAAGAAAATAAAAATAATTATCTAATTATTTTTTTTGTTTTTCTCTCTGTTATTATTATTATTATTGTTATTATTATTAATTAGTGTTTTTATTTCTAAGAAAATTATTAGTGTAGTTTCTCTAACTCAGTTGAATGTATGATATTCCATTTGCTACTCATCAGTTTAGTACTACTCAATTTTAGTTCTTCAACTCATGAATTTGTTTGTTATGCACTTTTATATTTATTTTTTTGTAATTATTATAGAAAAGATTAATTTTTTGTAATTGTGTTCCAAGAATGGATATGTTGACAAACAACTCTATTAGCAAAGGTGGGGATCAAATTGTGAAAAGACCTATAAAAAGGGAACTTGTCTTGTTTATGGAAAGTGCCAGCTTTTTTTCTTTGTTTTTTTAAAAAAGTCGTATGGAAAAGATTCTTCATTGAAAAATTGTGAAGGAAAATTTAAAATCACTTGGATGCAGATCAGATGAGATAACATTGTTCTTTTGTATAATTATTATTTTATATTTGAAGTTGAACATATACCAACATTAATAAATAAATAAAAGTCATGTGAGCTTAGTTGGTAGGACATTGCATTAATAAATAAAATAGAGTTTGTGTGCCGAAATATCGGATTTAAGTATAAATAATTCACATTCAAGAAAAACATCATTTGATTGATTATGGTTGGACTTGTGAGCCATAAGCTTGAAAAAGGATTGGGATGGAATTTTTTATGTATAAATTTGAATGAAGGAAAGTGATTGAAAAATGAAAATGTAAAAGCTGTCTTACTCTCTTTTTGAAATTCCTTTATTCGGTTGTGCCAAAAGAATACAAAAAGATTTAGCTCGATTTCTAAGGTCCTCAAAAAAATAAGGGAAAAAGTAGTATTAGTACAATTCATTTACTGCATTTTTCCATTGAAATCAAAAGGATACCATTTGAAAACTCCACATGGGATGTGACTTGAGAGACCATAGAATGTGGAAGGTAATTACTAACAGTAATAATTTTTAATCAGAATATAAATGTGATATCTATTTTGTGAGTATAGTAATAATTTTTCTTATTTCCATGACCCTTAATATATTGGGGGATTCAAATTAATAATTTTTCACTTCTTGTTTTTTAGTAATAAATTTTCACTTATTCATCTTAATAGGTAAATTTTTAGTTATTTGTTAAAAAAAAGTGAATTATGAATGCATATAGTAGTAATTATCTAGCAATTGAGTTAAGTATATGTTTGTTATCATGGTTCATGTTGCATTGATCTCAATCATTTATTTACCATTTTTTTACTTTCTTCTAGACCACTTATTTTCTCTTTATAGTTTATTAACAATTGCTTAAGAAAAGAAGAGAGAGCTCAACTAAAATAACATCATGAGAAGATCTATTTTCCTTTTTGATTGTATTTAGCGTGACCAAATTTTTAAGTAATGCTAATAAATATTCTAAAGATGTTAGTTAAAATTATCAACAAAATAAAAACATTAATTAAAATAAAAAATAGATTTTGTATCGATTTTTTTCTTCAAAATTCTAAAAAATGAATATACACTTTGTAACACAAATTTTGTACATTTATATTTTTAAACAGGTACTGAAAAACACAATTTTAGTACTAGTATTCTTAATTTTAAAAATTAATACTATCAATTTTTTTGTTGTGAATATACTATCATTAAATGTGACAATTTTTTTGTTGTGAATATACTATCATTAAATTCATTAAATTTTGTTGTTGTGAATATACTACTATCAATTAGTACTAGTATTATTGGCTATCTACTACTCCCTCTGTTTCAAAATGAGTGTCGCTTTTGGTGTTTTCACACATATTAAGGAATACAATCATTATGTTAAAAGCAATAGTACATTTACTAAATTAAGCTTACTTTTTCCTTTATTTTCTGGAAAATAGTGTATAAAGTACTAAATAGATTATAGAAATGGAAAAGGTTGCATTGGAAATTGAAAAGCGACACTCATTTTGAAACAAAAATTTTGAGCTAAAGCGACACTCATTTTAAAACGGAGGGAGTACAGTTTAAGTTTAAGTTGGACCTTGGATATCAATGAGCTTTCTTGCTATACTGATTCTAAAATTATTATTCAATTGCTTTCTGATCCTGTTAATGAGTGACACCACTATACATCCATCATTCATAACAGCAAAGAGTTAATTGCTAGAGACGGGAGGGTCTCAGTTCATCACACTCTTCACAAAGTATGGCAAATGACAATACGCCCGTAATACACTTCAAAAAAATTTTAACATATCATTCAACATCAATAAACTTTACCATTGTAAATGGTTTTACTAGTACTTTATTTATATTTTTGTTAGAATAACCGGGATTCGAATCTTCACTTGTATATATATATATATATATATATATATATAATGCATTGTCTCTTGCTACATTTTACTCTATCAAGCTAATAAGAACAATTATAAGTCAATAGTATAATAAGGAGTAGCACCGAAAAACAGGATGGTTGGATTCTTTTCAAATGACATATCAGGTCAAAGAAAAAAGTTGTTGAATAATTTAAAATAAGATTATCATTTATCACCATGTGACTGACCAACAATATCATGAGAAAAAATGTAGTATCAATGTTTGATTCAAAAAAAAAAGTTAAAATTGTTTTCTTATCCAAATTCATGCAATGACTATGAATCAATGTATGTATTTTCATTGTCTGTACTACGCTAGCGACTGTTAATTAAGAAAGGACAGAATAAAGACACCCCCAAATCAAACACTGTCGGGTGGAGATCATGTTCTTTGTCTTTGGTATGTATGCATAATGCATGTACTTCAAATTTGAGAGATTTCATGTCATCTACATAGCTATAAAGAATGATATATCTTCGACTGTGTTCTTATACATATATCAATGACAAGCAAAGATACTGGATCTTCAACTAACAACGTAATAAATGGAAAAAATTGTACCCAATTTTTGTTTAAAAATACTTTTAGGTGCAAAAGGAATGTAATAAATTAATTAATGGAAACTAATGTAGTACTAGTGTTAGATTGAAGTAATCCAACACATAAATAAATCATCAAGCTGTGTGATGATTTAAACTTTGAGATCAATTTTTTTTACGTACGCTTTAAACTTGAGACTTGAGAAAGTAAAATTTGAGCTAATAAATAATTTTATATCATTTACATTTGATATTTTTTATTTTCTAGCACCAAGATTATGAATCTTTTAAATAGAGTTCAAAAGATCGTGCATAACAATCAATGTTATTTCTCACATGTCTATGATGTATTATTTAAGAGAATAATGAGTTTCAAATTTACAATCCAAAAAGAGGTAGCGGCCCAACTTTTTACCATATTACCTTCTTTTCATATGTAATTAAATTATATATATAATGTTTCTTAAAATATTATAAAAAAAATTTCCTAATGTTTAACACTACTTCTCTTTAAATTTTTTACTACTTAAAAGAGTCCTTTGTAAAAATTAAATCTTTTAGGTACTAGCACTACTTAAAACAATTATTCCTAATATATAGATAACATTTCTCTTTAAACACTATACCGTATTGACAATAAGTGCATGTTTTTTTTTTATAGGCAAATGTTAGTTGTTAGTATGTTATACATTTTTTTTTTGTCAGGATTCGAATTCTTGACCTCAATCAGCTCCTTAACCTTTAGCTCAACTGGTCAGTTTAACCAATTGAGCTACCACCCCCAACAAGTATAGCTGTCAAAATGGGTCGGGCTATCGGGCCGGTCCATTAACCCAGGGATTTGGGCGGGCTTGGGCTTCAAAATAGCTGGCCCAAAAACAATCGGGCTTTTATGGCCCAAGTCCATTTGGGCCTTCTAAGAATTGGGTCGGGGCGGACTAGCCCTCTGGGCTTCGGGCTGACCCATTATCCAACTTTTTTATATCGTTTTTGTAAAAAAATTATAATTTAATTAAAAAATTATTATAAAAAACATAGTTTAACGTGTAAGTTCCATAAAAATGATTATATTTACCTAAAACTTTAGTGATTTACATTTGCATACAGTTATATCTCAATAAAATTAATAATGATAAAGAGCTAATATATCAAATTCATTTAAAGAAGAACAAATAAAGTGAAAAAAATAAATATAAATTGGATTGAAGCGGACTACAAGCCCATTGGGCCGGGCCGGACTTTTACAGAGCCTAGCCAAGCTCATGAAATCATGGCCCAACTAAATTTGAGCCGAGCCAGTCTAATCCATCAATAGTTCGAAGCCCTGCGGGCTGAGCCGGGCTGGCCTATTTGACAGCTCTACCAACAAGTACATGTTTGATTAAATACTAGATGATAGGTGATATCAAAGATAGGCTAAATGTGATAATGTGATCGGGTAATCCATTTTAAAATTAATTAAAAAGAAGAAGGAAAGGATTTGATCATGTGTGTAATGTCAGAAGGTGGAGTTGTACAAATTCCTCCCATTCTCTACACTAATGCAATGCAATGTTAATGTCGAAACTGAAACATCAATTTGGGTAACGTGACGTCGGTATCAAAGGAATGGGGTGCGCCTTAAATAAAAACTGCAAACGAAAATGAAGGCACAGTGGAATGAGAAACTCCATCCATCTGTTTGCAGTTGCAGGATAGACTAAGAAAGAAGAATAATGTAAAACCAAAACAAAACGTTCCCATCTTTCTATTATACTCCCTCTACTACCAGTCACTCCACTCCACTTGTTTGTGCCTGTGCCTGTGGGGACTCACTCACTGCACACATTCTACATTATGCATATTTTCCCAATTCTCATCTGCCCTATCGTGATAGCTATGTAACCTCTTCACATGCCTACTACGAATTTGTTAGGCCTAAACCATGTACTACTAGTAGTAGTACTTTACGTTGATCACAAAATAATTGTCATAGTTGACCAATGTGTACAATTTACATAATTTATTTTGATCATATTTTTTTTACTAATATGTAAATGTAAATATTAGTAACATATAATATGTTGTTTGATCTGTTTCGATAAATATTTTTAAAATTGTAATTTTTAAAAATACATAATTAAATATATTAACAATCAAAGTTGTGTATTAATAAATGTGAACTGGTCAACTGTGACAATCATTTTGAGACGGAAAGAGTAATCTTTTTTTTGTACATAGACAAAATGATAAAACAATTATTATAAACTCACACACAGAAAGAATGATCTGAATTCAAACTCCCATCATGATCGTACAACTTAATAATTTCGACATATTTTATCATTTGAACTAGAACATCTTGACATTTATTAACTTCATAAAATACTCTCAAACTTGTGAATATTTTAAAATAATTTTGACTTTATTAAACTATCAAGTTAGTATATATTTTTAACCACTTACTATCAATTAAATTCAAGATTTATTTGATACTTATACTCAATTTGATACCGTCCTCCATTTTTTATTCTGGGAAATGCATTTGGTATTTCTATAACACACATTAACAAAACTCTTTTATTTTATGGCCACTCTAGTAATAAAAAAAGAAGTAAATGGCCACTCTAGTAAGTCTTATTAAGGGACTAAAATGGTCAATAGTAAGTCTTTTTTATTTTATGGCCACTCTAGTAATAAATAAATAAATAAAATGGGACTGAAATGGTTCTTATTAATTAAGGGTGAGGGAGAATTTGTAATTTGAAGAGATTATTTATGGGTGCAACAGTTTTTTGTTTGAATTTGTGTGGCAATCTAGGACTTCAACATATTGCATTCATTTTGGTGACAGATTAAAGAGTACTACTAATGGTGTCATTAATTGGGTGTCAGTTAGCTTTAAATGGAAAGTGGATTAAAGAATGTTTTCTAATGGTGAATCCGTTATGTCTTGCTTTGGTCCTCTTCCTTCCTTCCCACTCTCATTAATGCTCGCATTTTTTTTTGGGTTCTTGAACCCTCCAAATCTCTCTGTCAATGCACACATACCAAATATGCGCAATTAATATTTGGTCTTAATATAAAAAGGGACATTTAATTAGCTGCATTCGATGTCGGTTTCTGAATATGGGCTTTCTCTCTCTCTCTCTCTCTGCATATTTGGGCTCCTCTACTTTTTGTCGTTTAATTCTCTGGGTTTTCTTTGGGTCTTCTTCAAATTAGTTTGAATCACATGAATCAAATTAGTTTGATACTTGATTAAATAATTATAATTCACCGAATTTAATTAGTTTGAATCACATGAATCAAATTTAAGCTTAAAATAAGTTCGTTAATGTTACTATTGAAGTTGATTAATTCAACACTTAGAAATCTCACATTTAAGAAATTCTCTTTAATGTTCATAAATTTTAGTTTAAAATGTCGATATTATTAAATTAAATATATTCTTTCGAATTTAAACCTGAGATCTTACGACCTAAGTAGTATTAAATTTGTCACCTCATTTTCAAAGAAAAAATCAATAGTACAACATTTGCCTCTTCTTAGATAAATAGTATTGGTTTTCCCCATCAGTTTAATGTGGGATTCGTGGTCCATCTTAAGAAGCTCAACATCAATCATCAATAACAACCTGACCAACTGAGGTTTTGGTTCAAATCACTTTTAACCTTCATATTATTGTGCGTGCAATATAAAATATAATTATGTAACTACACTGACCTTGTTGTTATTCATTTGTTAGTTGTGGTGTGTGGAGAGAGGATGTAAGGAGGGCAATATAGTCAATAGACATATAACAGAAAAAAGCGCGAGAAAGTTGGTAAGAACATTTGGAATGCTTCTTCTTCTTCATTTGTTGCTTCTCTCTCTTTCTCTGAGATTTGAAAAGCTTCGTGTGAGTGAGTCGACTCAGTATTGTTGAGACGAGACAATGGAGAATCTGATACAGTTGGTGAACAAAATACAGAGAGCCTGCACTGCACTAGGCGATCACGGCGAGGAGAGCGCTATGCCTACTCTCTGGGACGCGCTTCCCTCCATCGCCGTCGTCGGAGGACAGGTCTCTCTCTTCATGTAAAAGCTTTTACGATCTAGAATCAATTATTCTTGTTATATTGTTAAATGTAATTATAGTAACTCGTTCATAATTTTAATTTATGTGATCGTTATTTTAGTTTGATGTTTTGATTTCACTCTTTCTATTTTAGAATTGAAATTTGAAATTTTTGCAATTTATTTTTCTTCAATCTGTGATCAATTAACACTTTATTTGTTCACAAAGTACTACAATATGCAATTTTCTTCTGTTATTTGTTTTACCTAATGATCCCAATAACTTTGGTACTTCTAATTTATTACAAAAATAATGCTTACATGCAAAACAAGTAGTAAATAAATAGGTAAATCTGGATTTGGATTTTTTTTTTTCAATTCTTATTTTTCTTTTTATCATTAGATTTTATAATGTGTAGCACCGACACCTTACATTGTTTGTGTATGCGTCAATGCTACATAGGTTTTTTTATCATGTAAGTAATTTTACATATATAATGCGGTAAGATGGTGAGATGTGATTAACTTTCCCAATAAAACTAAAATATAGTGCTACAGTATTTTCACATTAATGTTTCTCTTTAATCATTCTGTTTCGAATGAATATATTCAAATAGATTTATCCATTAATATTAATTTTGCAGAGTTCCGGAAAATCTTCAGTGTTGGAGAGTATTGTTGGAAAGGATTTTTTACCTCGTGGATCTGGTAATTTAGTATGTTAACATAACAGGTGTGTGTGTGCGCACGTGCGCTTAATCATCTTCTATACACCTTTGTACTAACGCTTTTGTTACAGGGATTGTTACTCGGCGTCCTCTTGTTTTGCAGCTGCACAAGATTGATGAAGGGAGAGAATATGCTGAATTTATGCATGCTCCAAGGAAGAAATTTACTGATTTTGGTATTATCTTTCATAAAATATTGCTTTTCACTCACTTATGGTTTTACTTACATTACAACTAGAAAGTAAATTCATTCATTTTTCATTAAAACAAATGCTGCCTACTGTAATTTTTTACTATATTTGCATTTTTTCTCGATATTCTTTACTGATATTTTCTTTTCTAATAGTTACTAATTTTTCCTGTTCTGTAGCTGCTGTTAGGCAGGAAATCTCTGATGAGACTGATAGAGAAACGGGTCGCTCCAAGGGCATTTCATCTGTTCCCATCCATCTGAGTATCTACTCCCCTCATGGTAAGTGATATACATTAGCAATTAAATTATTAAGTTGGTCAGAACTCATAACAGGCATATATACTTGAATTATTTTTAAGTTCAAACTCTTCAGTGGATTGGTCTTTTCTTTTAGCCTTCAAATTGACTGTTGTTATCATATTTTCAATTGGCATCAATGATTGTTTGATTGCAGAATGCAAATGTTATTGTTTGGGTATCAATTTCATGCATTGAATTTGTTGTTTGACAGTGGTTAATTTGACACTTGTTGATCTTCCCGGACTTACAAAAATCGCAATTGGTGAGTTTTCATTCTAAGATTGTCATTTTACAATGTTAGTTAAGTTTCTGAGCAACACTGCATTATAAATATGTGGATTACTGACATAATTTTGCTCTGATAATTCAGATGGTCAACATGATAGCATTGTGCAAGACATTGAAAATATGGTTCGGGCCTTTATCGAGAAGGTAATGATTCTACATAAAACTAAATGATTTCTGATGCATATGGAAACATTTATTTGTTATGAAGTGAAAAATGTTAAAGGCTATAATTAAAGACTTGTATTAAAAGTCCAGTTCAATGGTCATGAAGCTTCATATTCAATTTATGTCATTCATGAACATATCAATGAAAGTAATGCCACAACTGATCACATATTGCAGCCAAATTGCATCATTTTGGCAATATCTCCTGCTAATCAAGATCTTGCCACCTCGGATGCAATTAAGATTTCCCGTGAAGTAGATCCTAAAGGTACGTAAGAATAAGATGTTAAATATAACTTTGCTGATAAAGTAATTGTTTGGAGGAATTTGTTATTTGAAGTTAGTTGTATTAATTTCACAAAATAGCTAAAGCTAAAACTATAGGAGATGCTTAAAATAAAAATATAGGTTAATAACATCAACTGCAGAGCAAATCAGATTGTTAATTGACTATGTATCTTATGTTGAGAAACTTGGATCATATTCATATATAATATCAGGTATAAGTTTGCGATGATAAAAGTGTTGACATTTGAAGAGGTAAATTTAGCTTGTATGAACACCAATTTATGTGACTTAGATTCACTGTAGTTTTAGTTCAAAAATATATATTGTTTTTTTTTTGACAGAAAAAATATATATTGTTATAAAATTACATGCTTGTACATTTTTTCGGCATGGTTTGAGTGAGGTGTCATAAAATAAATGAAGGTGAGGCCGTGAGGTTGTCTATATGGATCAAATGATACCATAATATCGTATCACAAATCAGTTTTAAATTGTTGTCATTGAGAGTAGTTTATCATTATACATTATAACTTCATTTGATCAAATAATCTATGCAGCGCCAACCTCACCAAATAATAAAAGGCTTTGATTGTTGCTATAATATATTACTAGTTTCTTCAAGTTTCTACAGTTGATTCTTTACTGAAAATCAACTTCTTTTATTAACTTATTTTTTCTTTGTATTTGGTTTTTTAAATTTCAGGGGAACGGACATTCGGAGTTTTGACAAAGATTGATCTTATGGACAAGGGTACTGATGCAGTGGATGTAAGCACTTTTTCCCATCTCAATACAAAAATTGTTGTTCTTATGTTAGATATTTTGAAGTCTATACACTATGGAATGGAATATGGGGATAAAAAATATAACACTTATTTAGTGACATTGTTATATTTTGTTTTCTCTAGATCCTTGAAGGGAAATCATATAAGCTAAATTATCCTTGGATTGGTGTTGTTAATCGCTCCCAAGCTGATATTAACAAAAATGTTGATATGATTGCTGCTCGACGTAGAGAGAATGAGTATTTTGCTAATACTCCGGAATATAGACATTTAGCCCCGAGAATGGGCTCTGTGCATCTAGGAAAGGTTCTATCTAAGGTATGTTGATTTGTTATGATCAAGTAATGCTTGAAACTCAATTGATTATTTTCTTCCTTTCTTCTTATTGTATATTTTGTAAAAAAATATTGTATAAATTTTCAGCATTTGGAAACTGTCATCAAGTCTCGGATTCCGGGCCTTCAATCACTTATTAACAAGACTATTATTGAATTGGAGACAGAATTGAGCCGTATTGGAAGACCTATTGCTGCTGATACTGGAGTAAGCCACTTTCTTATCCCCTTTGTATTTACAAGTTGGTGAATGAAAAATAATTTATGATCTTTCTCCATTTGTAGGGGAAGTTGTACGTGATAATGGAAATATGTCGAGCTTTTGATCAGATTTTTAAAGATCGTCTTGATGGAATGTATGTTTCTTTCCCGTGTTAATCAGTCTCTATAATGTGAAATTCTTTTATAGCAGACATCCAATTTAACCTTTGGAAATGTCCACAGACGATCTGGTGGCGAAAAAATATATCAAGTATTTGACAATCAATTTCCAGCAGCTCTAAAAAGACTACAATTTGACAAACATCTATCAATAGACAATGTGCGGAAACTAATAACTGAAGCCGATGGATATCAGCCCCATCTTATTGCTCCTGAGCAAGGATACCGCCGTCTTATTGAATCTTGCTTAGTATCTATTAGGGGGCCTGCTGAAGCAGCTGTTGACGCGGTACATATTTAGATCGTCGTCTTGTTTGAGGAAGAGTTGAAGTCAAATTTGGAAAATAAAGATGAAATTCATTATCGTCTTCAGTTATTGACTCAGTACATTAATTTTATAATGTTTCAGGTTCATGGAATTTTGAAGGATTTGATTCATAAGTCTATGAGCGAGACAATGGCAAGTAGCATATTGATTTTTATTTTTTGTAAACACAATTCTCTATGTTTAAGCCTACATCATGTGATTTTTACCAATTTAGCATAAGATTGAAGTTGGTATAAAAATTTTCTAGTGTTTTAGTGGTTGCAGTTTTATGTTCATTGTAGGAATTAAAGCAGTATCCCACGTTAAAAGTAGAACTCGGAAATGCGGCTATTGAATCATTGGAGAGGATGAGAGAAGAAAGCAAGAAAGCAACACTGTTGTTGGTAGACATGGAATATGGTTATTTGACAGTTGAATTTTTTCGCAAGCTCCCCCAAGACGCAGAGAAGGGTGGAAATCCAACTGTCTCACTTTTTGACAGATATAACGATGCTTATCTTCGTCGAATTGGTAGGCAGCTGAAACTTACTATAAAGTAGCTATCAACATAGGAAATTTATGTTCTTTGCAATCTTATATTACTAGGTTCTTAATAATCCCATTGCAATAGTAAAGAAAAAACATATGAGCCCATTAGCCACAACCCACATATCATGAGCAAATCATCGCCTTAGTCCCTAAAGTTGCAGCGTCAGACAATGTGGTTCTAAACTTAAATTAAAAAATGATTCCTAAAATTTATTTTTTTAATTACATAAGTTATTTTGGCTAGTCATTTAGTTTCTAAAATTGGCACTAATATAACCGAGCATTTTTTCCGTTACTGAGACTCCTTTGTACGTAACAGCTACCACAGTGTTGTCCTATGTGAACATGGTATGTGGGACTCTCAGGCATACTATTCCCAAGTCCGTAGTTTATTGTCAAGTGCGTGAAGCTAAGCGCAGCTTACTGGATCATTTCTTTACAGATTTAGGGAAAAAGGAGGTAAAATTTCTTACTAGTTTGTTTCCTTGATGATTAAAATGTATATCCATGATGTCTGATAAAAAAATGAGCTAAGTTTTTACTTTTGCATGATATACATGTATTTTCTTAATTTGCAGGGGAAACAACTAGCTTCATTGCTGAATGAGGATCCAGCAATCATGCAACGCAGGACCTCACTTGCAAAGAGACTTGAGCTATACAGAAGTGCACAATCAGAAATCGAAGCCGTTGCATGGGATAAGTAGAAGACCGCCAATTATAGTATACGTGTATGTTTGGTTTCATTTTTGGAAGAGCAAAAATTAATTTTACAGGTGTAGAATTTGTAGCTTTTGAGTTCTGCAATTGATTTTAACATTGAATTTATTTTCAACTCACGTTTACATGCATGTATTCATACATAAATTATTTTACATTCCATTGGAGTTAACAATCAATTCATAGCCATCTCAGTTTAAGTTTTTGAACAACTCTACTATCTAATGTAAAAATCTAGCAATGCATAGTATATGCTGGTTTATTAATTAAAGTATGTAAAAGGTAGTTTGTTAAACCTCGCAACTTATTATAGTTATATGGTATGGTAAATTTTCTTAATCACTCATTAACGCGATTAATAGTTAGGAGAGAACCTTCCATAAAATGAAACATAGAATAAGATTGTTGAACAAAGACACAACTCAACAACCACTCCCGCTCCTTTCATTCTCCCAAAGAGATTACACAGTACACACCAACTCCACTATCAAAAGTAAAAGCAACTAAACTTAGAAAATATTCACAATTTAGAAAATGAACTTGTCTAATTAGTCCTAAATTATGAGTGAGAACCAGGGTGTGGATTGTAGGGTCCCCTAATAAGATAAGGAAGAAAAAAAGAAGACAAAAATAACAAAAGGAGCGTGTGAAAACAAAAGAGAAGAATAAAGCAAAGAGATCCAATGACAGAAAATGGGAAAAAGGCCAAAGAATCTTTCATGGCTCCTTTGTTTCTATCATTTCGTAATATAAAGAAATCATGACAGAACATATTCAACTACAACTCTACATCCTCAATTGGAAAAAAAACAAACATATTTACACACTTTCATTTTGTTCTGTTTCACTTCTCATTCTCTGCACCAAACAAAGTACAAAGAAGAAGAAAAATCTCACTTTTAATTATCATTGTCATGAACCACACAATGCTTCTAAGAACTTCCATTTCCAAATACAAGAAGTTCTTCCAAAAAACACTAAACAACTTCAAATCATTATTCTCTCCAAGTTACCAAAAAATTCCAAAAGCACCCCTTCATAATCACTCCTCTTACAATGAATTGGAAAAATTCTACAGTGATTTCACTGAGAAATGGGATTCAGAAAAAGGAAAAGCAAAGAAAAGAAACAAGAACAAAGTTATTCTATCATCATCATCATCTATAAAGCAAAAACAAGAAAAAGAGGTACATTTACATGATGAAAGCTTGGTTGGTTTGAACAATGAAATACAGAAAAGAGATAACTTTGAGGAGCAAAAGAATAAGAGGAGCTTAACTCATCAAAGAGGAAATAAACAAGATTCATCATCAGTCTTGATTTCTAAAAGTATGGTGGAAAAGAAGCTGAAAGAATTGGAAATGTTGGAGATAAATAATGTGGATTATATATTAGACATTGAAGAGGTTCTTCACTACTATTCTAGACTCACTTGTCCTTTATATATTGAAATTGTTGATAAATTTTTCATGGAAATGTACTCTGAGTTCTTTCGTTGTTCTGAGATTCTTCCTAGCTAGCGTTAACTCTAAACTGCAGAAGATGAGATCAGTGAGGTCTTAATTTGTTCTGTTCTTGAATTATTCTTTCTTACTATCATCTATAATGTTTTTTTAGATGATTCTTAAATTGTTTATTTAATCTTTGTTTTAATTGTTAGTTATAGTGACGATTTGGTGTGTTTAAATATGGATTTACATATTGTGATTGATTAATGAATTGTCAATTTGACATGCACAATCAAAGTTTAGAAAGTTTAATTATTTTTTTTTAGCAAATTGTTTATCTTTTTTAAATAAGTGGATGTATATTATTCAGCATTGATTTGTGGATGGTGTTTGGTAATATATAAAAGTTTTTCTTTTTCATATTGAAGACTTTTACTGGCTCAATTTGCGAAATGGTTAATAGATATTTTATTTATATAGCACTGACACTTCTTATTGAAGGTATATTTGATGTTTGACACATGTCAATGTCACCTACGAACCACGGTTACATTCAATTATTTTATTGTCTCAAATTATCACTGGTGTCAAGGTGACTATGTTTCATAGATGATGATTAAATTTAGGAAACCCTTACATTTATAGGCACAGTTTTTCTATTTCTAGTCAAAATACGATTGAATAAACAGAAACCACTTCTCAATTAAATTCTCCTAAATCTACATATTTAGATCATTGCTATTCCAATATGATGTTTAGTCTTTAGCATGAGATTGTGTTAGGTAGTATTTATAAACCTCGGGCAGTCCTCACCTTAAAATCCAATTTTGCTGGTCCTACCCAAATTCTAAGACTCGTCTCTGCACTCTTTTGGCTTCTCTTATTTTTCCTACACTTTCTCTCGGTTTGACAATTTCTCAGTTTAGAACATGGTGTCATAAAACTTGTCGAGTGGAGAAATCGCACTGTAACATTTCTGCTGAGGTTGTTTGTTTAGTGTGATTGAAAATCTGCTCTCCCATAGACAAAGTATCCATTATATTTTGCAAAATAGAAAAATAAAAAATTAATTTGCAATGAATAATTGAGTTTAAAGTATTGATGTAAGTCAAAAATCCATAAGCCAATAAAAATACACCATGTGTCCATGTACATATTTCTCTCTCCGCCTATATGCACCACACGCGCGCCTGTCCGCGATTGTGGTTTACGCGCTATGGGCAGCAAATAATAAGCTGCCACATGTCTTTTCGTCAGGCTTCAACATGTGTTGTTTTGCTTCATTTCCTCTCTCCACCAAGTCACTCTCAACTACTTCATTGCATCATATTTTCTTGTTGAAAGAGGCATTCAACATAGTATTTAAACACTATTGTATATGGTCTGATGTAGGGGTGTACATGGGTTGGGCAAACCCACTTGATCCGGTCAAATTCACCCAATCCAACCCAAAAAAGTGGATTGGATCGGACAATTAGGTCCATATAGATTTGAAAGTGAAAAATCCATTAAAAAAAATTGGGTTTTGGGTAAAACCGGACCCAACCCATAAAACCCACCGACCCACTCCATTAGTAGTTTTATGATTTTTTTTAAATATTTTTCATATAAATATAAAAATTTTGCTTTTATCATTTGATCATTAAAAATTAAAATTTCAAGGTCCAATATTAAAATTTCCAAACAACTTGTATGCATGTATATATTAAACGAAAAACGCATTAGTCTTCAGTACTTTACACATTCAATGCATTTTTTGATTATTTCCGTTGAGTTTTTATCTTTTGACTTCTTTATGTCATTTAAAAATAATGATGCAAACAAAATATAATTCTTTAAAAACAGTGAAAGTATATTATTTTTAAAGAAAAAAGATGATATTATCATTTTATGGTGCTAAAAAAATAATTAAAATAGGTTACACTATTTTTTAAGAAAATAAAAAGGTTGAGTAATTTTTAAGGAGAAAAAATAGGATGATTCATGATATAATAATTTAATATAAGAAATAAAAAAATTAATTTGGGTAACCCACTAACCCACCCAACCCGGAAATTAGTGGGTTTACCCAATTCAACCCAATGTTAAAGTGGATGGTTATTTTACTAAACCCAACCCAGTTCTAAGTGGTTCGGGTTTTGGTTTTGGCTAAATTCAACCCAATCCAGCCCACGTACACCCCTAGTCTGATGAAAACCCTATATCATTTTCATTTATAATATAAGCATGAAAATTGGGAGCATCATACGTATGTTACAGTAAGGCTATTAGTATTAGCACACAAATTGCACACCATATACAATTTTAAGAATATTTCAAAAAAGAAATCTTTAAGTTAAATAAACTTAATAAAGAAGAGCAATTATAACATGCGCAATTGATTATTTGCGGGAACTAACAAATTATTTACACTATCTCAATAAAATTAATAATTATGAAAAGTTAATATATTAAAATCACTTAAAAAATTTTAAATAAACAGACAAAGAAAAAAAAAAGATCGAGTCAGCCCTTTAGCCTATCAAGCCGATGCAGAGCTAGATCAAATTTGTTAATGTGTGGTTCAACAATAATTAGGTTTAGGGAAAATAGGCTAATACCCCCAGTAAAATATGTAAATTTTGCAATACTCCCTGTAGTAATTTTTTTTTTTAAATTCTCCCCTGTAATGTTTAAATTTTTGCAATACCCCTGGATTCAATTAACCACAATAAAACCCCCGCAAAATAAAACCGCCGCAAAAAAAACCGCTGCGAATATAATTTTAGCGGGGGTTTTAAACCGCTGCAAATAAAAACCGCCGCAAAATATTATTTTTTTGAGGGTTTTAAACCGCCGCAAAACAAAACCATCACAAAAAACAATTTTAGTCGGAGTTTTATTATAGTTGATAGAGTCCAGGGCCCATGAGGTATTGCAAAAATTCAAACATTACAGGAAAAAATTAAAAAAATAAAATAAAATTACAGGAGTATTGCAAAATTTGTATACTTTACAAGGGAATATTAACCTATTTTCCCTTAGGTTTATTAGTAAAAAAAAAATAGATTTAGAATAGTCTAGCTCGTGAAGATTGCTTTATCCGCCCCCTTAATTACTCCCACGCCCCCCAAAGTACCTAAACTACCCTTCAGAAGATATCTTCCGAAACACATCAAGGCAAAAAAATTTCGGAAGATACAAACCAAAATTTCAAAAATTTTGGATCCTATAAACCGAAATTTTAATTTATGAGAGTTTTAAATTGGCGGGAGGCATTTCGGTAGATACGATTGAAAACAAAGATTTTGGTAGTTACGAGCTGAAATATCACACTTTTCGGAAGATACGATCCGAAATTTTGGTTTAAAAGCAGACTTGCAGCAGACCTGTCCATCACTCACACTAAAACATTCAACCACTCTTCTCTAAAGAAAAATGCGATTTATTTAGGGATTTCGCGTTTTTAAGCTCAAAATCATCATTTATTCGCTCATTTGGAGGATCACACACTCATTTGAAGGCATTAAATAGGTAATCATAACTTTAAACCGATTAGTTTTTGGTTTTTTTTAGAAATTCTGTGTACGCAGAAATTGGAAGATAACTTCCGAAACCAAATTGGTAGATATCTTCCGAATTTTTTTTGGAAGATAACTTCCAAACTGGGCTAGTAGTAATCAAATGTGTATTATTCTTAATATTTGCCTGGGCGAGTTCGGAGGATACAATCCGAAAAAACGTTTTTTTCGGATTATACGATCCGAAAAAACGTATTTTACTGATTATAGAAACTGAAAATTTTATTGCCCCAAATTGAGGGTATTTTTGGGTTTTTGGGGGGCCTAGAAGTAGTTTGAGGGGCCTAAAAAGCAAATTTCCTAGCTCGTTTATATAGCCAAACCCATTGGGCCAGGCCAGCCCATACTTTATAACAACGGCATAGTCACTCCCAAAAATACCCCTCTAGTCTAACGTTCACTTTTCATGTGGGGTATCATTGATATAGCGAAAAGTTATTATATCGTTGCGTAGTTGAAGTTTTTCTAAAATTCACTATTGTTACATTTTCGCTCCTTCTTCTTCTTCTTCTCCTTCTCCTTCTTCAATTGTATTACTGTTACTCTCTAACTCTAACGAAACCTTTCATCAAACATCAATGGCGAACTTCGCATTTTGAGCATCCGAGTCAAAACATTTGAGTCCATATTTTTCACAATGTTAGATGGACTACTTGGCAGAAGCTTCGCCGCAAAATGGTAAGTTCACCCCGTGCTGCTTTCATTGCATTATTTGCTTCTCTGTTCTTGCTGTTATTTATCTGATACGTGTGCGTGTTCTCTTCTTTTGTTATTGTTTTTCAGTAAATCGTTGATCAAATTGACCAAAAATCGTATTGAAGTGATTAGGAGAAAGAGAAGAGCTACCGAGAAGTTTCTCAAGAAAGATATTGCTGATCTTCTTCATAGTGGTTTAGATATCAATGCCTACGGAAGGGTTAATTCCTTCTTTTTTCTCTACTTTCTAATTATGTTAGGGTTTTGCTTATTTGAGACTTGGTATTAGTTTTAACTTTTAATTGTAATTAATTAGTAGTTTATTTCATGAAATTATCTCAATAATTTTTGTTTTGGTTGCAATGTGGTCAAATTAACAGGCTGAAGGACTCTTTGTTGAGTTGATGCTGTCATCTTGTTATGGTTTTGTTGAGAAATCATGTGAACTTGTGTTGAAACATCTCTCACTCATGCAAAAGTTAAGGTAATTAGTTATGTTAGTGCTCATGCCAAGAATAAGCTTTTTTTTGTACTTGACCAAATTGAAAATTAATGTCATAGTATAGAGACCAAAAAATAATTAGTTATGACACATCACACATATATGAATTGGTTCCATTTATTTTACAGTGGCTGTCCTGAGGAATGTAGGGTGCCAGTATCATGTTTGATGTTTGCTGCTGCAAGATTTTCCGATTTACCAGAGTTACGTGACCTTAGGCAAATATTTCAGGAGAGATATGGGAGCTCCATAGATTGTTTTGTCAATCAAGAGGTGATTATTCATATTTTTTATTTTATTACAACTTTACATGACTTCTCCTGGTTTCTTGTACTCACTGACTAAATTTCTGATTATCAGTTTGCTGCAAATTTGGATTCAAAGTCTTCTACATTGGAGAAGAAGGTCTGCTTGATGCAGGAAATTGCATCGGAGTTTTCAATTAACTGGGACTCCAAGGCTTTCAAACTAAGGATGTCAAGACCATCTGCATTTGCACAGGTGCGGTTTTCTGTATTTCCTTTCCATTTTTGACTTGCTTCATTGTCAAATCGAATACCTGCTAATTCCTACCATACATAAAATTTTGAGAATGTATCTAAAGTTATTATTGGTTATAAATGGCTTGCACAGGGTCAGAGTGATAGTATGCGTAATAATTTGTTTGATTATGATAAATCATCACTCGGCAAGGATTTTAACCAGAAAGGTGTAAAGAATGATGTTATATTGGAGAATGAAAAGGAAGCTGTTATCCTAAACAAAGATGAACACGTTCTTCAGTATAAACTGATAGCCCCTCAAAATGGGTTCAAGCCTCTAAATGGCTGTGAAGTCATTGGAAAAAAGGATGGCCATGATGATTCAGTAAAAGGAACACATGAGGTTACTTCTACAAAGAGTGATAGAAGCTATCGGAAGGAGGGTAGTATTCTAAAACCAACTGGGCGTTTGGGGAATATGACCCCTCCAAGAAAAACTCCGGACACTACAACTTCTACTCGAACAGGATCGCGTTTTAGAAGTAATGTGAATGAGCCATGTGCTGTTAATATTCTTGGCCCGCTTGATACGGATAAACCTGAGAGAAAAGTTCAAATTGATGAAACGCCTATGCTAAAGGCTTGCTATAGTAATGCCATTCCACCTCCATATGTTAAACATTTTTCTAAGCATCAGAATAGAACACGTGGAGTCAATTTAGTATCTTCACATACCGACAGTGATGGCTTCTTTACATGTCCTTCAGTTCATGAAAACTCTGATGCTGCTTCTATGTCAGATTGGAACCAAATTGGTTTGAATAAATCTGACCTGGATTGGCAGGCCAGTAGATATGAGAGACTGCAGAATCCGAAAAAAGAATTGTGTTTTCGTGAAGATGCTAAAGAAATCCTGATGGTAAAACCAAAATCCACGAGGAGAAAGCACTCAAGATCACGATCTAGTCATTATGATGCCCCTAATGCAGATATTGAACTTGTGAAAAAAGCAAGAAGCAGAAGCAAGAGACGAGGTGAATCAAGACGTGGTCCGCGAAATTTGTTTGATGAAAATGCGGAAGAGGAAAGAGTAATCGATAAATTACTGATCCATTATAGCAAAAAACCGTCTATTCTAAAGCCTGAAATAGTAAGAAAAAAGTCAAACGGTAACCATGATCATAAAATGGATAATTCAGCACAGGAACTACTGCAGAATGGCAGTGAACATGGATCTGGTGAAACACCAGAGATAGTTACTCTTGCCCTACGATCTGTTTCCCTTCCTCGCGAACAAACAGGAGTAGTAGAAGCTAAGAAAGATTTTGTCCGTGCTTCTTCATTTCAGCCAGATAGATCGTATGAAGCTCTACATGTGCATCCCAAGTTACCTGATTATGATGATTTAGCAACTAGGCTTGCTGCCTTGAGAGGAAGCTAAGATAAAAGACAAACGCAGTGAGTAATTGCTCCTCCCTCATCAGAATGGTTGCATTTATTATGATTATCACACATCAATCTAAATTACACCTGGTGTTGTTATTGCAAACTGTTACTTCTTTGGATATATACTAAGAGATCATAGTATCTTTGCTGGTTGACAATTTGCCATTACAATAGGATACGAGCAATATCTATTCAATTTTTTCCTTCCATGATTGTAAAAGTAGCTATAAGTTGTAACAAAAATTGACATTACGACATTGTTCCTACTTTCTTTGGGGTGAGGCTGAAAGGATATTAGCATGGGCGCTACTGTTTCATATCTTTTGTTCATCCTGTATCCCCTCCTCCTCCCTATGTAAAATGTTATTAGTGCACTTAAACACATATTATTTTATAGTTGTATAATTTGTACAAGTAATGTCATATTGTTGTTTGATACTGTTGATTGGCCGTGACATGCCTGCTATGACATTAAACTGCATTGCTGAAAAAGGTGGGTGCCCAAGTGATTTCTACTGGTTTAATCTGCAATGTAGATCGTCAAACCCAAGTGTTATATGCTCCACCTATAGCCTCTCCAAGCTAGTTATATTTAATTTTATTCAAAACCAGCCTCTTCATGGTAGGAATTTTTTTCTCAACCTTAGCCTTTCTAAGCTAACAAAGTAACAATACTAGTTTTCTTTACTTCAACTCCAACCACCTAGGCAGCAATACATGCTAACAGATTTGACAATAAAACAGTGTAGCTCTTAAATTAACAAGTGATATACAAATATATGCTCAGCATTATTATTATTATTTTTTGAAATATTCCCCATTTGAAATTTGCAAAGGGTCTAGAGACATTTTAGAAAATTGTAGAACAATAATGCAAAATATATCCTAGTGTCAGAAAATTCTGATAAACATCAGCTAACTTATCTTGTTCATCAGTCATCTTATCACTGCAATTTGTCATTTTAGACAGTTACTTCTAGGTTTTGATTCAGCAGACCTGTTTTCTCAAACATTCACAATGTCTATTTTCTCTCCTTGAATTATTTTCATTCTTCATGTATCGATCTCCCTAATAATCTAAATATCATATCATCCTTCAATTCTTTATGAATTTTCAACATAGGGCTTCACATCTTTTAAGCATTTGTAAACTAGTCTCTAAACTAAGATCAAGTGCAAGCATGCATTGTAAGAATATTAAAATGATTAGAATTTCAATTTTAATTAAACAACTTCCAAGTTAGAAACCTTAGACCAACAAGTTGAGCTAGGGAAATAGACTTTCCATGACAAATAATAAAAGCCAAGATTTGATTAGTTAACCCTATACAAAGCTTTATGGCTCTAGAAGAATGTGTCGATCATTTGTAGTAGTATACAAGATGATTTTATTTTTTTATGTATTAGCTAGTTAGTTACCTTGATTATCAATATGCCTATCAAATGGGTAGATAATTTTGTACTGAATTTTTAAATATACAATGCTTGTCGAATGGAAGCACTCGCATATAAATGAACAAGACAACATTAAAAAATTAAAGAAAAAAGCTTTGCCTGTGAGAGCTTACTATCAGATGTTTGCCAATACTAAATGTTGCCATCTGATTCTGAGACACTTTGGGTGAGATCTTACAATGTACACTGAACAAACATATGTTCTTCTTGAGTGCGTTTATATGAGTACAATATAGTACATGCCATACAAAAGATTAAAGACATGTCCTTAAGCTTAAGCACAACAAAACATTCTTCTTCTAGTTTCTCGAGTTCTGCCATGCAGCTTGATTCCAGTTTGACGCGAAGGATTGGCTTTTGCCAATCTCTTAGCTGCAAAATATTTGTTTATGTAAGTAAGAATTAACTCATTCGGGTCACCCCATTCAGATGTTAAGCTTCATCTAGAATCTGTAGTGGATATTAATGCAGTCAGAGGAACAAAGAAATTTCTCATTGTTGGTCTCCTTTAACATAAATGCCAGAACTTCAGAACATACAATAGAAAAACATGTCTCATCCCAAAGTCAATGTATATGTTCTTAAACCATGTCATGCGATGCAAGACACTACCTCTTTAGCAAAAAAATGAAGAGGGTGGATGTTAAATTTTTATTTTACCTATTTCATAGAAGAGCTCATTGACATTCTGTGCTGTTTTTGCTGAAGTTTCAAAGAAAGACATGCCATTTTCTTTGGCATATTCCTCACCTTCCTGTAACCATCATATGAAAGATGGTAGTATCAAAACAAATTATTTAGCTGTCTATAGGGGAAGATGGTCAGCTAGTATAGGCCTCTGAAAATTATAAAATAAGCAAATTATAATGTTGAGGCAATAATTAACTAGAAACAATACCTCATTTCCTACTTTTCTCTGGTCTTCCAAATCAGCCTTGTTAGCCACCAAAAACATTATCAAATTTGGATTTGCTGACATGATTTATCAAATCAAATAAACTTCTAAATTAGTATTCGTAATGTAAAGTTGTGATAAATTGCAAGATCAATATTATATACACCACATATTCACAGATGTTTCTCTACTTTGTTCACAAGATATTTACTTTTTGACTGATCTGTTACCTTGTCTTTGCACTTCTCTAACCCACTTCTTTGCACGTACAAAAGAATCCTGAGACAGAAAATGCACAATTCATTCCCTCTGATATGAATATTTTTGAGATAGAAATTTTTGAAGCACGTGTGCAAATATGATAACATTATTCATTACACATTCTATTTTATATCATTGATGACTGTCAATTATTGTCATCTTCATTGAACAACTTCGCGACAGGTCATTTGAATAAAAATCCTTTGCTTCATGTTCATAATTTCAAACAACTAATTAATCATCACTAGCTAAATGAAAAATATTATTGCCTATAAAATTCTGCCATAAACATCCCTTTGAAAGTGGATATTTAGTTACCAACTTACCATGCTTGTAATGTCATATACAACAATAGCAGCAGCAGCACCGCGATAATACATAGGAGCCAAACTATGGTATCGTTCTTGCCCTGCTGTGTCCCATATATCAAACTTCACAGTAGCTTCATTTAAAGACAAAACCTGTGTGAAGAACGCTGCTCCAATCGTCGATTCCTGCATGCACACATTCATTGATATTAATCCGACTTTAGTTATCTATAATGATGTGAAGACTGAAGAGGCATAAACAAAGAAAATAAAACAATCACAGCAACCTGGTATTCTGAAAATTGACCTTTGACAAATCTAAGAACCAAACTCGTCTTTCCAGTTCCCATGTCTCCTAGAAGTACCTGGAAAATAGATAATTTTAAGAACTTAGGATTATTTTTATTTCTGCTAATTAATAAGCATGCCCTTCTGATCAGATAAAACTAATTAGCAAAATAGCAGTCTCTAGCACGAGCTCGGTTGATGAGCTAAGGGATATCGAATGAGTCTTGTAAACAACTTACATAACGACTATACTACTAATTTACTAATATGTGTTGCTAAGGGATGTCATAGAACCTTAGGCGGATTAATGGATAGACATAATCTAATAGAAGATTAAAGCAGTGCACAAGTTATTAATGCAAACACTGAACAGAAAATGTTTGTCACATGATATGCTAAGGGCTATCGAAGCAGTGCTTAATATGCAAATTATGAGCTATTTCAATTCTTTAATGGAGCTGATCCTTATTTTACCAAACAAATAAAAAAAATTTAGGGAAGACATACCCACCAGTTTGGCTTGTAAACTCTTATTCCTTGCCATTGCTTAGCTGATTATTGTGTAGCACGAGAGAGGGCTTTTCAAAGATTGATATATGTTATCAATGACAAATGTGGAAGCAGGAAATCTGAAAAATGAAATAAAATAAGCACATAAAATCGTGAAAGAATGGTAGTTTGATAGTTTGACTGGTAAGTTAGCTAATTAATATCCATTTTGTTGATATTACCAGTTGCTTCCATTTTATTTATTTATTTATTTGTTTGTTTGTTTGTTTTTGGTTTGGGAACTCTAGTAGTCTAGGGTTTAGGACAAATTCTAATATCAAGTGGTTTTGGTCTATTTTCAAACGCAATTGCTAAAATTGAACTATGATCCTCCTTGTCAAGTTCGGCGCAAATCACAACTAGACTAACTAATGTTTGTTTATTTAATCTTGCGTGATATCTTCTTAAACGTTACCTTGAACCTAACTGATTTATGTCATGTTAGGTATGTATTGTATGAATATACGTAAATATATACACATATTCATACATAGTTGTGTTATTTTGAAACACACATCTTGACACGAATAAATGTGAACGTCGGATCTAAGTATAAAATATGAATTAGATACTAAATGATTTCTTGTCAAAAAAACATACTAATGGTCTGTTTGAAATAATTTTGTTTTTTAATTTTTAAAATGTATTTTATAAATTTGTTTTTACAAACAGGTTTTATAAAACAAAACATGTGAAACCTATTTCTGTTTTTTAGTTTTTAAAATTGTAAAACTAAAAATAATTTTCAAAAACAATTTTTAAAAAGAATTCTTCTAAACATGTTTTCTATTTTTTTATTTTTAAAAACTTAAAAAGAGTTTTTAGAAACAACCCTAAATGATTTAGAAAACAAAATTTTCACATATATGGATAGCGTTATAAACTACTCCCTCTATTCCTAAATAAATGTCACAATTGACTAATGTCAATGTACATATTTGATCACATATATCTTTAATTATGTATTATAATTTTTTTTATAAATTTTATATTTTAAAAATATTCATTGAAATAAATTGAACAACATTACATATATATTAATATTTATTTTAATATATTAAACCAAACATATAGTTAAAATATGTTATATGAACGAGGTAACTCAAGGAGGGAGTAATTCTTTGACATCAATGTCTCTCATCTCTAATAGGTGCTGTTTTTGGCATCCATTGCGGGAAAATGTTTTGGTGCGAAAAGTAAAACACATCAAAGTGTGGCCACTCCGCTCAACTCACTTTGAATTCACTTTAGGTGCAAATAATCTTTAAAAAGATTATATGAATTGATTTTCTAATTAGTGCTAATCAAATTTGTCTATTCTTACACTCGTGACCCGTCACCCACAAATTGTCATTGTCATGTTGTACAAACTACAAATTGGGCCTACTAGTACTCAACATGGAGTGACTCTACCTTAGTACCTTAAAATATCTGCATTATTACTCATAAAAATCCAAGTTATTCATTTCTTTAGTTGTTCATCAATAAAAATTCATTCTTTTGACATACTCCCTCCTTTAAAAACTTTTACATTTGGGAAGGTTTTTTAGTTTGTGAAATTGCATATTAATTCTAAAGTACTGGTTAATAATTATAACAGCTCAGAGTGGCTTCGAGATGATTGTTTATGAACATGTTATTGTTCAAATTATTTATTATTGTTTGATGATTGTATGAGAGTTGCATCTTTTTGGATAATTTCATTGTAATTTTTTTGGCTTCAACCCTCTTTTTCTACAAAAAAGGAAATTATTACATTCGTTTTTTTTATGTTTTTTTTCAATCGTTAATAGTAGTTTTTTTCCAAACACCCTGCATATAATGATTAAACGACATATGATAAAACACATTACCTTTTATGATATTTTTTTGAGGTAGTTACCTTTTATGATATGATGTTGTGTAATTTGTGTTTACATGATGTCCATTTAACTTTTATCCTTATTACATGATGTTTTGTATTCAAGATAACTTTTATTTGGAGTTAAGGGAAAATTCAATTACCATAAATTAAACATGTGCAGTTAAGGAAAGGAAAACAAAAATAGAAATTTATTTATTTATATTTACAGAAATTAACAAATAATGGCTCCAAAAAGTAGGTTGGGTTGCCTAAGTGCCAACCCTAGTTGTACGCACTACTTTAACTCAAGTTGGAAGAATAAGAATAAGCATTTTGTACTACATACATGTGCAATACACAACAAAATCACGAGTTCCCTTCTTGATCTCTTTCATGTTTTAAATTATTGAGAAATATAAAATCATATTTCGATGTTTAAACTTTATGAAAAATGAAAATGCTAATTTTTAATTGTTTAGTTGCAATATGATCTAGGGGATTAAAAATCTATGATTGTTGTTTTCAGGTCTATCCACTGACCACCATCTAATGCGGTTGCATATAAGAGACAAACAAGTGATCAATAAATCGGAAATAGATCTTCTATTGCTCTTCTTATTTGGTCTAATGTGTTGTTCTTCATCCAACAATTGATAGTAAAAATAACACTTTCAAAAGAAAGAAAGAATATGAATGAATGGATGAGATGAGATGATGGCGGCACTAATAATATTAAAGGAATATAATTAAAGAAATGCTAACAACACATTCTTTAACACATTTTTTTAACACACTTCAATTAAAATTTCTTCATTGTACTGTAGTATTCCCCTTATTTTAATTCTTTTTTATTAATAAATAAATGAATAAGGAAAAGTGGTGATGTGACTAATTTTAATTGGAGTGTGTTAAAAAAGTGTGTTAGAGAGTGTGTTTCTAGCATTTTTTGTAATAAAAAATGAATGTTTGATCTATCACACATACAAAGTATTAAAATAAGGGTCATGCTAACCGGTGCCTCCGGGGCATTGGTTAAGAAACTCAAAAGAAGAAAGTTTTAAATTAAAAATAATATATTTTAGACTTTCGAGACGTTGATTGCACAAACTTCAATACTGTAATATTATGTTTGCTATCTTAACTAGTGCCCGGGCGCACCGGTTAGCATTTTCCTTAAAATAAAACTTGATAATTTTTTTTGGTACATTGAAAATATAAATTGTTTCTGTTAAGGATCGAACCTTGAACCTCTGATAATTTTTTTTGGTACATCGAAAATATAAATTATTTCTGCTAGAGATTGAACCCTGGACATCCCCTAGCCATTTCATATGTCCACAACTCTTACCACTGGACATAAAACTTGATATTTTCATACATATAATTGTTATAATAAATAAATTAATAATTTATTTTATTTTTTTTGTCAGATAATCTAGCAGCTAGAAATTCAGCCCTTAAAGCAGACATACCGAGTTTGAACCTCGTCCTTGCGTACAATATCTTTTAGGCAAAATTACACTATTGATCCTTTATCTTTTTCATTTGTAACAAATTGGTCATTTATCTTTTTTTGGTAACAAATTGATCTTTTATCTTTTTCATTTGTAACAAATTAGTCATTTATCTTTTTTTTGTAACAAATTGGTCCTTTATCTTTACTAACATTTGCACCATAGGACCTCTTATTTGTAAAAAATAATATAAGATAAAAGACCAATTTGTTACAAATGAAAAAGATAAAGGACCAATTTGTTACAAAAAAAAAAGATAAAGGACCAATTTGTTACAAATGAAAAAGATAAAGGTCTAATTTGTTACAAATGAAAGATAAAGGACCAATTTATTACAAATAAAAAAGATAAAGGACCAATTGTGTAATTTTGCCTATCTTTTATCAATTGAATTAGACTAATGAGAACATTAATCCATTAATTTATGAAAATAATATATAATAATACATACATATCCAAATAATAGTGTAAGTATTGGCATGGTTTGTCTTTTTTGTGTGTTATATAACCGAAGTTTCTAGCCATTGCTTTTTAGAAAACATTGAAGCTAAGGAAGCTTTTTCAAACCTCTTTCATTCATGGCTTCCCAATCATCTCAATCATCCCGAACTCAAATTAACCTCACCGTTTCAACATCACCCAAAAGTGACAGTGGTATTACCGGCGATGCAGCGTCGTCGTTTCCCAAAGGTCAGCAGTGTCTATGTTCTCCAACGACACATGAAGGTTCGTTCAGGTGTCGTTTTCATCGGTCAGGGACATTTTCGCCATCTACACCTCCTACCTGGATGAAAAGGACCAAATCCATGCCTCCTAATCATAAGTCTGTTGTTTCTGTTTCTCCACAGTGAGTTATGTTCTGTTCTGTTCTGTTATGAATATGATGCTCTGTTTCTCATCATCATCATAGATTATATATATGCTTAATTATAAGCTTTAATTGATTACATGTTGATTATGTAAAGCTTGAATTAATCTTGCTGGAGTTGGTTTTAAAACATGTAAATCTTGCATATATATATTTTTATGTATATTTTTCATGTTTCCACATATACTTCGATATATACCGAGTACTGCCAATAAATTGGAAGGAAGATTTTATTTTTGGGTACGTGGAAGCCAGATTTAACTACTCTATAATTTAAGAAACAAAAAACTAAGGTGATTTGATTTCAAGATTATTTTTAAAAATTCTTCTAAATATGGCTTTGATTTTGATGGTAAATTGGGAATAGATTCTATCAAAGTATTAGTGTAATTTACATAAGAGAGGATAAAATGTGATTTTCATCGTTCGATAAAAGAGATATAATCACATAACTAACATAGATTTTGCTAGAATGAGGAAAACAATTTAATGCAATCTACACATTAAAAAATAGGCAAATGCTAACTAGTATTTCCAAGGCACTTTTTAAAATAAAAAAACAGTAAATATTTTATAAAAATTTTATTGTAAAGCCAACCATCAGAAATTATTATGTTTAATTTTCTAAATAAAAAGTTTCTTTAAATGAAATGCTTAAAAAGTGTCTCGTGGGCACTCGTTAGCAAAATCTTTATAAATTAATGGCTTAAACAACGTCCTTATAAATTCGTGTATTTTCTATTTTAGACAATGTATAATATTTAAAATGTTAAAATCTTTTTGATTTTAATTTCTAAAGCTTAAATTCGTAAGAAAATTTGTAAGTTTTTCTGTAGATTTTCCATATAATTTTTCTTAGGATTTTAATTTTAAGGGTTAAAACCAAATGAGTTTAACATTCAAGGATTAATTTAAAAAAAATATATATATAAAGAAACTAAAACTAAAAACATACAAACTTACATAGATCAATTGATTATTTAAGCCAAAATAAAGTGTAATGAATTTCGATAGAAAGAGGAAAACAACTTCAATAATCTAATAATCTTTGATGAAGAGATTTTTGCTAGAATGACAATTAAAAATAACACGGAGGAGTAGGATTTTAAAACATAAGCACACAAAAGAGATATCATAAATTTGAGAATTGGCGGTAATGAATTTTGATATTATTGATTTTTTTATAGACAGATAAAATGACAAATTATTAAAATTTTACACAAAAAAAAGTAAAAAAACTAAAATTCAAATCTCAATTTTAAACTTCATCCTAATAATTTTAACATTTTTTATCAATAACTATATCTTAAACTTGTGGATTATTATGCAAGACTAATAAGCCTGAGGGAAATATCGTATACATTGATAACTTTGCATAATGAGATTAATGTCATGCAAGAAGCCCTCAGTCTTATCCATTATATTTTTTAAAATATTTTTATATATTCATTGTATCCATCCTATTGTATAATATCTTAAGATTATCTAAACTTTCTAAGTACTGTATTCAATTCATTGATATCACTATCTTATCTTTTGAATTATTTTATGTAACCAAAAATATTAAAGTCTTAATCGCACCTACAACGGAGATATCGTATTTTTAGTAGGTATCGTCAATCTTGTTTAGAAATCGGCAATGGGTCGAATAATTTAACAACTTTTTATTTAGATAAAATGACATAAATTTCTTTTGTCAAAAATAAAAAACATAAATTTCTTTTAATAAAAAAAATAAAGAAGCTAATACTATTCATAAATTGCATTAATTATGTAAAATTGTAAGAGTGAGTATCATTGTGCTCTTTATAATTCATTCATGATTTATCGAGAGAAAAATATATTGCATTAATTTCAATCATTCCCTGTTTTTCTTTCTCTTTGTCTAATTTTTTCTCTCTTGGAATTAGAAAAATGAAATCTAACACCAAAAAAGTATAAAAAGATTATTTTTCCACAATTTATAAGCCCAAAAATCTTTGGAAAAGATAAAAAGTAGGAGGTAGTTTTAAAACAGAGAGATGGGTAACTGAAAATAAGTAAACCAAATCAATTGTTATGTTTTTTTTGTTTAAAAGAGTAATTTCTTTTTTCTTAAATTTGAGGAATTTTTTAAACAGTGAGAAGATAAATAGGGGTACATTATGATCTGATCTTAAGTTTACATATCCGAGAGATTGTTTGCTTTGAGATTAATCCATTACGGTCTTATCTTTTATAGAGGAAAAAGTGTCTCGGTTGGTTTGAGGAGTACTATGACGTGTTAAATATAAACTACCATTAATCTCAAGTACCAAACGATGTGAGACTTACAAGTGAGTCAAAACAAATGTCCCAAATCGAAGCTAAGGGGTTGTGGATTCGAGAATGAATTTTATCGTTCCCACAGATGACATCATTGATCTCATCCGATCAAAATGATTGGTCGGTCGTCTGCACAGTTGTCCAAGGTTGTTTGAAGCGGAGGGGATGGTGTTTACCTACAAGACACATTGACGCTCAGGTCAGATATGTGCATGAAGTGAAGGCTGTCATAATGAGATACCTGGGCACTGCAGTGAGTGATGTTTATATGCCCCAAAGTTGGGCCAATGTCATTGACGAGGAGGACGAGAATATGTCTCTGCCATCAATGTCTGTCGAGATTTTGGCTAGACGCCATGATGAACAGTAAATGGTCATCATCTCAATATCAGATGTTATAAAATGTGTCGATATTCTTGAGCTGAGTGAAGCGACAACTTGAGCCATTAACTTTGAACCTACTTGACTATTAGGGTGATTGAGCCTGGTCATTGTCAGGTCCAGTTCAGTCCACGACAAGGAATAATTTGCTCCCTTATGAAAATACTTATTTACTCTTATAAGCTTTATTTCTTAAATGTTTGGTAGAAAAAAATTGAGGAGATACAAGCTCGCTTAATTTCAAAGCTGAAAATTAACCATTTCGGCTTGTTTGAATCCCTTTCTGAAAACTGTTTTTTAGTTTTTAAAAATTAAAAACTAAAAAACCTTATTTGGTAATTCAATTTTACAAAAGTGTTTTTAAAAATTATTTTCTGTTTATCAGTTTTTAAAACTAAAAAAGTTAAACAAAGTTCAAAGAGTTTTGCTTTTCTCATTTTCAAAACAGTTTTCTAAAACAGATTTATAAAACACATTTTAAAAACTAAAAACCAAAATTGTTTCAAACAAGCCTTTACTATCAGAGATCTTGTTTTGTTGTTGTTGACAAATACCTATTAGAGATCAGATAAGCTAGTTATCTCATGCTTGAGTTTGTTAGTAGTGATAGTGTTCTATAAATAAGAACACTCACTCTTGTATCATGTAAGCTTGTAATCATAATTGAGATCAATAAAGAAATGTTATCACTATTCTAGTTTTCCATTATTTACCAACAAAGTAAAATATATCCCTTCTCGTTATTCATTAATCATTCATTTACAACCACAAGTAAAATTAATGGTTCAGAATATTTTCAGTTGTCACAAACTCAAAAGTAAGTAAGTAACAGCATTGTGCACATGTTGCGTTGCAAGTATATGAAATTGATACATCATATAGGTTCACAGCATCAGCACAAATAAGTATTGAGAATTAGAAAAATGAAATTTTTGTATATACATTCAAAAAAAGCATTAGCACCAATACTTCCTCTAATCTTCTTATAAGAGACAATTTATATAAATACACTTGTTGTTCAATAAATTAAAAAAATTTAAATATTTTTTTATAAAAAAATATTAGTATTATACAAGACCGAAAATATTTTTTCATATGCTTTGAATTTGATACATCAATTAATAACATCCCATTAAATCACTGACCAAAATTTTCCTATTTGATTGTTCTGTTGCGCCAGAGATACTTGTTTTGATGTTGCCGGCACCGGAATGACCCTGGATGTTTCGACGGCGAGCACACACACTGCAACTTTATTGAACCATCATCTCCACCGCGAGCCTGACCTGCCACCACCGCCGGTTCTTGGTCTGCTTCGGTGTCCACCACTATTTGCACCTCCCTGATTACATTCCATCTTGTGTACAAAGGAAAAAACTCTTCCTTACACATTTTTCTTCTCAATACTCTTTAGACTTAATTTATATTTGTATTGTGCTTCACTTCACTTGATCAAGTTATTAGGAGTTTAAAAGGAAAATAATATGTGGATCATATGAAATTGTACATTAATGGTATTTTTTATTCATCTTAGATAGAGATTCTTATAGAGTTAATAGAGACCATAGTTTTTTGAGGTCCATGAGTTAGGAGTTGTATTTTTCTATGTTGATAGAGATTTAGCCAAATCACTATATTGCATTGGACCAACGCCACTTTATTATAGAAACCATTCAATTCTATATGGCCACCTGTATTATATTCTGACACGTGGCTATATTTTGTGCCTCTAACTTCTTCGTGCGTGGCGTGTGCTTGCTCACTTGGACATAAATGTAAGGAGGGAGGTCTAATGTCTTTGAGGGTAAGGAAGTCAATGTCTGCCACTGGATGGATGGATTCTCTATTTATGCTTATCTTTTTTTTTTTTTGGGATTGTATGTGTCACTTTGTCCACAAATATTAGAAACACAAAAAAAATTGCACTCCTGTTTCAAGTTTCTAACTCCATAATAGTTTTTTTTTTTTTTTACATAAATGAGATGACAACAAAACCACCATAAACTTACACACATAAAATGGAGAGAACGAATCACGATCATAGATGTTCGGCTTATCAATTTCGACATTTTCTATCAGTTCAATTAGAACAACAACGATAGATGTATGTAACGCAACAAAATCCCTTAATATGTAAAGAGAATTCTAATATTAATAACTGGTTATAAGCCCGCATCTTTGTTTGAATAATATTTCAGCCCGGCCCATAAGTGTGATTTTCTATCTATATCCATAACATTTGGGCTTTGGCCCATTCAAACAACATAATAATCATGAAAAAGTTTAGTACCGCTGTTTACGCAGTACTAATCACTATCATCAAATCAATGTTAATTGGGGTTAGCACCTTCTGAAAGTACCAAAACATCGCATGTTTTTCTCTTTCAGAAATTATTCATTAGGGTTTCAAACACCATAGCTAGAAACTCTCTCTGCAATGGCGACCGAATTGGTTGTAGAAACCGACAAGGTTCATAAATTCTTCAATCAATTAGAATCTCACAAAAACACCTTAATCAAATGCACCGACCTATTCACCAATCTCTCTAATCATTTCTCTTCCCTTCAAGACTCAATTTCACAGAAATTGCAAACCCTAGATACCAAATTTCAAACCCTCGAATCATGTTCAAAAGAAACCCTAGAATCTCTCAATAACCAAGAGAATACCATTCCCGAGCGTGAATCCTCCTCCGCTGCACGCATCGATGAGCAGAAGGAAGCCGCACTCGCTGACATCCTTAAATCCGTTCCGCCGTCGTCGAATGATATCTCCGACGCTCTTAAATCCTTGTCAAGGAAAATGGACGCTTCGGCTTTGCTTAGGTTTATTGTTTCGAAGAGGAAAGAGTCGATAACGTTGAGGCCGGAGATAGTTTTAGCGTTAAAAGAGGCGGTGGACCCGCCGAGATTGGTGTTGGATGCGGTGGAAGAGTATGTGAAGAGTAAAACGGAGGCGAAGTCTGGTGTTACTGATAAGAGATGGGCTTGTGGGCTATTGATTCAGGGGTTGATTTCGGAAACGAGTGTGTATTCTAGAAGGATTGTAGAGAGAGCTTCGAGTCTTTTGGATTTGTGGAAGGAGCAACTTGATGGGGAACCGGAGAAGGGTGCTGCGGAAATGGTGATGTTTTTGCAGATTGTTTCGTGCTTTGGTTTAAGGTCGAAATTTGATGATGAGTATTTGAGGAAATCTGTGATGGAGTTTGCTTCAAGGAGGGATATGGCCAAGGTGGCTGCTTCCTTAGAATTTGGAGACAAGATGATAGGTTCGTTTCTTTTCTACAACTTTCCCATATGATTGATTTTCTGCTGTGAATGTTCTGTTTAATTATCATTTTTGAATGATATGTTACTTATCTACTACTAGATATTGATTTTGTGTAGTAGAATTTTATTTTGGTACATTTATTTACTAGTAAAATGTTTTGTTGATTATCTCTGTTATGAGATTGGTTAAGCGATTATCTATAATCTGGTTTGGTCTAGTTAGTAGTTACATTTTAAGGTGTTGCATGTATTTGACTTCTGAAGTGAAACTAGTTAAGGTCAATCAATTAGAGATAAAACCTACTATTGTTTACCTCGTGTGGTTTGTAGCCCTCTTATGTAGAAAAGTAGAGGTGGTAATAGGACGGATTGTGCGCGGTGCTTACCTGGCCTTAACATTATACCAGACCAATTTTTTAAGTCTGATCCTCTTAACCCGATGATACCTGATGACGCACGGGTTCAATTAGGATGGGTACATATAAGATAAGACAAGGTTGGTCAAATAGTATTATATGTTAGAAGTCTCATATTGGCTAGAGATAAGGCATAGATAGCCTTTATAAATGTAGTAACCTCAACTCTCAAGCTAGCTTTTGTGGTTGAGTACATGCCTCCCAAATTCTAATGTGTGTGTTAAGAAAGAAGTCCCACATCGGTTGCGAGATTGCCCGAATATGTGTTTATAAGTGAGGGGCAACCCTCACCTTACAAAAGGATTGATGAAAATCATGATCATGTCAATTTTAAATATACGGTCAGTTTCATGCATTTTACCATATATCACATTTCTGTTAGCTTCTGTATACACTGGTGGTATAAGCTAAAAGGCAAGAATTTCCTTTCAAAATTGGTTATTGTGTGTAAAAATTTCTTCATGCATTGGTGGTACTACACCTAAAATTTTGTAGGGACGTGAAGTTATACAATACCCACACTTCGTTTGTTCATCATATTTACAAATTAGCAATAATGTTATTTTTCATAGTAATTAAGGCTAAAGAAATATGGATGAGGACTGTTATAAAGTAATTTTTTTATATATTCCAATAACATACGAGTTTTTTTCAATGTTCTTTGACTAGTTATTCCCCTCGTGCTCTTCTAGGTTATGTCTGCCTCCGTGGCACCATTCCATAACCTCCCAAAGAAACGGATGCAGAACTAGAACATCTTCTGTTAGCTCCCAATCTATTACCTTAAGGCTTCGTTGTTTTTGAGTTTAGTAGGGTCTTGGAGGGTAGGGTTTTGGAAGGCTTAGTCTATATTTTGATATATATTTGATGTTTTAATAAAAATTTGAAAGGACAAAATGAAAAATGATCATATAATACTTCAATCACAATTCATTTTTTGAAATCCACCTCAATGTTCTCATTACACTTATCCTTTTAGATGTATAAGCGCTTAAGAGTTAAATTTTCTGTATTAACGTAGAGCAGGATGGATGACCATAAATCAATTAGTAAGAAATTTCAGATTCTATTATCACATACAGATTTTACCTTGATTCGTATTCATCTGACACACTTAATACAATCAGAAAACAAATCTTTATTTGATATATGATTCAATTTTTACCAGTGCATCATGCATTTATATTTATTTTATGCTCTAGTGTATCATACTTAAGGTCTAATAAAAGCATGTGTTTTATGCAGATATTATAGATGAACTAGTAAAAAATGGCAAAGTGATAGAAGCTGTTTATTTTGCGTCAGAATCTGGTTTGACTGAAAAATTTAACCCAATTGAGCTACTTGAGTCTTATGTAGAGAACTACAAAGATAATGTTTCTACAATATTGGTGAATGGTAATAACAGTCAGGCTGCAACGGTATGGACAACTACCTTTTCAATTCGGTTTCATATAATGCATTTATGTTAATAACCTCATGGAACACGTCTTAAATGGAGCACGTTGTTAAATCTTTGTATTTTTTAGGATGAAGCGAACAATGTGGAGTTGAATTCAATTAAGGATATAATCAAATGTGTAGAAGATCACAAACTTGAATCAGAATTTAGGCTAGATAAAGTGAAAAGGCGGGCTTCCCAATTGGAGAAAAGCA
The DNA here is from genome assembly GCA_951804385.1 of Trifolium dubium. Classification (NCBI taxonomy): domain Eukaryota; kingdom Viridiplantae; phylum Streptophyta; class Magnoliopsida; order Fabales; family Fabaceae; genus Trifolium; species Trifolium dubium. Next base: position 1,023,414 of record OX638075.1, on the reverse strand, counting down.
AGTCTGAGCGAAGGAAGCCTTCTTCATCATTTGGAAGCAGAGCATTTGTAACTGGAAGCAGACCTCGAAAGCGTGGCAGTCGAGGGAGTGGACCCACCTCTTCCCGTCCAGCCAAATCAACCAAAACTAGTGCATACCCATCATCCTTTAGTCGTAGAAACCTGGCTCCTCTGCATCCTAGTCCTAGTCCAAGATATTCTGCACCGTTACACTACCCAAGCCAGACTATGTTGGAAAGTTCAACTGCTGCTAATCCTTATGCAGCAACCTATGGAACTTCCATCACTCAAAGCCCAGCTGGAATGGGAATAACACAACAACACTACTCATACCCTGTTGACAATTTAGGTCCTTCTAGTTACCTATCCAGTAGTTCTTATGCAGGACAGACTAGCTACGGTCTATATGATTACGGAAGTGCTGCTCCACCAACTTATCCATACACAGTAGATCAAACCAGCTACAGGGGTTGAGTTTTCTATTTCCCCCTCAGTAATTTGTTGGTTGTTGTCGCTTTCTGATGCTATTTTCATCTAATTCATTTCCCGTTGCGTATATCAATATTGGAAATCGAACAGTTCCCTAGGAATGTATTTCTTCAAATACATAGATCTATGGTGCCATTTCAAAGTGGATTACTGATGAACTTTTATGTAATATTTAACTTTGATGCACTGTAATTGCTGTCATTTTAAATTGTTAATGTATATTTAAATTATACTATGGAGTTATGGACTAACTTAAAAGAGGGAAACTCTTTCTTTGAAAAGTTGCATGTGGAGCCTTACTTGCTAACCATGTCATCTTTGTCATGTGTCAAATATTTCTCTATCCAAGTTATGAAGTGTTACACCCAGGGGCAGGGCAAATATACGTTGTTATTTAAACTTGTACCAAAAAAAAAAGGTGTTGACTAATGGAGTAATTGTTAGATGAAGTCTGACTTTTATAGAGAAACACCCATTGGTGGACTCCACCCAGAATTTTTTAAGAAAAAAACAAAAAACAATGACATGCAAAGAATCCATTGTTGGAGGAGCTCTCATGTGTAACTTTATTTTGGTACAAAGCTCTCATGTGTAATTTTAACTTGGACCATTTTTTATGATAAAAACTTGGACCATTTTTTATAAGGTCTATATTTAGAGACGAGACAATTTAATTTAAATTTAGTTTATGATATCAAAGATTCCATGTTCGTTGTACACCAACAAGAATCGGTAAAAGCCTAAAAGGCTTGGATCACAATAAATTATATTCTTCTTATATAGTTGGTAGCATATAATGATATTTAATCTTATTATAGAATGAGAGTGATGTATGAAAGAGACACCATAAAAATCAAATAGATTAATGTTGATAAAAGATTACAAAAATTATTTTGTAAGTGTAGTTCAGTGTTGATGGTTATTAAAGATATTATTGAAGAGATTGAGATTCAATTTTGAATTTTCACTTCTTCGCATTTAAGTATATAAGTCTAACCGTGAACCACACTAAGCTACGGTATGTGATAAAATTAAAAATATTGAAGAAAAAGACAAACTTATACTATTATTATATTTTTGGTCAATAACAAATTTATATAATTTAAAAAATATAGGGTGCATATAATTGCATGATAATATTGTTTTTATCAACAAATGATATCAATTGCCTTCAGTTTTAACGTCATATACGACTTTTCTTCCGCATGTCTTTATATACTATACTCCATTTACACAAGTAATTAACATCTTAATCTTAGTTCTCTCTGCTTTTCATTTAATTGGTGCAGATAAGATAAGACTTACAAAACACACTTACAAAGATGAGTATTGGCCCAGCTAATGGCGCACCCTCCCTCACAAACGTTCCAATCATCAAGTTCACCAAGCTATTCATCAATGGATATTTTGTTGATTCAGTTTCAGGTCAATAATTATAACTTGTTCCCATTTAATTTATTTTGTTCCCTTCGTTGACTATTGTTTTCAAGTTTATCAGCTCCTCTTTCTCAATAATTTTCATCACATTAAATTAAAATGAATGAAATACATAGTTCTATTAGTATAAAATAGGTTTTGTCTAATGACACGAGTAAAATAAGATTGCACTATAAATAATCTTTGGATAATTAGTAAATCTAATCATGTTTCATTTGATCAAATTATAAGATCTATTGATTTTCAATATTATTAAATTTGTTTAACTTTGAATATTAAATGGTTGCCTAAAATAATATGGTAACACATCACGTGGCATGGTAATATTCATGATATACTTTTTTCAAACCACAATAAGACTACTAAAACACTTGCTTTATACCTTTTAATTTTTATTAAACCAAAAAGTCTTATATATACAAAAAAAGAGTCTCATTTGGTAAAATTTATTTTAGGTCTCATTTACAATCGAAAATTATTGGGTCGTCAGTCTATATATATGAAAAGGAATGCTCATGATACATTATTCTTAAAAAAATACAACAATATTACTTTGCTAAAAATTAATCTTATTTTTGTAATTATGTTTGTTGTGAATAAAAAACAGGGAAGACATTTGAGACAATAGATCCAAGAACAGGAGAGGTTATAACAAGGATTAGTGAAGGAACTAAAGAAGACATTGATATTGCTGTAAAGGCAGCACGTTACGCATTTGACTCGGGTCCATGGCCTCGCCTACCTGGCACTGTATGTTATTTTTCCTCTCTTCTACTAATTTTATTTTATTTTTATTTATAGAAGTTTATTATTCATGAATGAAGTTATAGTGATTCTCCTTAAGTTAGTAAGTTGACTTTAGCATTTACATTGGACTTGTTAGATAAACAGATTATTATGTCCCATTCAAAAAGGTATATACGTATATTCTTAATATTAAAAATATAACACTTCTATTATTTTTTGACTAAGTTTTAACGATAATTTATTCAAATCAAACTTCTAAGTTTTAACAATGACATCATTATTTAATATGCAACCTTTAAATTACGGGACCTCACAAAAATGTTGAGTTCTCAACGTCCACTCTCTCTCTTTAAGGAGGACTACAATTTGATTCTCGCAATTCTGTTTGGGAGGGGACTAGAAGTTTGGATCAATTTGATGCAAGAATTCACCCGAACTCTGGACTATTAGAACATTTTCTCCTATGAACCAAATGGTGAAAAAAAAAATATGGATTGTCTGTTCACCAAAAAATAAAATGGACTGGTTGAGGCAAAATATGGATTGTCTGTTCACCAAAAAAAAAAATGGATTGGTTAAATTTTCTTGGTTGTTATGACATGTTTATCCCGCTGCATCATCATTTTATTAGAATTTCCCCTTCTGTTAGCATCACATTAAAATTGACAAGGCATATATACAATATGATATGATGATCAGGAGAGAGCAAAAATTATGATGAAATTTGCAGCATTAATTGATGAAAACATAGAAGAACTAGCAGCACTAGATGCCATTGATGCAGGAAAATTGTTCCATATATGTAAGGCACTGGACATTCCCTCTGCAGCAAATACTCTGCGTTATTATGCCGGTGCAGCTGATAAAATTCATGGAGAAGTATTAAAAGCTTCAAGGGAGCTCCATGCTTATACATTGATGGAACCAATTGGTGTTGTGGGGCACATAATTCCATGGAACTTTCCCACTTCAATGTTTTTCATCAAAGTTAGCCCTTCTTTAGCTGCTGGCTGCACCATGGTTCTCAAACCTGCTGAACAAACACCTCTCTCTGCTTTGTTTTATGCTCATCTAGCTAAATTGGTATGATTCATCAAATCACTGATTTCTAGGTACAACTCCCTCTGTCTCATATTAACGTGTCATTTGAAATGTTTTTCTGTCTCAAATTGACACATGATATGAGACGGAGAGGGTGTTTTATATAACATGTTACTTGAGCACAAGATGATTGTATTTTCATTCTTGAAGGCTGGAATCCCAGACGGAGTGATCAATGTAGTACCCGGATTTGGAGCTACAGCTGGTGCTGCAATTAGTGAACACATGGACATTGATGCGGTAATTTACTTGTCAAATATATGTCGTCATGTCATAGTCTCTGATATTGCGGAGAATTGCAGTCAAATATAGTTTGTGTCATTGTTTGTGGCGACAAAAAACTGTGACCGCCAACGACCTTTTATTTTTTAAAATTGAATTTGGAAGTACCATGTTATTAAGTTAAATTTTGAATATATAGTATTGATTAAATTTGGTTGATGATATATGTTTAGGTAAGCTTTACTGGTTCAACACAAACAGGGCGTAAGGTAATGGAAGCTGCGGCTAAGAGTAACTTAAAACACGTTTCACTTGAATTAGGAGGAAAGTCACCCCTTATAATTTTTGATGATGCTGATATTGAAAAAGCTGCTGAACTTGCTCTATTAGGCATCGTAGTAAACAAGGTCTAATAATTTCTTTCATTTTTAACAACTATGATTACATTACACTTTATTGTGTCAAGTAGACAAATACCAACGTAACCTTTCATTTCTTTTGTGAATTACAGGGAGAAGTGTGTGTTGCAAGTTCACGTGTGTTTGTTCAAGAAGGAATCTATCATGAATTTGAGAAAAAATTGGTAGAAAAGGCAAAAGCTTGGGTCGTTGGTGACCCTTTTGATCCTAAAGTTCAGCAAGGGCCTCAAGTAAGGAAACTAGTTGCACAATTAAATCTAGCTCTACACTCATTCTTCTGACTCTAAGAGTCTCTATTTATAATTAAGCACTATGTGTAGAAAATATACATATATTATTATTATGTGCCTCTATCTTCGTCTTAATATGTATAGAAGTAGAAATTATAAAATGTGCTTATAAAAATGGACGGAGGAGTAACAATGTTATGTACATGAATGTATGTATAGGTTGACAAGAAACAATTTGAAAAAGTTCTTTCATATATAGAACATGGAAAGAGAGAAGGGGCTACCCTTTTGACTGGTGGTAAAACTGTGGGAAACAAAGGATACTACATTGAGCCAACAATTTTCTCCAATATAAAGGTGAGTGAGTAGCAAGTCCTTAATCAATTTGGGTGTATTGGCCATAGTTAATAACTAACCGTTATTCCACTCTCTTTAGGATGATATGCTTATAGCACAAGATGAAATATTTGGTCCGGTGATGGCACTAAATAAATTTAAGTAAGTTTCCATTTAAACTTATTTCTTTGTTATTTTATTTGTTACCGTATGTTTTAACTTACTAAGTATATCCAAGTGTTATGCGAGTCTTGAAGCTTTTTCTGACCCAAGGACTTATTCAGTAGTAGATGAGCGCATATTTGAAAAAAGAAATTTTTACTATTATAAACAAGTGCAAATCAACTAATTATGTTTTATATAAAAATCTCTAACACATTTTTAAAAATTATTTTATCTAATAATTTTTTTAATCTTAAATAAATTTATGATATGAGACTTAGCTTGTTCATGAATAGTTGATTAATTGAATAAACAGGACTGTTGAGGAAGCAATTAAGAGTGCAAATAATACAAGATATGGGCTAGCAGCAGGTATTGTGACAAAGAATTTGGATATAGCAAACACTATGTCAAGATCCATTCGTGCAGGCACTATTTGGATAAACTGTTATTTTGCTTTTGGAGATGATATTCCATTTGGAGGATATAAAATGAGTGGATTTGGAAGAGACAATGGATTGGCAGCCCTTCACAAGTATCTACAAGTTAAATCTGTTGTTACTCCCATTTATAATTCTCCATGGCTCTAACTATTTTCCTTGGAAACTGACCAGCTATCTAGCTAGTTTCCAATTTTCTACCAACACCACAGTACTCATCTACTTTTATATGCCATGACATGGCTGATGGCCCTTGATGAACTCATGAAAATAATGCTTCTGATTTACAATAAGTATAATGTTTAGCATTTGCCTTTTAATAATAACATGTGTTTGTTTATTAAAATATATCATTATTATCGATAGTTAGGAGACTAAAACAAAAACTCAAAATATTGATCTTAGTCAAAGGTAGTAATGTTTTTTCAATGATTTTGGTCAAAGGTGTTAGGATTTTAGTGTTTGTGTTGTCTATAATGTGCATAATATTGACGTGTATTGGATTTGTACTTGTACACTTATACGTTGTTTAGCTTTTTCCGATTGTTAGTAAGGTAAATGTGTGAGGATATTTTTATCCTTTGAGCTCACTTTTAAAATTAGATTCAAGCTAATTTAATACAGTATGGTATATGAATCAATATTGCAATATGAAAATTTAACCTAATACTCACAATAGGTGTGAGGGTGAATATTGACGGATCACATTCCATTGTACATGTTTCCAGGTTTTGGATGTATAAATATATTTGGTCAATTGAATATTTGATTCCTTGAGCTAACTCTTGGGATGATATTACATAGTAGTGCTAGTGCCACCTAAACTTTTTTTCCTCACTAAAAGAGTCTATTGGTGAAACTTGCATTTTAACTGTGTAGGATTGAAGAATGGTGAGTTTGAATTTGTGCTTCGTCATATCAAATGTCCATCAAACTTTTTACCAAGATAGTTGTACTTAAAGGACACAACCTATCATTTTTATTTTTATGAATGTTGGACAATTATTTATTTTAAATTGTAAATGATTATAAAATTTCTAAACACAAATGTAAAATGTTTATAGAAATTAATTAAAACCTTTAAAAAGTATTGATGACATGGTATTTTTTTTTTGATAAGCATGATGACATGGTATTTGATTATTATTATTATCAATAAATGTTTGATGTACCTTAAATAAAAGTCATATTAATTTGTGTGTTGGATAGTAGTTAAAGGTCCGTTTGGTGCACGTGATAGAAAATATATATGATATGATAAGAAATTGGATTAAAACATGATATGATAATGATAGAATATACTTATCATATCTTGTGTTTGGTGCACACATGATCTCAACATAATATATATTTCTCGTCAACAAAAAAACATGATAATATATATAATTATAAAAAATAATTATTGACAAAAATAAAAACAACATGCTTACAAAAATAAATAAAAAGTAAAAACACAATAAACTATAACAAAAAAGAATAGAAAAAAGGGTTTCATTGCTAAAAAAAGAATTTCTATTAGGTTGTATCTCAGTTTAAAATAAGGTTTAAAATAAGAAATAGTCAATATTTTTCATATTTTAATAAGTTTTATGGCCATTTTAATAGCATTTTCCATTAAATAAAAATAAAATAATATATCATGGCCTTTCATGATCACCTCCTTTTTTTCCAATGGCTTTTGATTTAATGCTAATTCTTTGTTAATAAAGTTAGCATCTTCTTCCATAAAGTTAAACTATTTCACGTAAAAAAATTCACCTAAGCCCATACCAAATAATCACTAGTTTTGTTTGTCTTCTCTACTTTTATGTCTCCCACTTTTTAGAATAAAGTTTTCGTCCTCTTTCTCCAACAATGGTTTCTTAATAAATTTTTGGGTTAAATATGTTTTTAGTCTCTATAAACATCTGACTCTTCTACTTTTAGTCCCTACAAAATTCTCTAACATGAATTTTGGTCCCTACTTTTAAGTCAACTCATGTATACTAATTAAAATTTGAAATTATGTATTGCAGTAATGTTTAGTATATTTAAAATTGAATTGATTTGCAAAATTTAAATTTTATTAATTAGTGATGAATTAAATATGAATTTTTGAAGTGTTTGCGCTTAAAAATTCATAGTTAAATCATCATTTGTTAAAAAATTATGAATTTTGGTTTGAGTAATTTTTATAATATTATAAACATGATCACAAAAACTCGTTAAAAAATTTGAATTGTATACATAGTTGAGTGAAAAGCAGGGACCAAAAAATATAATCGGAAATATTTGGAGGACCAAAAAGTGGGAAATTTTTTTATAGGGACTAAAAGTAGAAGAGTCAGATATTTATAGGGACTAAAAACATATTTAACCCTAAATTTTTTATGGCGAATTATTAAAATCTCATTCATAATAGAAAAATTATGATTTGAACCATAAGTCTCTAGTTCTTACCACTTGAATTATCTTATAGAGACTTTTATCAAATGCTTTAATGATTAAAAAATTCACTTTTGAAATAAATAAATAAAATGTTCATGGCTTGAATATCATGAAGATATTAAACTAACCATTTTTTTTCACGCCTAATCAGAAATTATTTTCTATTTGGATTTAATTTCAATGGAAGAGAATAAATTAATGAAAACGTGCAATTATTTTCCTATCTGATCAAATTATTTGGTGGGAAACTCCTTTGGCCTTTTAGCTGCTGATGCCAGGTTGTGCATTATGAAGCCTGAGACTTTAAAATAGGAAAAGTTTTCATGTGAAATGCGTGTGTGATTCGATAATGACTGTGTTGTTCAATATAGAATTATTTTTTGAACCAGTAACTTTTTAAAGGAAAATGCTACACAAATGAATAAATAAAATATTTAATATTATCTTCATTTCTTTTTACAAGAAACAGTTCAATTATATAAACACTACTTACCTTCGTCCCTAAATATAAGATTATGTTTGACCACTGCACTTTTGCATGTACATCAATGTACAATTTTAATCATTAATATCTTTAATTATTTAGCAGTAAAAATTATATTTTGAAAATACTCATCAAAACAAATCAAACAAGATCTTACATATACTAATATTTACATCTATAAATTATTAAAAAAAATACCGTCAAAATATGATAGATGAATAGTATAATTTAGATGAATAGATATTTAAAGAGGGAGGTAGTAAAATTTAGGGCTAAATGCATCCTTAGGTCCTTTAAGTTTTTAGTTTGTACCACATAAGTCCTTTAAGTTTTTTTTGTAACACATAGGTCCTTTAAGTTTTTAATTTGTACCATGTAGGTCCTTTAAGTTTTTTTGTATAACATAATGAGTATAACTTGAAAGGACCTATGTGTTACATTTTAAAACTTAAAGGACCTATGTGTTACAAAAAAAACTTAAAGGTCTTATGTGGTACAAACTAAAAACTTAAAGGGCTTATATGTTACAAAAAAACTTAAAGGACTTATGTGATACAAACTGAAAACTTAAAGGACCCATGGATGCATTTGCCTAAAATTTAGTACTAATTAATTTGCCAGCTTTATAAAAATCACTTTTTTCCCACCCACTCCTCCTCAGCCAATCGATGTTCTTCCTCTATGCATATATATATACTACTACTATATGGCTAAGAGATATCATAATCAACTTTGTAAAAATATTCTAGTAAAAAAAAAAAACTTTGTTAATTTTTTTTTTTTTATACCTAGATGACTGATCTTAACTCAAGTAATGGAAACAACAGCTCCTTGCTCAAAATACCGACCATCAAGTATAACAGGCTCTTCATCAATGGAGATTTTGTCGATTCTGTATCAGGTTTTTTGCATGCATTTTTGTTAGAATTTGTTCTAATATTTGTCCTGACTCAAATAATCTAAGGATTTTATTTTCTAAAATGTTTTGTTTTAGCAAAGCTAAAAAAAGAAGTAACTAAATAACACTGAGAGTGTAATGAGAAAGCCTCAAATCTTACACTGGAGAGATAAACATGTCTAATAAAATATCGGATCAATCATCACCTTACATTACATGATTTTGTGGAGTTTAGTGACAGTTCCAAAAATCTAAAATTATCGAATCGTTTTCTATAGTATTTTGACGTGGTATTGTGCCACATCATTTTCATAGGTTCTAATATATTTTCATTCAAATGATGTAAATATAAACAAATTAAACCATAAGTTTAATTTAGTGATCTTTTTGCTATAGAGTAAAATAAAAGTGATTTTGATATAAATAATTTGTAAAAACTGTAAATAAATTGAAGATTATTCTCTAGGGACTTTTAAAGAAAACATAAATAGTTTTTTTAATTACAAAATACTCTCTCCAGCCACAAATATAAATAAATTTGATTTTTTGGTACGTTTAACTATTGATGTATTTGGTCCGTATTATAACCAGATATATTTGACTTATATTTATGATAAGAGGGAGTAGGGCTAAAGACTCAAAATAAAGGCTAAAAAACGAAAGGAAACAATCTAAAAACATAATACTATATTTTTTTGGGTACATACTGAAAGTTATTTTATTAATAAAAAAAGCATTCAAATTAAAAACTATATCAATGTTAAAACTTAAAACAAATCAATATTGATATTTTATTTTCAACGTAAAAATGATTTTTGAAAATAATGTTTTTAGAAAAGGTTACCCACAAACATAACTGAGACATCAAAACTAATTTTTAAATTATTTAAAACAAACTCGTAATTTGTCACAATATCATTAATTAAAAAATTAACACAAATTTGTCCATAAATTCTAATTCAAAAATGTCGAAATTGTATGATTGAGCGTTCATATTATCAAGGTTCGAATTCTAATTTTTCCATTTTGTATGTGCGAGTTTTCAATGACTTGCCTATAACATAAAAAAAAAAAAAACTAGCACTAATTCACAGAGTATTTTTAGATGAAAAAGTATTTTGAGCTAATGTATTTTTCTGAGAGAATCCACACAGTATTTTGAAGCCTGTCTTAAACATGCGACTATCAAATCAATTACATACACATGCATATGAAAATTCACCAATTTTATCTTTCATGTAGGTTTGATTACATACTGTTAAATATACTCAAATCCTGGAAAGGATTTGTTTCTGTAATTATGCGATAATGCAAATGATATCTTAAAAAAGAATATTAATTAATAACCATACAAAATTTCTTATGTTTTAATGAAAAATTAGGAACAACATTTGAGACAATAGACCCAAGAACAGGAGAAGTGATTGCAAGAATCAGTGAAGGAGCTAAAGAAGACATTGACATTGCAGTTAAAGCAGCACGCGAGGCATTCGACTCAGGTCCATGGCCCTGAATGTCTGGTGTTGTACGTTTTTTCTTTCTTTTTTATGTAACTGAACATTTTTATTCATTTTCATTGCCCTATCTTAGTTTAAATTAATGTTGTGGTAATATTAATATGCAGGAACGGGCGAAAATATTGATGAAATATGCAGAACTAATCGATGAAAACACAGAAGAACTAGCAGCATTAGATGCAATTGACGGTGGCAAGTTGTACTATATTGCCAAGGTAATAGAAATTCCTGGAGCAGCAAGTACACTACGTTATTACGCAGGTGCTGCTGATAAAATTCATGGCGAGGTATTAAAAACTGCTGGCCCATTCCACGCATACACATTGATGGAACCGATCGGTGTTGTGGGACACATAATTCCATGGAATGCTCCCACTTCAATTTTCTTCACCAAAGTCAGTCCTTCTTTAGCTGCTGGTTGCACCATGGTCCTCAAACCTGCTGAACAAACACCTCTCTCTGCTTTGTTTTGTGCCCATCTAGCTAAGCTGGTATGTAGTATACCTACATAACTGGTGGTTAACTAAATATATGTTAATGTGAATATCAACAAATTAATGGTACATTTTCCTTATATCAAACACGAGTTACTTGATGCTAGTCTTATTTGATATTCCTTTTTTAGGGAATACACGAAGCACGCACGTAACTAATTGGTCTCTAAAAAATAAATAGTATCAATATAGTCCTCCAAAATCTCAAATGTTCTGTCAAAATATTTTTCAACATGACTAAGACTTAAAAATTATCTTAAGGACAAAGTTAACTGCTGCTATTATTTAAACTTTTAGAGAACCAGCTCCACACAAATGCGTGGGCATGCTTTGGCGTGAGAAATGCCACGCTTTAGTGTGATGAGTTGGACAATGCAGGGTCAGAGAGTCGTTCTGTCATTAGTCATGCAATGCCACTTATGGTATCTCATGGCAAGTCGGGGTGGGAACAACCAAGAATCCATGCAATAGCGTTGATTTGTGCACGCATTATTAGCGTGTGCACGCTTTGGCATGGTGATCGGTACTTTTAGTTTCTCAAAGACTAAAGGTCTTAATTTATATATCTCCAGGAGGACTAGTTTGGACCTCCACTGATTATTATTTTGTGTGTTCAAAAGGCTGGAATCCCAGATGGAGTGTTGAATGTAGTACCTGGATTTGGACCAACTGCTGGTGCTGCAATTAGCTCACACATGGACATAGATGCGGCAAGTTAATTCCATGCTAAACATTTGGAAGTTCAATTACCAAGTTGATAGTAATTGACTAATGACTGCTAAGTTTAAATTCCCTTTGATTTTGATCTTCAGGTCAGTTTTACTGGTTCAGTTGAAGTAGGCCGTGAAGTAATGCAAGCAGCAGCTAAGAGTAATTTAAAACATGTTTCACTTGAGTTAGGAGGCAAGTCGCCTCTTATTATTTTCGGTGATGCTGATGTAGACAAAGCTGCCGAGCTTGCTATTTTCGGTATCCTATCTAACAAGGTGAATCGGTGATATTTTGCATGCCAAAACTCCTTTCGTTACAAAGATCGTCCGCTATTATATCTCTAGGTAGCTAACATTTTGTTTCCAAAAACTTGTTGTTTTTGCAGGGAGAAATTTGTGTTGCTAGTTCGCGTGTGTTAGTTCAGGAAGGGATCTACGATCAAGTTGAGAAGAAGCTGGTGGAGAAGGCAAAAGCTTGGATCGTGGGGGATCCTTTTGATCCTAAAACTCAGCAAGGACCTCAGGTAAGGTTAATATCAGCAGCTAAAATTAGTATCAGCAGCTATTCAAATTGGATAGCAAGACACAGTCACATCACAGAAAATGGAAAATATATAGTAGTGCATTAATTATATTATAACTATTATAGTTCAAAAATATACATAACAGCTTACAGATAAAGTCGAATAAAAATAATTAAGGATCCAACTTGGTTGGCATGATAACAATTTTGTATTGTAGGCTGATAAGAACCAATTAGAAAAAATTCTATCCTACATTGAGCATGGAAAGAGAGAAGGAGCTACACTCTTGACTGGAGGTAGAAGAGTGGGCAGTGAGGGCTACTACATTGAACCTACAATTTTCTCCAATGTAAAGGTAATCAGTTATATTTCCATCAAAGAATCAAATTTGGTATTTTAATTATAGGTTGATAATTTTAACCATCATTTTTCTTTCCATTTTATCGTATAAAAAACATTGAAGGAGGACATGCTCATAGCACAGGATGAAATATTTGGCCCTGTGATGGCACTAATGAAGTTTAAGTACGTTACATTTAAATTCTATACTTTTTTGCATTCTTAGTATACCATAAAGATTTTAGGTGCATTTGATGAATGTTGGATTAAATTATGACATGTGAATAACAGGACTATCGAGGAAGCAATTAAGAGTGCTAACAATACCAGATATGGGCTAGCAGCAGGCATTGTGACCAAGAACTTGGATATTGCAAACACTGTTTCAAGGTCCGTCCGTGCAGGAATTATATGGATAAACTGTTATTTAACCTTGGGAAGTGACATTCCTTTTGGAGGATATAAAATGAGTGGATTTGGAAGAGATTTGGGATTAGAGGCTCTTCACAAGTACTTACAGGTTAAATCTGTTGTAACACCTATTTACAATTCTCCCTGGCTTTGAATGTTACATGCGTCGTGTATAAAATAAAACCAACTGATGCACCATGATGCATATGTATTCAGGTAAACAATGTTGTTTTCTTTTCGGATCTATGTGTGTAATAAGTCTATGACTCTATGTTGTTTTCTTTCCAAATGTTGTTTATATTTTCATTAAGCACCTTCAAGTAAAATTCTCAATTTGGATACATAAATATCAAGTCCCAAGCTACATGTTACATGCTAAATGTATTTTCAATTTTGTATGAAATATGAATCAGAAAGATATGACCAAGGTACCTCAAAGACTTGGTCTAGTGATAAAAAGACTAGTCTTAAAAGAGGTTTCGGGTTCGAGTCCTACTAGTGCATTTAGAAGGAGGTAAATCTAAATACTTTGCTCTTTGAGCACTAAGGACTAAGGACTTCCCTGCTTTGCTTTGAAGTTTGAACTGAGATACCATCCCCTCACCTTAAAATTTTATTATAAAAAAAATATGGCCAAAGTTAATAGTGATCTACATAGACAAACACCACATTTGTTGGGAAAAAGAATGGTAGGCGTCGCCAATACTATTCAATAGAGCAGGTATTGGCATCTTAAAATTTTGTTTTGTTATAAGCAATAAAAGAAAGCAACATCTCATACAAGAAACTCTATAAGACTATAACAATTTTCTGAAAACAACACTTACCAGATCTATAGCGATTTATCGACCCATAAATGCAATAGGATATTAGGAACCTTTCCTATCACATTGTATTTGGGTAAAAGCAAACAATGTTAACAATCCCAAAAGCAAAAAAGTTAATTATTCCAAAAAAAAAAAAATTATGTTAATAGTTATAAACATTTTTTTCACCAAATGGACAAGTAATAAATAGTGTAGAAGTTCTAACTCAACTGACATAAAATGTTAATATTGTTAGGTCAGATGTTTATGACCGCATCAAAATTAACGGTTTGTCTGATTTTTTCAAACACTGTTAATTTTTATGTGTCTCAATAGCACATTAAACAATTTTTTATTTATCTGAAATTTTACACAAATTATCTATATGATATAAACTTTTAATCCAACAGTGAATTTTATAAATTTATATCGATTATAATATTGAATGATGTAGGGATAAATAACCCCAAATCTTGAAGGGGGTAGTTGTCACCTCTAAACAATATTTAAGTATTTTTTCTATCTTATGACTAAATTTCAGATTACTAAAGATTTATTTCTTGAGTATTGGAAGGATATATATTACATTTTGACCGACTGAAAATAGTATTACCAATAATTATATAGAGTTTCTGAAATATTTATTTATATTATTACTACTAAACTTTCTTTCTTTAAAGTTATTTAAACCCAACTACGGCACAGTACAAATATGTCTGCAAGGCTACATACCAATGTGGATAAAAATAAAAAATTGGTGTTAGAGAGATATACCAACCAGTACTGATATATATATGTAATGTACCCCAAGTTTGGCATTCATTCTTCATTTAATTCACTGTGTGAATTTGAAATCCTGATATGATGATAAGTTATTGAATATGATACCATTCAGTGATTGAAAGCAATGAAGATCAAATGTATCAGCAATTCAATTCAATTCCTGCACAATCAGAAACAGATGATAACTGCTGAGAGATGGTATGCATTGAATGCCATAAGGTAGCCACTTGTAAGTTGTCATTGGTGTCCATTCGTGCAGATGACACATGGCCATCATCCTAATTGTCAAAAAGTAAACATAATTTGAAATCATATTTTACAGTCATTAAAAAATGTTGCAACTCAACTGCACCAACAACAGTACCAATGGTGCATTAGATATGGGGCTGGTTATAGTTACATGGATTAATCTCTATTAAGAATTTTACCTAGTCTTTTTTTACCTCTGCGATTATAAGACAAAGATATTGCAAGTATTCAAAATAATACCGAAGACATTCCGGATCCCATTTTACAAAGTTTGGAACTACTAGAAGGGATCAACTAGAAGTAGAGCCACTTTCCAGAAAATTGATCATGGATGAATTATCACATATGAAGAAAGAATCAAAAGATGCATGAGTTCTGATATTCTAAGACATTGTGAAGATACAAATTAAGAAAATTTGGTCTTGGGTCATAAAAGAATAATATTGGAGTAAGTTCTTCCCATATTCATATTTTCTCACTGGTCTAATATGGTAGATATACTATGAAATTCGGTAAACAATCATGTTGATGACAATGCGGATGAATTGCGACGACTCGAAACATCTAGAGGAATCAAAACTGCACAGCTAAAACATAGTTGGGTTCATCCTCCTCCTGAGCTTCAAATTCAATGTCATAAAATCATAGGAGTATTTTACAAGCAATAAAAGCTCAACTTGTGGTGGATTGATTCACAATCATTAACACTTTGAGTTTGTGTATGGTTTTATGTGTAAAATAACCCCTTCAAGTACTCTTACAACCGGTAGTGGTTATATGATTCTTTGGGGTGGATATATAAATGTGTACGATTTATTGCACATCTAGCTCAACTTTGACAATAGTTAGAATCTTTAAAATGTGCCATTAAGTTAACATGACCCTTTCTTTATTAAACATTCTTATTTATAATAATTTATATTATATGATGTACATTGGTTAATGGATATCCATTTTAAACTAAAATAAAGTTTTACATGTGGATGTATAATACTCCCTCCGTCCCATTTTAAGTGTCGCAGTTGACCAAATCACACACTTTAAGAAAAGTATGTAAAAGAAAGAGAGAGAATATGACTTTTACTAAAATACCCTTTATTTTTATTGGTAGTTGACATTAGAATACTAAAAAGTAAATTTTTTAGTGTAGTTTTTCTCTTACCTAATGATTGCTTTAAGGGATAAAATAGTAAAAACTAATGTTATAAATAGCATATGACACTTATTTTGAGACAAACAATTTTGGCAAGTATGACACTTATTTGGAGACGGAGGGAGTAATTAATCTATAATATTAATAATTAACTATAAAAAAATATTAATTATTAATTACTATGATTACAATTAAAAATAATGAATACTAATTGAATTTAACACTATTTTTTTTACAAAGTAACACTATTTTTATGACAATTACAACTTAATAAAAACTGACAAAGTAAAACCATTTATTTACTTAATCATTTTAGTAATGTATTAGTATTAATCCTCTAAACGTTTAATCGACCCTACACATGAGTTGGGTAGTTCTATCTATCTTGTAAGTTGAAACACAACAAATGCTTAGAAACTATCAGATTCAGATGTGCACACATGTAGTGTCTTTACTTTTATTGTTGGTCGGGGGGGTGGGGTTAGCAAGTAATGGGTCTCAACTTTCACGGGATCGTAGGAGCTGAAAAGGTCCAAGATGGTGACGTGCGAATCTGGAGAACGTCATTCTCTCCGTACCATATTACGGTTCTTTCTTTGACTTCATACCAAAGCACCAAACAAATTTGCTCCACTTTTATATGTAAAAATACATTCATTTTTCATAACAGATTTTCAAGAGATTCAAAAAATTGCGTTTAAATATAGTGTTTACAGTAAGAGTTTTTTAAAAGTTCTGCAAGAAATATTCAATCACAGCACTTATCCACGTCAAAGAAAACACCAATGGCTTGCAAGCTCAACAACCAAAACATAAATTCCATAATTCATGAATTCAATAATTTTGATTACTACTCGCCTAAATACGGCACCGGCGACTCATCTGTATTTTTATAAGACAACAACAACAACAATCATGCTAACATGTTTCCAATTATTAATTCCTCTAAAAAATAATGTTTCCAATTAAGTACTATAGTTTTAATATATCACAATTTTTGTCAAACACGAGTAGGCTCTTTCTATTATAACCACTCCAATTCTAATTTCTTTTTAACAAAACAAAATTATTACTACTCGAGTAGACTTTAATGATAAAAAATAAAAAATAAAATAAATTAAGATATTAAACTCAAATGGTTAATGAATCCAAGTTCAATTCCACCCACTCGGTCACATTATAATACCTCCAATAAGAAAAAAAAGATAAGGAATAAATTATCGTATCATTCCATAAAACTCACTTATTTCTTTTGGTATATCAAATTGATAAAATGCTTCCGTCATGAATTGATCTTTGGACCTCCCTCTATATAAATTATACTCCCTCCGTCCCGGAATATAAAGGAAAAATACCACTTTTTTTTGTCCCAAAATATAAGGAAAAAAAACCATTTTTTCCTTATTTTCATGAAATTAAATGTAAATTGCATTTAATATTCTCTCTCCACTTTTCTCTATAAACAACAACCAATCAAAATTAATTTTACATCTTTCCATGCACTTATTCTAAGAAAAATTCCACAAAACCATATTCTTAATTCTCATGTTTATGTTTTCTTAATAAGTGCGTTTTTTTTATTTTCCCTTATATTTTGGAACAGAGGGAGTATGTCAATAAACTCTTACCACTTGAATTATCAGCCTCTACAAAACTCACTTATTTTTCTTTTTTGGTATATGCTATAAAAGTCACTTAAATACCCTATTAAAGATGCTCATACTAACAAATTAATTTAGAAATTACTAGTATTTTATTAAAGAGAGGCAATAGTTTATGAGCTACTATAGTTTAATTACTAGTTGTCATTATTTATTTGAGATACTGTTAAAATCAATAAATGTTTAATCCAAATAAGAAAATGAAATGAAGCATATAGACAAAGGTGTAACTGCATAAGAAGAACAACACAATTATTCAAAAATCTCATTATGACTCCATTATTATTGTGTGCAGTAGAGTAGCTGGCTGGCAGGATACGCGTATACACAAGAGTTGGATTTGGAATAACTTCTTTAAATTTTCAGTGAAGTTTGGTTTTGTTGCAAAAAATACTCCATAAACTTCTTCACACATACCTCCAAAATCCATAGAAACAAAGCTTCATCTTCTTAGATTTCAAAGGTGACACTTGTATTACAAAATCCACATACATTCCAAAATAAGAAATGCAAACGTGAAGAAATTACCCCATTTAGTGCATTCCTAAGATGATGAACAAAACACAAACACAAACATTCTTCCTCGTTACACTGTTTTTAACCATAAACACACTCTCCATCTCCATCTCAGCCCTCACTATCGATAACCCATCTCTTGTCTTCGAAAATGACCGTATCGGAAACGCTTACACAGCATTACAATCTTGGAAACTATCAATTATCTCTGATCCACTAAATTTCACAACAAACTGGGTCGGATCTAATGTATGCAACTACACCGGCATTTACTGTGCTCAAGCGTTAGACAACCCTAATGTACGTACAGTTGCCGGTATCGATCTCAACCACGCCGACATTGCCGGTTATTTACCGGATGAGCTTGGTTTATTGGTAGATCTTGCACTTTTCCATATAAACTCTAACAGATTCTGTGGCAGTGTACCACACACTTTCAACAAATTGAAACTTCTGTTTGAATTAGATCTCAGTAATAACAGATTCGCGGGGAAGTTTCCAGAAGTTGTGTTACACCTTCCTGTTCTCAAGTTCTTGGATATGAGGTTCAATGAATTCGAAGGTACGGTTCCAAAAGAGCTTTTTGATAAAGACCTAGACGCAATTTTCATAAACGACAACCGTTTTGCGTTTGAGCTTCCTGATAATTTTGGTAACTCACCTGTTTCTGTTGTCGTTTTGGCAAACAACAAATTCCATGGGTGCATTCCTTCGAGTTTAGGGAATATGTCAAACTTGAACGAAATCAATTTTTTGAATAATTTGTTTAGTTCTTGTTTACCTTCTGAGATTGGGTTGTTGAAGAATCTCACGGTTTTCGATGTGAGTTTTAATCAGTTGGTTGGTCAGTTACCAGAGGCTATTGGTGGTGCGGTGAGTTTGGAGGAGCTTGATGTGGCGCATAATTTGTTTTCTGGGAAGATTCCGGCGAGTATTTGTATGTTGCCTAATCTTAAGAACTTTACGTTTTCGGATAATTTCTTTACTGGTGAGCCTCCGGCGTGTATTGGTTTGCCGGCATCTGATGATAAGAGAAATTGTTTGCCGGCGAGGCGGTTTCAGAGATCTCCAGGGGAATGTACGTCGTTTTTGTCTAATCCACCGGTGGATTGTAAGTCGTTTAAATGTAAACCATTTGTTCCTTCGTTGCCTTCGCCGTCGCCAGTAGTGTCACCTAGCTTTCCACAACCGCCGGCCGTGTCCCCTACCTCTCCGTCACCACCGGCAGTGTCACCTTCTCCATCACCGCCAAGGGTGTCACCTTCTCCTCCGTCACCATCAGGAGTGTCACCTTCTCCATCACCTTCTCCTCCGTCACCACCTGGAGTGTCACCTTCTCCTCCGTCGCCGCCGGGAGTGTCACCTCCAGGAGTGCCACCTTCTCCTCTGTCACCACCGGGAATGTCACCTCCTCCACCACCGCCAGAAGTGTCACCTCCTCAACCATCACCGCCGGGAGTGTTACCTTCTCCTCCGTCATCCCCGGGAGTGTCACCTCCTCCATCGCCACCGGGAGTGTCACCTTCTCCTCCGTCACCACCAGGAGTGTCACCTTCTCCTCCATCACTGCCGGGAGTGTCACCTCCTCCTCCACCGCCAGCAGTCTCACCGTCCTCTCCACCAGCACCAGGAGTGCCACCTTCCTTCCAACCACCGTCACCAGTGACACCTATCTCTCCATCACCGCCCATTGTGTCACCATCCTCTCCACCACCAATGCACTCTCCTCCGCATGTGCATTCACCACCTCCATATACATCTCCATCAACTCCAGTGGTGTCACCACCGTCACATGCTACTCCAGTGCCGCCGTCTCCGCCACTAAACTCACCACCATCTCCTGTTCCTCATTATGGCTTGTCGCCGCCTCCATCATCACCCCCACATTCCCCTGTTCTTACACCACCGCCAGGAACATCACCTTCCTCTCCACCAACGCCGATATTGCCACCTTTCTTCTTTCCACCACCAACGCACACTTCTCCACCAGTATATTCACCACCACCCACAGATCCTCATTATGGCCAATGGCCGCCCCCACCTCTATTGCCCCCTCATTCCCCTGTTCTTTCACCACCGCCAGGAACAACACCTTCCTTTCCACCACCAACGCACTCTTCTCCGCCGGTGATTTTACCACCACCGACAGATCCTCATTATGGCCAATTGCCATCTCCACCTCTAAGGCCCCCTCATTTCCCTTTTCATTCACCCCCATATCAATCTCCATCTCCTCCGTCACCATCACCACCTTGCAACGAGCATCCAGCCCCACCATCACCACCAGTTCAATATATTCCACCATCACCATCACATCCTTCCCCTGTGCATTATAGTTCCCCACCACCACCCCATGCTTCTTACAGCTGGCCTCCACCACCCACATTATGGTTTTCTCCACCACCCACCCCTGCATATGGAGGGCCATTGCCACCAATTGTTGGACTCCGATACGCATCACCTCCACCGCCTCCTTTCTATTGATTATTTTGGTATCTTATTATCTCCTCTCACCCTTTCCCTCTTCCAATGACCCAAGTCAGTTAGTCACGTTTTTGTTATTGTGGCTGAGATCATCCTCTATGCGACTATGGAGGAAAACTACCACACAAGAGTTTGTTCAAGGCTTCTTTTGGATTGATCTTGCAGAAAAAAATATATGCAGATGTAAGAAGCGAAAGGCTCTACGTATTGATTTTGAATTGTTATGAATATTTCTACTAGCTTGTAGAGAAGAAAATGTATGTATTGGAATGAATTGAAGATCACAATTCATGGCCACGGAAACTTTTGCTTTCTAATTTAGTATATGTATTATTATAGTTGATGATCATTTCTATTGATTATGCTATGAGATTTGGGATAACTCATTTCTCTTTTTAGCCTGTCAAATCTATTTCTGCTATGCTATGAGATTTTGATTTGAATGTTTTCTTGGCTTGCCATCAATATGATTCTGCATTAGTGTTCATCAATTATC
This sequence comes from Trifolium dubium, assembly GCA_951804385.1. NCBI lineage: Eukaryota > Viridiplantae > Streptophyta > Magnoliopsida > Fabales > Fabaceae > Trifolium > Trifolium dubium. The sequence continues at coordinate 1,001,880 of OX638075.1, read as the reverse complement.
AATCCGTGTAGTTCAATTATACTCCAACTATATAGGCAGCTTCCAATCTGTTTCTGGACATGCTATCATTGTTTGATAATTCTCATTTGATTTGTGCAACTATGGTTTAAGCAATTTTTCATAGTATATCTTGGAAATAATAGTGTTGCCAAAGAACATGCTTGCAGACATATATTATCTTAAATAGAATAGAATACAATACAATATAAACATGGTGGTGGATAGACATCCCAAGAGAGAATTAGCAAGAGTCAATTTGTTTAATAAGATGTCCTTTTCTTGATATAATTAATAGTTTTTTTGAAGCAATTTGTTTGATCAATAGCAGTGTTGTTTAAGATTACCCCTTCCTCCATGTGCAAACTGTCTTCTTAGTTTTGAGATTTGAGTTGCACAATTTCCCATTTCATGGTGAACGTTAGAACTGTTAAGCTTATGAATTAAAATAAGAAGTAAACTAGTTACATGTAACTCTTACTCAAGGCACTGCGAGTTTGCAGTGAATTTGATGGTCAAGATGTTTGTATAAATTACTGTATCTCTTCGGTCCTCATGGCAATTGCTTTTGATGTTAAAAAATAGGTTTTTCTTAAAGGGGGTGTAATGTGGCATTATCATTAAATTAAGATTATCATTGGTTTTTCTAAAACAAAGGTGTTTTTTGTCCTAGACTCCTACTGGATGTGTGTTTTGCAATACGAGTGTGGAACATTGTTGAAAGCAACTTCATTATTGATCATTAAATTGAATATGTCCTAATTGAGCTACAAAATTTAAGTGGAAATCTATGAATGTGAAGTTTTGGCATAACATTCCTCTTAGCACTTGGAGAATTAATGCTAGAGCAAATGACATACTAAGTGACTGGAAGGCAATTGTTAGTAGGTTTACACTAGTTTCTAGGTTTTGAATTATAAATTTTAGTTAGTACTCATTCGGTATCTTGCACTTCACCAACTCTCCTTGTGATAATAAGCAACTTTGTTCAAAGCACCATCCCTATAGCTTATCAACAACAACAAAAAAAGCATCATTCCTATACCTCACCTGTTGTTTTGATGTTTAAACTTGGCTTGTTTGCTATTATTCAAGATGGTGAAATGTACTCACTTTGTTTTAAAAAAGTATTGTAATGTTGAAGTTTACTTGTGATAAAGTGATACTTACACTCCTTAATTTTGGCCTTAATTTTCTATATTACAATAATAAAGTCAAACTCCAAGCCCAAGCCCATTATAACCTTCTTCTTTTTTTGTCAAAAGCCCACATTATAACCTTAAATTCCTCTTTTGTCTGTTTATTTTGTTTCCACAAATCATTCGTTCAACTTGTATATCCAATTGAGCATTCTTTATCATTTTCACCCCCTGTTTCCTTTTTCCTTGCTTTTTCTTCTTGTTATTTTTCTTATTCTCTGAATTGGATTCACTCAGCTAAGCAAATTTAAGCTTCCACGTATTCCCTTCCATGACTTTAATATGTTTGAATAGTTCAAAGCTTGTTTGTTCTCATTCTTTATATCTAGACAGACGAGAAAAGATGCACATATCATTTTTCTCATCACTAAACTAACCATGTAAGAAAACAAAAAAAAAGTAAAGATAAATTAGAGACACATGCTCCATTTGTATAAAAATATATGTCGCATTAAAAAAATAATTGTATCAAAATTTATATCACTATACATTACAAATACTCTTAACTATTTTCAATCGTATGACATTGTCCTAATACTTACGACAATTTCATAATACTTATGTACGGTAATAGAGATAGGCATTAATAGATTGTTTTTTTTTTTAATTTCATTGTCTGATTTTTAAGGAAAAAAGATTCTAGTAGTTTAGAGTTAGGGTAAGTTTTTAGATCAAGTGATTTTAGTCTCCTCTCAGACGCAATAGTGGGATCGAATTGTGGTCCTTCATATCACGTTTAGCGTCAATCACTAATGAACCTACTAACGTTTGGTTAATATGTAGATTTTTAATCTCTCCTATATATAAGATTTAATTAATTTTCATTGACAAAAAAATGAAATTTAAGTATTTAGTGTATTTTATATTAAAAATATTTAGTAGAAATAAAAATGAAGCAGGAAAAAAAATGAAGAAAAAAAAAACAGTAGAAATTACAGGAAGCTTGCGGCGGGAAAATAAAAAGGAAAAAAGCGTGGAAAAGCAAACAAAAACAAGGAAACCAAAAGTAAAGCAATCAAGTTTAAATCATTTTTTAGGAGCCGAAAGCACAAACAAAGCGTTTCTCCATTTCTCTCTGTTTTCATTTTTCCATTTTTTATTTAATCTTTCTCTCACAAAAAGAGAGATTGAAAAGAGAATGGAACCACCAACCGCTTCAACAAACAGCGACGATCCAGTATTCACTCGTAATTAGATCTGCGTTTTCTTCATCTTCTTTTCAGGTACTTGCATTGCATGTCTTTATTTCTTTAGATTCTTCGCTTTTCTATTAAGCTATTCTCAGTTCAGTTCCATTCACAAGCCTTTGATTCCTATTTTATTTTTCTGCTTTTTTTTTATAACTTGTTCTAATGTTTAATTATTAGCATTAAGTGAAAAATTCTGTTAATCTTTTGTAGTTCGTATACATTTTCGTTTCGAGATGAAGATGTTGAATGTATTTGCATAATAAACGGTTATTTTTTTGTATTTGTTTGCGGAGAAAATTAGAAAAGAATAAACAAAAAGGAAATTAAAGTTGAGATGGTTACTTTGAAGTAAAGGAAAATGAATCATTCTATTGTACTCAAAACTACTTCAAATAATAATATAAAATTGAAATAATCGAGCTCAACTTTTTTTTCCCCCTCTTTCTCACCGGAAGTAGATCCTGCATTGTTATCTCAAAAAATTTAATTAAAATTATTAAAGCGATGAATGCAATAGAAAATTTGGTTGTTAAAATCCTTAATTCAGTAGCGATGAAAACGGTAAGTATGACTGGTTGAGTCTTGAGGGTAGATGCGTTTTTAAAGTCAATCCATTCACATTACTAGTACTTTATTTTAATCAAGGTTGCGCATTCCAATACTTGCTTGTATTGAAACTTGAAAGTATGGCAGATCCAATCACAATTATGGTAGATTGGCAGCCAACAGTATGGTTGATGAGTTTTTTTTTACTGCTCCCTCATTTTTACTACTACAATGTTACTGCGTCCGACATTAATTACAAGTAAATATTCACTTTTTAAATATACTTATACTAATTGAATACATCAATTATTTCAATGTATCTAAAGAGTACTCCCTTCGGCCTAAGTTACAAGCAAATTTCAGTTTTTAGATATATTGAATAATTAATGTATTTAGTCTATAATATAGACTTTCAACGTTTCTAAAAAGTTAAATTTGCTTATAAATAAAGCCGAATGGAGTAGATATTTGCTTATAAAGGAGTGGTGGCATGCCGTAGGTAGTAATAATAATTTAATAGAATCCTTACATTCTTTCACTTATTTACAAATTTTTTTAACCGTTTTTGTTCCATAATTTACTTAAAAGTAAAGTTTGTTCTCTAAACTTTAAACTGGTCAATTGGTCTCATAACTTATGTAACTTACCTCAATTTGTCCCTTAACAAATGAATATGATAGTATATTTTCATACGTTAGGCACCAAGTTGTGTTAACTTTGATCTAAAATTTTCATAAGGTGCCATTGTTGAGTGTTTTGATTGAATGTATGACTAAAAGCAGTAAAAAAAAAAAAACTTACATTAAAAAAATACTGATATGAAAAAGTATTTAACATATATAATTTCATCAAAACTATTAAAATTTATTGATTTTCTTGTTATTGATACGGGTAAATAATAAAAAATATGAACTAACAGAGTATTAAGTTACGAGTCTTGCTAACGGGTCACTCTTTAAGCATTCTATTTAAAGAAAAAATTTATTCAAAAAGTTAAATAACACAATTTTCAATACATTGATTTTATACATTTCCGTAAATTTTTTTTAAGAACTTACTATTTAAGGTCCGGGGACACTCTTTAGCATTTTCCTTAATTATCTTTGTTAATTCTTTTGGATGGTACACTAGAGGTTGCGTTCCCTAATTACCAAACCTTCGTAAGAGAATATATGTTGATTTTCATGAGAAAAAGCTATGACTATACTAAGATTATGAAAAGTGTAACATATTATTCTTCAGTCACATGATTTACTTTTAAGTTCTAACAACAAAAGTTACAAACCTCCACTAGATTTAAGTTATTTATATCTTTTGTTTCATTTAAGTCTTAGCTAACAGTAATTAACATCCCATGACAAAGGTGATTCTTTTCTGCATTACAGTACAGGGGAATAGAATAAAAGATCTTAATTGAATGTCGTCCATTTCTTGTCTGCTCCATTCATTCATGTACCGTGTAGCATTGCTGTGTTGAAGAAGATATGGAAACAGGGGAAAGCAACAATGGTAATGAGAGGAGAATCATATCCAATAATTCTTCATGGCTCAGTCAATTCCGAAATGCATCCAATCCTTGGATGGCAAGATATGTCTATGCCTTGATTTTTCTTGTGTCGAATCTGTTGGCATGGGCTGCTCGCGACTATGGTCATGGTGCTTTAACAGAAATGGAGAGTAAGTTTAGTACTTTCCAAGTTCATACATCATTTAGCGATGCTTTTTTTAGTCCCAATTCTTATGCTAAGTTATGCCAATTGTATGTTATATATACATTGAAATGGTTTTCTTCTTAAAGCTGCATACCCGTCCTGGACGGTTTACCAACTTAGCCTGCAAATTTGGCGATATGATATTAAGTATAAAGTGTAGTCAAATAGCGGTTGCAGTGGTGCTATAGCACTGTAGCAGTAGCATAGCCACATTTGAACAAACCGCTGTTTTCCACGATCTGCTATTGAGAACACTGGGAATATCCAGAAATTCAAAATGTACATCTTGTGATGCACTGATTATTTACATTGTTTGATTGTCCAAAGTGGAAACCACTTAATTTGTAAATTCTGAACAGTATATAGGCTGTTCTGTCTAATCTATTTTATAAGTTTAACTTTTTCAATGTTGGCAAATCATTCAATTTAATCAACAAATATTTTTGGGTACACCTTATGTACAAGTGTGTGTGTGTATATATGGGACAAATAAATCGTGTTCCATCGTATCTATAACTGTTTTCATTAGGCATGTTATTTTCATATGATGCCATTGGCTTTAAATCTAATATATTGTACCTACAGGATTAAAAGGATGCAATGGTGGAAAAGATTGTTTGGGGGCTGAAGGCGTTTTGCGTGTGAGCTTGGGTTGCTTTGTATCCTTTTCAGTTATATGCATGAAATTGGTCACACTCGCTAAAGGCTTTGTTTAAGCTCTGTATAGAAAGAAAATAAAGAATTTGATTAGTTAGTAATTCATATATTCACATCTATGGTCAGTCACATATATAAAGTGAACCTTAATCCAAGTTAAGATATTCTATATCATAATGTTTTTGTCAACTGCTGGCACTTCTAAACTGAACCACGTGAAAGATACATGGCACTCTGGATGGTGGTTAGTCAAGATTGTTTTCTGGGTTGTCATGACTGTCATCCCATTTTTTCTTCCTACTGGCTTTATTCAAGTTTATGGTTAGTAAACTTTACCTTTCAACAAGCCTCCAAGTATAAATTCATCATATGTGATATCAAAAGATTGTTGTTCTAACCTTATCATTTCTTTGATACAAATTATTTTGCCAGGGGAGGTGGCGCATTTTGGTGCCGGGTATAGTTTTACCTCTTAATCTTATTAATGATTTCATCACAGTTTTTTCTTCTTCAAAATAATATGTTATTTGTTTAAAGTGTTTATGTAATTCCTTTTCAGGGTTTTCCTCCTAATTCAACTAATAAGCATAATCAGCTTCGTTACATGGCTGAATGATTGCTGTGCATCTGAAAAATATGCAGCACGTTGGTAAGTTTTTTTTTTTCAGTTAGAGAAAAATAGAAACACAAGCTTCTCGACCATGAACAATGCTTTTGAGATTATTGTCACTGTATAAATTTTGATGGGTGAATTTTCAATGTTTTAGCAAGTAATATTCATTGATTTTAGATGTTGAATAGTTGACCATTGTGCATATAAGAAGAGGAAAAAATTCTTGAATTTTCTAATTACATACTCAAAAGTACTCGAGATTATACAGGGGGGATAACCAATTGTTATTTGTTGGTCTTATTTGAGATAATCTACTAAGTTAGCATCAACCTAATATTTTGCTTGTGCATTTTATCCCTATTCCACCTGTAAAGCTTTGATAGGCCAACAAAACAAATTGATCAATATATTTAGGATAATATCAGGTATAAGATTCCTTGTTTTGAAATGTTAGTATTAATCATCAATTTCCATGCAGCCAAATCCATGTGATGCTGTTTGCCACGACTGCATATGTCGTCTGTTTGGTGGGGATCATTTTGATGTACATTTGGTATGCACCAGAGCCTTCTTGCCTTCTCAACATTTTCTTCATTACTTGGACTCTGGTACTTGTCCAACTCATGACCAGCGTGTCTCTGCACCCGAAAGTATGTTCTATTTGTGGCCATATCTTTACTTGTTCAATTCATTCTATCTAACATAACATGATTTTGAATTTCCAACTTTATATGCAATAGGTTAATGGTGGCATTCTAACTCCAGGGCTGATGGGGCTTTATGTTGTCTTTCTTTGCTGGTGCGCTATTAGAAGGCAGGGCTACCATTTTTTTCCTACCACTTTTACATATGTATCCGTACTTCCATCCGATGCATTTAGCTTTTACTGTTTAGTGTGTATTATCTCCCAAATGAAATCATTGATGTAACACAATCTAGAAAGACAGGCATTTGTATATTCTTTTGGTTTTATTTATTTTCTACTTATGCAACCTCTCTTATTTTCCCCCTTTTTACCTCTTTTTAATTTTAGTATTGGAATATTTTTATATGCAGTGAACCTGCTGGAGAAAACTGCATCAGGAAGTCAGACACTGCAACCAAAACAGACTGGCTAAGCATCATTGTAATACTTATCTATTTTTGCTTCAGAAAATTGAACTGTTTTAGAATGTCTGTAGACCCAATAGTTGTGAACTTACAAATATATATGTCTATATTGAATTTAGTCTTGGCTTAAAGCTCAATTATATGCTCATTACCATTGTCACAAACATGTATCTATCAAATAAGTGCTATGAAAAACTGATATTTATTCCCAGAATTTATAACCTAATGTTTCTTGTATATTACTAAAATCTTTATTTTTCTTTTCCCTTTTGGTTGTACATATGAACATACCTTCTATATGATGGCTTGGTAACTAATTTGGCAATCTTGAAATACATTATGTTCATTGTTGGTTGACAAATGACAATGGTTGTTGTTGGCAGAGCTTTGTTGTTGCAATACTTGCAATTGTTATTGCGACATTTTCAACAGGCATAGATTCCAAATGCTTCCAGGTTAGTTAGAAACTCTGAAGTTTGTCTAAATTTTATTATTAGATTATACAATAAGTATCTGACAATCCCTGCAGTTCCGGAAGGATGATACACCAGCCGAGGATGATGTACCATATGGTTATGGCTTCTTCCATTTTGTTTTTGCCACTGGAGCAATGTATTTTGCTATGCTATTAGTTGGATGGAATAGTCATCATGCTATGAGAAAGTATGTTTCCTACTCTCCTGTATTTGGTCCATATAATATCATCTGTATGGTTTCTGATTTTGTTCGGCAATGTTGAAATAAAAAAGATGGGCAAACAAAGCAAATGTATTTCCAGTTGTTAGTTGTCATTTCGTCAATGATTACATACAAATTCAGAAACCACAGAATCCAATAAATGCAGTTCCAGTAAAGTTTTTATAGCTGTCTTATTTGCATGAGAAAATATCATTCTGGATCCGAGACACTGAGTAATTCAATAAGCTAATACAATGGCCTGCAGTCATAAACATTGTTACTGAAATTAACTTTTTCGTCTTCTCGCTTGTAGTGTTAGTAGATAGTAGTTCATTAGAATTTGGAAGTTAATTATGTTATAGCAAATTAATGGTATGCTCTCAATCTTCTACAGATGGACAATTGATGTGGGATGGACCAGCACCTGGGTCAGAATAGTAAATGAATGGCTAGCAGTCTGTGTTTATTGTAAGAAAATCAATACACCCTCCATTATTTTTTAATTATTGATTGTTTAAATTTTTATTTATTTTTTATTTTCAAATTTCAAAGTACAGTATTAACTATTTATTTTTGGAAAATGATAAACATTGCCCTCAGGGCAATGGTTAAGGAAACAAAAATAGTAAAAAAACTCTCGAAATTCGTGTTTTTTACTTTTCTAAAACAATAAAACACAATTTCCAATACAATTATTTCTTTTTTTGGTAACCTTAACTAGTGCCCTTGGGGCACTAGTTAACAAGACCCTTTATTTTTTTGTCTATTATATGTAAATTGGTAAGGGTCTTATAGGAAATAGACAAATAATTTCATCAAAAGTATACTTTTTTTGTCCTTTTCCAATTATTTGTCTTTTTCTTATACTAACTTTTTTTTATATAAATTATACCCTTACCTTTAGAATGCCTAAATAGTAAAGGTTGATATAGGGGAAAGAAAATTTATTAAAACTAACAAAATTTATTGGTTTTCTTGTTATTATGTGTAAATAATCATAAAACAATAACTAAAAATGAACAGAGGTAGTAGTTGATAGTAAGACACTAAGATAACCTTTAAGCCTCTAATATGCGATTAGTGATGACCTTAGGATTGAATTTGTAAATTGGAAACCCTTAAAAGTTGTTGAAATTGAAAGAGTAGTTAGAGATTTGATGAATGTGTTGGAGTGTCCAATGAATCATATGCATCGCACCGCTATTAACTTGTCTTTGACCATTGTAGGAGCAATGGTTAAAAGTTATTTGCTTGAGTTTGACAGATTTTAGTTATGTATAATGTACTTCTGTGAATTTCTTCTGTGTGACTATGAATTACTTTTGTTATGCGGGCAGTGAATGTCAGAAACTCAGAATTGGTGATATCATAGTCTGAATTAAGTACTTAACTAGATTGCATAATGAAAGCTTTTAAATGTTGGTGTGTTAGATAACTTTTGAGTTATTCAGTAAATGTTTACTTCCCTTTAACTCGGATTAACAGAGCTTTACTAACTCTTTCCTCATTATTCTTACAACAATATTTGTTGATAGTATGGATGCTGGTAGCTCCAATGATATGGAAGTGTAGACAAGCTGGTTCTACTTGAGAAAGTAGAAACATAATCATTCTAGTTATGAGATTTTGTTAAGAATTAAGATATTATTCAGACAGTCCCAAATCTCAGGTGTACATATAGTGGACTCTTTCAGATCTGCAGATATGAAAAAGAATTGCAATTACATTCATTCAGCAAGTTCTTAGACAGAACAACTGATTGTTCTTTAGCGGGCGCACCGGACAGAAGCAAATGTTTCTGGTACAAATGCACTGGTTGGATTGGATCCGTGCTATTTCCGCATGAAGATATACAGTCCTTTCACTTTATGAAGTGATTAACAAACAAATTACACTCTTACCTGTACATTGTCAATGAGAGAGCATAATGTTATGTAAAACAATTTAATATATGCATTTTTCAATCATAGTTTTTTGCATTATCATTCTCATTGATAGAGAAGTTTTTCTATGCTAACCTTACCATTGTAGGGTGCATGCTTTTTGCCAACTTTACCATTATAAGACTCCTTGAACATCTCATGATGAAATGCTTTTTTTTGTTTTGATAATATCATTATGAAATGCTATTAAACAAGAGAAATAGTTTTTTTTGGCTTAATACACATTTTGTCCCAAACGTTTATTTTAAGTTTCAATTTGACCGATCACAAATTGAGCCGGGGCAATCTAGCCCATGCATAGTGCAAAGCCCACCGGGCAGGGCTTGGATAAAGGTGATTTTTTTAAATAAAAAAATCCAAACATATTTTAAAAAGAAATATAAAAATAAGAATTATAAATTAATTCCATAAAAAATTGTACATTAAAATTAGTCAAATAATATTATATAAAAAATACAGGAAAATCTATAACCAAAAAAAATATATCTCTTCAAATTTTATTTTGCATTTGCACTGATCTCCTCGCGGATATCTTTTTTTTTTTTTTTTGCTAGCTTTGCCTATATCTTTTTCAAATCTAGATCAGTAAGAAAAACAAATATCAAACCCAATGTCATTGCTTAAAGGTTTTTTGTTGTTTTGACTTCAAAAAAATAGGTGAACTTTGATTTAAAAAAATAGTATAAAACTAAAAATACGTGATCTGTTTAAATTTTGATACATTATCTTTTTTCTCACCAAACAACCACTTTATGTGTTTTTATATTTTTATAGAAAAAAACAACCACTTTATCGAATCAAAGATCTTAACAATAAATAAGAGTTTTTTTTCTACATTATTTAGTTAACGATAGAACAAACTATGTAAATAGATTTGCGTATAAGTTATTAAAAAAAAAATTTCGTTCCTTTTTATTTATCGTTTTAGAAAAAAAACTGTTTTAAATTATTTATTGTTTTTTATTAAAAAAAAGTTTTTGTTTTGTTTTAATAAGTTAAAGTTATTTTTGTCTATTACCCTTCTTCCTAAAAAATGTTATTGACTAAATTTTATATAATCTTTTTATTGTATATATATGTTTTTGCTAAACTTCTTTTTATAATATTTTATTGTTTTTATTTTTGTTTTGTTCCAATTTTTTAGAAAGATAAAGTGTGTGTAAAAAATATAAATTTATTAGTGGATTAAAATTAGAGTATAATATATTTCAAAAAATAAAATTAGGGATTAGGGTTCTAAAAAACATTAGGGTATAAAAGAAAGATAAAGTACAAAAATACAATTTTTTAATTTGGTATCGGTATTCTAAAACGACAAATAAAAATAATCAGTAGTAACAAATTTCAGAGTCCTTCTACTACTCAAACTCTTTTCTGTCTTTCTTTTTCTTTGTTTATTTATCAAATCTACTACTAAAACTCAAAGCGCAGCATGATGATTATATATAGTATTTATGAATAAGTGTACCAAATCTGTTTCTCTAGTTAATATCTATCCTATTCATTTTCTTCTATACTCGCCGCATTTTATTTACCTATGGAGGCCATGAGAAGGATCCGTTCGTCTGCTCTTTGCCTTAAGGAGGAACAACTTCTTGCTCTTCAACTTCAATTCTTGAAAAACAATGAAGTTTCTCAAGAAGGTCATGGATTCCCACATGATTATTATGAGGATTATAAGATTAGGAAGAGTACTTATTTCGAGGCATGCAATGTGCCTCGAGTGCCTCTTCACAACATCCCTCCACCACCGTGGATAGGGAGGGTGGTTTCAATGGCAATGGATCCATGTGATTGTCAATATCTACAAGCGACGATCGAAGAGTGTAACCCGATATATGTTGAGCTGATCCTCTCAGAAGTGAAGGATTATTTACACATGCTCATGACACACCGTTTTGGCAACCAATTGATTCAAATGATTTTTGAAGCAAGGGCAAAATTCACATGGCAACAGATTGATTTTATTGTTTTATTGATTATTTCTAGTGATCAAAAGCTTAGAGACGTGTGCATGGACAATTACGGGTATGTAGCCGCAATTTTTCTTTTTTAAAAATAGATCATACAATACAAATCATTGAATTCAAACTTCTATGTAGCCGACCTTACTTAGTAGTTTAAGGACTGATTGTTGTTGTTGATAATTTATGTAAAAAAATTCTTCGCAGAACTCGGGTCATACAGATAATGCTGGAGAATATCACAAGTCCATTCATGAAATTTATGGTTGTGAATACCATGAAGCGTATCACTGTTGCATTGATGAAAAATCTTAATGGTGGTCATGTCATTTTGCAGTGTGTGAAGGTTTTCCCTCCGGAACTCCAAAAAGTAATTAATTATGGCCAAGTCTTAGTCTTCCATTTTGACTATATAATTATCAATTACACAGTCAATTAATTGAAAATTTTGTTTCAGATTATCTTGGATGAAGTAGCAAGAAATTGTGTTGATATTGTAACAGACAAAATTGGATGTTCAGTTGTTCAAAAATGCTTTGACTATAGTGGGAGAATAGCCACATACGAGCTAGTTTCTGAAATTATCTTAAACTCTATGCTTCTAGCAGAAAATCCATTAGGGTACACTCTTGATTAAAATAGTTATGTTTCTTCATTTTAAAGCTAGTATTTTTTATAATTGATTTTTTCTTTTGTGTGTTTGCAGAAACTATGTTGTGCAATATATAATTAAAAGGGAGTTTCCTGTGGCAAATGAACTGATGATAGAAAACCTTCGTGGAAATTTTGTTAGACTTTCAATGAACAAGTATTCAAGCAATGTGATGGAAGATCTATTGAGATATTCTCACCAGAATAACGTTGATATTATAGTCGAGGAGATGATAAGCAGTCGTAATATCTTGAATGTTCTTAAGGATCCCTATGGAAATTTTGTAGCTCAGAGAGCATTGGAACTCACTCAGGTTTTACTCTCTCCTAGAATTCTAATTGTGTTGTAAAAAAAATTTATTCAAATTTTGTTTGTGTCCAAATTGTTATCAAATTTTTTGCTTAATACTTTTTTTCCTTCTTCTATTTATTTAACAGGGTCGTCTGCGTAGAAAACTTTCTTATCTCATTAGATCCTATCGCATGGAACTTCTAACCCATCCTTACGGAAAAAATGTGTTGCTAAAGGCCATTTCATATACGCAATGAAATTGTTTTTGTTAATAGTGTAGTGTGATTGTTCAAGTAAACTTATGTGTTGTTGTTTTTGTTGGTACAAGATTTATTGTTTTAAATAGAGATAACCATTCATATGCCACAATAACTCTCCTCTTAGGAAATTGAATGTTCTAGGGTGAAAATTGTTTGTTTCTTTCCATAAATAACTATTAATTTGTTTTTATACAACTGCCTAATCAAAATATAATTTCTAGGCAAACTTTAAATATTTTGCTACCTTTATCTGGTGGACTATTGTATCTGTATAGTTATATGGGCAGCTTCTATTTGTGGGACATTACTTGATCTAATCAAACATATGGTCTCTTTAATAAGCTCTAATCTTTAAACTAGATATGGAGAAAGTTTATGAGGTGGATATTGGGGTTTTCTAAGGAATACTTTGGAGGCTTATCAAATTATGGAAAAAGCCTATGCATAATATTTCATCATATAGAAGTTTTTTTCTTTGACACTCATAGAAGTTTGTTGAGATATCTTTGAGTGATATAATTTAGAATATCAATGTTCATCTTGTTAAATTACATCAAGAGTCGTTTATCAAAAAAGAAAATTACAAAGAACCAGGGTAGTGTACAATGCATGCAGCAGGTGTACAAATAAAGAATAAACGACCACAAGACGAGTACCAGTTACCACAATAATTGCAATAATCCTATAGACCTAATCGTGACACCAAACAGTTAACATGCTACAGGACTAGAAAAGACCTTTACCCAAATAATAAGATTACAGGATAATACATTAATAGCAAAATCAAAAATAATAATACAACCAGGATCGCCAAAACACACCATCAAGCAACCGACGCTACAACACAAGGCTGAACTTACAAGAATTACTCGTATCTGCAAAAAGGGGTTTCTGCACTCCTTTCTCACATACATCAGTTCATTCTATCATTCCTGTAAGATCCCCTTCCTTTGACAGGCAGATATTTTGCCTTGATATATCCTATAGCAACAGACAATTTACAAGCAAGGTACAAATATTTGAATTTGAACCTCGATGACGACTATAAATCTCTCAATAAGCTTGAATGTTTCCCCTTGACTGAAGAATGGTACAAAGAACTTCAACCATATTTGTACAGGGTGCAACAAATTGATGCTTGGGTTGAAAAGAGTGTCCAAGCAGAAAATTTTAAGATCATCCGAATGGATTACCTCCTGAAGGGAAGGGATTTAAGGTAGCAGAGGCTGGCAACCTACCATTGAGCTGCTGATCTATATTAGAGAAGCCAAAAGCAGTTCCCTCGGTTCCAAAAGTCCCAACTCCTTGATGCCTACACATTCAGTTAGCGACTTAGTGTCAAGGTAAGGTAATGCAAACCACAACCAATAATTATCAACTATATCCATACAATAAACAACCGTAATATCTTTTTCACAAGTTACTTCACAAACCATTGCAAATAAAATTGAGCTCTCAGTAATCACAACTAACCCACTCAACTCAAGGAATAGTACTGAATCTATGGAATTGAGGTGCTTGAATTTGTGTTTATTGTGAATTGCGGGCAAACTTTGTTACTGAATTCATGCTACAAAGTATGAATGTCAACAACGGAATGATATGAACCAAAAGATGAGTTTCCACTTTCCAAGACCAAAAAAATAATCTAACCTATAACAGGTTATGCAAACAGTAAATAATTATCAGGACTGAAATAGTTACCTTGGCATGTTAGTTGGCATTTGTTGCTCCATGTATGTCTCTGAAAATTGACACAGTTTGAGATACAGATAAAGAGCAAATAAGCATAGGCAAGAAAATAATTGATTGAGGAAATGATAAAAGGCATACTTGGTCCCACTGCAGAGGGAAAAGTTTGTCCTTGTGGTTGTGGAGGCAGCATTGGTGCGTATGATAACGAGTAGGATGGATTCCAGGCAAAAGATTGATTACCCGTGTTTGAAGGGTGCACTGTAGCTGAAGGTGTTACACTAGGCAGAGCACCTTGCAAAGATGACATAGAAGGAAACTGCATTCAAGGAATGCCAATCATATAGCATCAATCAAAATATACATAAAATGATGGAATTATGAGAACATTGTGTAATTATCTGTCTCTAAACATAAATTGACAGGCAATACTAAGTTTGAATTAAATGGTGAATTTTCATTTACATATTAGAAAGTCAGCATGTCGTACTTCAACTTTCCAGCTTTTTCATGCCAGATGATAGAAAAATTCCAGTATATACCAGTAAAGTGCCAACTTCAGAAATTAATGTACACCTTAGTAAATAATGATAGAAAAAACTCAAGTCTAACTCAACAGAGGACAAGATTCAAACATGTATTTATCATCCACCAATGGCCGTAAAGTACATCATGCACTTTAGAAGAGCCAAATCCCCAATTGATATTAATCATTAAGGACTCTAATAGATTCACACAACCAATACAAAAGAGCAGATGAGCACAAACTATCACCAGGAGGACTACACACTAGTACATAAATTGAAATTACGTACAGTTGGGGCTTGAACTGGAGTTGGTTCGCTGATCACATCAAATGGATTTGTAGATTGTGATGGTTGTGGGAAACTCGGCATGGACTGTAACAGTAGGAAGAATTTTATGAGAAAATGCAGCATACTATGGTACTGGCCTGTAGCCACAGATTAAGTTATAAAGTCACAAGCTAATAATTTGGAATTTAATAGTACCATCACATTATTGTATTGAACTGAGAGACCCATGCCAGGCGGTGCACCCATTTGCCAGCCTGGGACTGGAGCAGGAAAAGATGAATAGTTTACAGCGAATAGATCCTGCAAAATCACAACTAAATACTAAGATAAACAATAGACATATATATAAGCAAGCACACAATATAGATGCTAATATAGATGTTTTATGAAGCTAAATAAGGAGTCAATAATACCTCAGGAAGTTCATTTCTTCCACTTGGTTTTGTGTTTACAGAAGAATTTTGTGAAGCAACACTAGATTTTTCTTCATTGACAACCTTTGACACATGTGTCACTAGTGTGCTTGGATGCCCCTGTATCGTGGGTACAGAAGATGTGATCCAGAGGTGAGTTATATTTTTATGAAAGGGTGAAAGAACATCATACATTAACTAATTGACACAAAATTTGATACAACTACTTAATAAGACAAACCTGATTATTCAAAGCTCCGCCAACTGGTGGTGTAGATTGTTGAATAGTAGGCTGACCAACAGTAGATGTGAACAATGGTTGCTGTTGCTGATACTGCAAACTAGGCCACGAGCCTGCATTATTGAAAGTTGGTGCTGTTGTCAATCCAGAAGATGTTAATGAAGCAACACTGGCTGGGAAAGTTGTGAAGCTGCTCACAGTTGGAGCCCCAGCAGCAGCAGTAATAGTTGATCCTGCCAATGGCGCTGCAGGTAAAACAGATAAAGTGTCAGTCATTGATTATTAAGCAATGTTACAAACTACAATACTGTTCAAAGAAATAACTACTGCAAGACAGTGACCACCTTGGGCTCCAGAAACTTGAGCATGTAAAGATGATGGAACTGACAACTGGGACAGCATAGATTCCAGTGGATTTACATTTGAATGACCCTGAGATACTTTTACCTCAGGTGCAACATCAAAGGAGGCCCAATTGTTATCACCAGAATTTGTTGGATTCACAAGTTGAGCCACGGTAGTTTGTGTGGCTTGAGGAATTGCTGGAGCAATAGGTGGTTCAGGATTATCATCAAAATCAATAAGGCTCCTAATAGTGTCAAGCTTAACTTCTGCCGGGGTTCCATTGCTGGATGCCAAGCTACTTGAAGATGCCGTTCTCTGCGATTGTAGTAGAATGGTATGATAAAATATTCTGAGTACGAAATCAAGTTTGGGAACCTTAGAAAGAACTGCAACAACCCAAAAGAACGATTTCCCACCAGGTGGTTTACCATAATGATTCTACATAAATAATGTCTAATAACTGAAAGGAAAACTAAGGCCTTGAAAAAATTTCATACTAAAGAAAGTAAATACAGAGCAAAACTAAAGTGTTAAGTAAATACTGAGCCACATTACTAAGATCGTTGATATAATCTCACCTGTGTGAGTGCTGAGTCATTAGCAACCTGTCCACAGTTTGCTTTGGGAGGTTCACTAATCCGTAGAGGTACAACATTTTCTCCCAGAATTTCTCTAACAGGTCGGACAATAGGTGGTGGGCTTGAAGAATCCAGGTCTTTGGCTCGCTCAGGAGATTGGCTTTCCATCTTATTACTGCCATCAGATATTCTATGATCTTCAAATTTCTGTCCACCCCCAAATCTATCTTCACGACGCCAATCATTGATTATTGGAGGGCGACCGGGGCTTTTCTTATGATCGGGATAATGCCTTTCTTGATCATATCCAGGACTTCTTCCACCTGGACTAGACCTGTCATTGTAACGGCGTTCATATGTGTCCTCATAAGGAGGGCTTTTAGGTCCTCCCTGATACATCTCCAGCCTCCTGTTTTCATAGGAATCATCCTTGTCACCCTGTATGAGATGCAGCACAGTAGAATGAGATTTCTCTATTACATTTAAGCAATTCAAAATCAAAAGCCAAGTGTTACTAGTTTAAGAGTGTGTTTGAATTGACTTAGGAACAACTTATATGGGCTTATCATCACCAAGCATAGTTACTTGTATGAGTGTTCGGGAAGTCTTATGAAAATAGTTTCTGACATGTCCATAAACTATTCAACAAACGCTTAATTAAGCTATTTGTTCAGACACAGCCTAAATCTATTGGCATGAATCCCTACATGTTGAATTCTAAAAATACTTTTTCTAACTCAAACATGGCGACAAGAAAAAAACAGGGCAGGACAGCTTTTTTTTTCATAAACTAATTGAGCTGTTTTAAATGATATTGTATATGCTGAAGCATATATAAATGATATTGCCAACTTAGTGTATCATAGATTAAAATTGAACATGTGATGTGATAGAGGAAATAGTATCTGCGTAAAATAGAGCACACTCAATCTGATAGATGACAACAGACACTTTACGACCTTTACTCTAGGAGGTTTGTCATAGGACCTCTCGCCAGTGAATCTCCTATCCACATAAACATGCTTGATAAAGTCCCGAAGCCTGTTAACATTGCTGGCAACAAACATGACAATCAGAGCAATGCACCCTAGAAATTAAAAAATAAAATAAAAACTAGCAAGCAAATACTTACCTGCTATCAGGTAAAGAATTACTTTGTGGATCCCATTCTTTAAAAAATATTTCTTTTGCACACTGAAAATATTAGATTGAATTGAATGAAAATCAACTTTAAATAATATCTAACATCAATGAAACGGAAGAAATCTAGCACAAGTTTAAGCACAGATAAGAATGGGTACCTGATTTCCTCCTTCTTGAAGTGCACTAACTTCTTGTGCGGTAAATTTAGCCATGGATATTGATTTTACTCGATGAGTAAATTCCCGGCTATAAATTATAATAAAAATCAGTTTAGAAATGGGAAACTTCATTGTCTTATTTCCAGTAAGCAGTATATATTGCCAAAGGAAAAACAGATTTAGTATACAATTTATGAAAACTGATCCATCAAAAACAACACTAAAATGATACTCAAGAAGTATAATTAATATACAGACATTTCAAGCTGCATTGTTAGTGAAGTAGTTGTAGTTCAAGTGGAAAATATACGGAATGCCGTTAAAACATATCTATTCAACAATCATTAATCTCTACATTTTGACAACAGTACAGTTTGTAAGTAAAAAGATTGTAAGTACTTACTGTAGTCCACTGCAATTTGTGCAAACAAACGTCCAGAAATTTGTGCATACATATTGCGGTCCCTAACAAGAGAGTAATAAAAAAGGGGTTATTGTAACAGACTTGTCTAAGTATCAAATTTAACTATATTTCATAGGCACGTTCAGAAGAGTATAATAAAAACAACATTATAAATAGCTGGTAAAGAACAAAGATTACAAACACTTAATTTGACATTTCTGTTTTAGCATGGAATCTAGAGGAGACTGACTATTTAGGGCAGGGAACTGCTATCATCCATGTGAACATAAATAAAATTCTGAGAACATTTGTCTCCTGTTTAATTGTAAGAAATGCAAATATAACATGATTCCATAGAGTAAATCTCTGCGCTAGCAGAGTGAGATAAATCATTAACGAGCAGTGTAGTGGCCTAAAATAAATATAACGCGCATTAAATTGATAATAAAACATGTACTAGGTTGTTTGGATTTTCATATCTCGATGCGTTACAGTTTATTTTTCTTCTTTCAAAAAAGGTGTATTTTATGTTATTATTAAGTACAATAATTAAGAATGCTAATTTTGTTAAATACTTTGAGAAGCCATATCATCAAGCAAAAAAAAATCTATAATCTTATTAAATATTTCTATTAGGCTTATTAAGTTCTCTACACAGCCCTAATCATTACCGTTGAATGGTTACCACTTCAGCATTATGACTTCTAATGTTTCGCACTTCAAATACATTTTTAATGAGTTGTTGTCCTATAGTACATTCAATGGCTAAACTACAGAGTAAGAAAATTCACTTGCTTGAAGAGCAGGAAAAAGATCCTACCATGCTATTGCAGTTAATGCATCTTCGATTCGGTGTAAGTTTGAGAAGACCTCGAATAATTCGTTCATTTTTCTCATCTTCCTTTATTCGACTCATCTCCACTTTCTGTTAAACACATCACAACACATAAATGTCAAAAAAACAATTCATTCAAGCAATTCACAAATGCTTATCAAAATTTCTATCAGATCGCTTCAAAAGCTACAGAGAAATGAACTATACTTGCATTCAATTTCGGGAGAGACAAATGTGATTGTGAAGTCTCAAATTCGATTTTGGTATTTTGTGTGATTTTTATTATAATTGATTTTGCTGTTTAAATAAATGTATTCTAACTTTATGCTCTACAATTCGTAGCTTTTGCCTTTAAATCACTTTGGCATAAACATATCCAAACATAAATCATAATTTAACTTAAAATCACTTTTAACTAAAATCAATTTTTGCCACATAGAACCATACACTATCTAAAACTTCACATGCTTTCTTCCTAAATCGATGATCATATCTATACAATGCACCTAGATTCTAGAATTTTTTAAAAAAGAAAAATCTAGAACATTCAATTTTGCCAACAATTCATCATAAACAAGAATGAAAAAACAACAGATCTGAGAATTGAACACTTGCCTAAGAAGTAAGAAGAGAATAAATAGTTATGTAATCTGAAGTGGAAATTGAATCAGAGAACCCTAAAAGTTGATGATAAAGTGAGTGAATTTGCAGAGATGAAGAAACAGTTATGCAGCTTTTTTTATTAAGCTGACGGTGATGGTCAATAAAAGAGATCCAATTGAGAAGTTTTTCTCTGAGAGTTGGTAAATTACGGCTTTGTACAGCTCAGAGATGAGAGAGGTTTCCGCCGAAAGAAAGAGTGAAGAAACAGCGAGAAAGGGTAAGAAAGGAAGATTCATTCATTTTCTGTTATTTTTTATTTTGTTTTTAAATGTTATTGAGATGGTCTCTTCCTAAGTTACTATTGGTCGCACATGGCAACTCATTCTTCACCAATGACTATCACATTCTTTCAAAATTGAGTAATACTGTAGTATAATCGGTTTCTAGAACAAGAAAAAAATAATGAATTTTTTTTTATACATTTAAAAGATAAATTATTCCTCCCATTTTTTTATAAGTAAAATATATTATAAAGAAGTAGAAGAAGTACTCAAACCTTTAAGATGAAAGTACTGGTGTTAATTAAAACACATGATACTATTGTGCAACATCTTATATGAGTTTATTTTTAAATTTTAAAGCACAAAACAATCCTTCACAACAATTATGTTGGGGCACGTGCACTCATCAAACTCTAATCCCATTTTTCCATCAAAATAATAAAAAGACATACATAACTATAAATATGGTTGCTAATAGAACCGAAGCTACTCCATGGTCAATTGTATAAACCAAAACTCCATAAAAATGTATTTCTCCCAACTTATCAAATGACAGGTAACACAATAAATTCATTCAGTAGTTTTGCCTCGCAACTATGATGTCTATTTGTAGTTGTTAGCACATGAAATTTTCAGCAAGTAATGTGAATCACAACCATAAATCATTATGAGAAGGGCTTTTAATGTTGAAGTTGATGCATATACAAATTTTTCAAGTAAATTATAATGTTTAAGAATAGTCTTAGATAAAACTAATATTAATCCTAAATCGGTAATGCAACAAAAAAATGGAAGAGACAACATTACATATATCAAATGTAAATTCGCAAACAAAAAGGATTCAACTTTGAATAGAAAGTGTAAATCTCTTTTACAATTTCATTTTCAGAAGACAAAAAAAAAGTTGAACCTTAAAGATATTTGGCAAAAATAATCTATTACAACCGTACTTTTTACTCCATTGAAGCATGTGAAGCAACTTCATAGAGCAGTATCACAAATCAAGGTGGTGGTGGTTCTTGTGGGCAATGGAGATGTTGTGCACAGAGGAGGGACAAGAAGAAGAAGCAAGCAAATTAAATGAAGTAAAAAGAAATAAAACTTAGTAGAACCTAGTAATACAAATCAATGATTACACCCTTAATAGTATACTCTATAACCTATACTCCCTCCGTCCCATTTTAAATGTCGCAGTTGACCAAATCACACACTTTAAGAAAAGTGTGTAAAAGAAAGAGAGAGAATATGTTTTTTTACTAAAATACCCTCTATTTTTATTGGTAGTAGACATTGAAATACTAAAAAGTATATTTTTTAGTATACTTTTTCTCTTACCTGATGATTGTTTTAAGGGATAAAATAGCAAAAACTAATGTTATATATAGTATATAACACTTATTTTTTGATAAATAATTTTGGTAAGTATGACACTTATTTTGGGACCCTAGTTACCTAGTTAAACTAGTACTAGTAAACAGAAAGATAAAAATAGCAGCATTTAATATATATTCTATAACCTATATTACATAGTTATGACTTATGAGAATTAATTAATATTCTCAGTTTCTCACATCAAAAAGAAAGAAAAGATTCAATTGATGTACCATCACCACAGGAGTGGAGAGAAACCAGCTGACATTTATTTAGTATAAAAAACAGGATGGATAATTTATTCAATCAAAATATTTAATTTTTTTAATAAATAATTTTTTAGATATAATCTTTAAAATATGTTTCTGGAATAGTCGTTAATAAAATCCTATGATAATTTCTTCCGTAACCTTGTTTTTATTAGTGTCATTCGTGAAAAGTGCTTTAAATATAATTCCTTTAGACAAATTTTAGCTAAAATTTTGTATAGCTTTTAATTTGTAGTTTTATGGAAAATCCATTTGAAGAACATAGGATAGGACAATGTGGAAAATCCATTTGAAGATTCTAATGTAACTAATGACCATGGGACCATATTTGATACTTCAAGTGTGCAAACATACACCCTTTATTTAAATTTTTATATAGGAATCATCCATTCTAATTACTTAAGTTTCAAAAGAGGGTCTATGTCAAAAAAAAAGTTTCAAAACAGTCTATAATTTTCACCAACTAAACGCATATTTATAGAGTAGTCTGCTAACTAATTAATGTGAAACGAGTAGATACAGAAATTATGAGATGGTTGACAGAAATTATAAATTCAATATTAATGATAAATTCAATATTAATATTTGAAGTTTGTGTGCTTAAAAACTAATAGGTCAAAATTCATACTCCCTCCGGTCACTATTATAAGCAAAAAAACACTTCAAATTTTGGTCACTATTATAAGCAAAAGTAATTACTTTTACAATGATTAATACTACTATTTTAAATATACCCTTATTTAATTCTACTACTTTCTATACACTTATTCCACTTTATGCTTTGGTATTTGTAATTTCAAATGATAACATAGTAAATTTGACATATGTCTTACATTAAATCAAGAAAATTAATTACACTTAACTAAATTTCTTAAACACCGCGTAAGTAGTTTTTTTTGCTTATAATAGTGTCCGGAGGGAGTATGTTAATAAGATAACACACAAGGTAGAGTTATGTGTGCGTGCATTTATGAGAATACATTAAAGTTTTATTACATTTATTTTGATTCATCACACACATAAATGCACGCACGCACGCATGCGCGCACACGCATATTCATGATAATTATATATGAATTGATAATTGCCATTTAAAAAAAAAACATATGAATTGATAGTTGGACAACAATCATGATAATTACCACTTCATCATTAACAATTTCTAGAATAGTTAAATAACCTTTTTAGTTGCATCATAAATAATTAGTGTTGATGTGTAAGTAAGTTCAGATGAATTGATAAATCATATTTTTGTCTATTCCAATTGACGGCATAAATAGTCGCAAACTAAATTTGAAAAATTAAATAATCCCAAACTAATTTTGAACAACTTTGAAAATAAATTTGGCAAATAATATGGTTTTCTTCTTGAACTTAATGTATGTCCATCTAAATTATTATTCGTTCTTTCTAAAATAATTTTATATTATGTCATTTGCATACAAGTTAAATAGAAGTTCATAAGTCTTAGTTCAACTGACAAAAAAATGTTGAAATTTTTTGGTCCAATGCTATGCTCAGAGTTGAAACTCTAACTTCCTCATATGAATAAACATTCACTGTTTAAGTTAAACAAAAAACAGTGTTTAAACAAAATAATTAATTTTTTTTGGTATGGAAACAAAATAATTATTTGAGCAAACATTATTTGTTTAAGTCCTAATTATATATTTTAAACATATTAAATCATTAACATCTTAATTTTAATAACTATTTCATTTTTTTAATATAATATTTGAGATAAATCTATGTCAATTTATTTCAACAACCATATATTTTACTCATCATGTTCTAGTTTGAAAAGTAATAAATCAATACTACAATATAAATCTGGTTGAAACGGCACATCTTCAGCTTTTTGGAGATGTGTGTAACAGGAGAGAGAGAAGTTACCCAGCAACAAGCAATGTGATAGGGGAAACCCTGCAAGATGGATTCATCGGAGGGTGAACAAGAACAGCAAATCTCAATAGGAAGCCACAAATTAATCATTCGATGTTTTCGAAATTGTTAGCATGTTGAAGAATAGCAAGCATTGAATTGATTAGAGTGCTTGCAATAAAAATTGACAACTTTTTTAACTGCCAAACATATTTTCAAAGTTGTTCAAAGTTAATTTGCGATTATTTATCGAGACAATTATAATGTACCAAAATATGAGTTACTAATTAATCTAAAGTCTAAACCCACACTTTAATTTAGTCAAAATAAAAAACCACACTTTAACATATATAAATCAATGCAAATCTATATTACGACACGTTTAAAACCAAAACTCTTCCTCAGATTGAATTCCCAAGTAGAGAACATGTCTGAGAGCATGCTTCCTGTTATGCCTAGTAATGCCTGACATGTAACCGAATAAACAATGAAGACAGTATACTGCTCCCCATACCAGAAATAAGATAAAGGAGTCCAACTTAAGCTACAAAACAAGCAACAATACTCTTAATAATATATATATATATATATATATATATATATATATATATATATGTGTGTGTGTGTGTGTGTGTGTGTGTGTGTGTGTGTAAAATTGAAATTCAAACTAATTATACATTTTTAAGTGCAACATATCATTCCTTCTCAAGAGGAATTCCAACTGCTAATAGACCCAACATGTTTACAATTAATGGCACAACTCCTTCATGCAACCATATTTCTGAGAAAAGGCGTCATACGTGCATATGAAGCTTCCTTCCAACATATAACCCGCCCATCTTTCTTAACCGGGCGTGAAAAGTACGGGTGATCAACACAATTTCAAACTCAAACCAAAAATTAAAATACAACAACATATTAGATGAAAACATAACTAAAGCTAAGTGTTAACACTAAGTACGGGTGAACAATTACTATTATCATTTGTGGGCATTTAAAAACATTTGATCATATTAGCAACTACCCCTAAATACTATCAATCATATGATACATGATTAAATAATAAAATTGAAACTCTTCCATGAAATTAGCAAGTGCCTCTGAATACTATCATAATAATATTATGAAAGAGACAAATTAAAGAGCAAATATTGTGTAAAAGAAAGATGGAAACTCTTTCATGTATATATAACCTTTAAAATATTACAGTTCAATTCAAAATATTATGAAAAAAAGAGCAAATATTGTTTTAGAGATATGGAAACTCTTCCATTATATATAACACTATTTTATTTTTTAAAAAACAGAATGAAAATAGTCATATAGCAATATACACAAACTTATTCTACTAACACGGCCAAATAATGAGATGAAAACAAACTTATTGCTATATGAAAATAATGAGAAGGAAAAAAACTCACGTGGTAAGAGACGGGCCAAACAAAGGGTTTTGATCCACCGGTTGGAAAGCGAATTGGCCAAATAGAGCAGGAAAACACACATCAGGAGGAAATGTGTGTTTTGCACAATTGTTCCTATGCATGATGAAGAGGAAGACACCCACATTGACTGCCACCAATGTGGGAATCAGCCATGGGAACCACGTCCTATATGGAGGATGAGGAGTATCTTCCACGGCATATGGTGGTGGAGGTTGAGCTTCCCTATTGATGGATAATTTAGCAAGTGTACTAAACCGTCGTCAAGTAATAAAATTTATAAGATTCGTATCCACAGGGATTGTTTCAATCTTGACAAAACAATTGTATTTAATTTAGAATGTAAATTTAAATGACACGGGGGGAGTTTTTGCATAAGATTTCGGTTACAAAAAGTAAAAGTTGGTTTGAATATAAAGAGAGATGAGACTAGGTCTTTCGATTCATCTGAGTTACTCTAATTGGTACACTGCACCTATTCTCTAGTTTTACGATAGTTAACAAAATAGCCCTAATCAATCCCTTGACTTAGGACCCGCTTCTCAGATTACAGTCCCTAATCCCTTAGGTGATCTAATATTCTTCGAAGGTTTTAAGAACGTTAACTTATTATCACAAACAAACGATTATCCATCCCTAGACTAACCATGTTTATTTGAACAATTCAATTAGGTCTAAGTTGAAAGCTACGGTCAGTAGTCATTCATTCTCACTAATTCATGTTATAAGTTGTCAATCTATAAAAAACATTAAGAACAATTGAATTGAATAAAACTAGATTGATAATCACATGAAATAGAGTTTCACAGCAACATGATTCAATTAGGGTTACATCAGAATCATCTCAGACCTAATCTCTATGAAATTTAGCTACTCATAATAAAATAAACGATGAAAGAAAATAGAACCAAAGGCATGTTTCAATTAGCGCAACAGCTCAATGATCTTTCTGCAATTTCCCGTGCGCAGCTTTCTTCTGTTTCGTTTCTCTCCTTGGCCGCTCCACACACTGTCCTTTTGTTTTTCAGCCCATTTATATTGTTTACTTTATTCCATTAGCCAAAACCTATTTCCTCTCCTTTTGGCCAACCTGGCAGCAATATTATTCACGTTTCTTTTCACAAGCTGAAACATATATTTTCTTCTTTTGGGCTTCGTCACGTAGCCTTTTTCTTATTCTATCCAATTCACCCCTTTTTCAATTAAAATGTTACTCATAATGCTTCATTCAAACAAATCTGCTTTGTATAAGTAATGAAACAAAAATATAAACTCCATAATATGGTTAATTAATAAAGAATTTAAGTGCATAATCACTCTTTTAACATATGAGTTCAAAAACCACAATTGATTTAAAATGACTCTAAAACAATTACTAAACTAATATAATTAGATTAAAACTTAATTAAAAAGATACTAAAAATAGCGACTGATGAGGTGTTATCACCTATCAACATCTATACTAGAATGAGAGCTCTCTTGAGGTGGAGGTGGAGGAGGAGTTTCCCCATCATCTGGTGGTTTTGGTCTCAACTTTCCTCATTCTTGTTGTTGTGGTCTCGGCCTCACGTGTTTGTACAAACTACAAAACCAGAGGTGTGGAAGTAGTAGCAAGATGATAGATTGAATAAACATGTAAACACCCAAAGAAGTATTCCAGTTTGATATATCCTATAAATCTAAGAGTTAGATGGTATTAATAACTCAAATATGTCTTGCTACCTTTAACTCGGTTAATTCAAAGACAGCAAGATAACTTCGGTTTCCTCATTCTTTGGGTATTTCCTTCGGTGTTTACTTGTTGTTGTGGTGGTGTGGAAGATGGCAAGATGCAGATAGTACTTCTTTGAAGTTTAGTTGCTTTGAAGTATCTTCAAAGAAGTACTATCTGCAAAGAAGCTATCTTATAATTTTTTATTCATCACACACACATGTGTGTGCGTGCGTGCATGCGTGTGTGTGATGAATAAAAAATTATAATTTTATTCATATAATAATAATAATATTTTGTTGCAAAATAAATCTAATAAAATTTTAATGTATTCTCATGTAGAATAACTCTACCTCGTGTGTTATCTTATTACCATATGAATTTTAAACTATTAATTTTTAAGCACACAAACTTCAAACATTAATATTGAATTTATCCTTTATTAAAAAGTAATAACTTTACAAATCAATTCAATTTTTAATGTACGAGATATGACTGCAAAAAATAATTCAAAATGAATATACATAAGTCTATTTAAAAGTAGGACAAAAAATAAATCTTAATAGATTAAGAAAAAATAAAATAGTTTATTAAAATCAAGACATTAAAAATTTATGTTTAAAATATTGAATTGTTTATGACTTAAACAATTAATGTTTACTCAAATAATTATTTTGTTTAAACACTATTTTTTTTGTAAACTTAAACAATGAATGTTTATTCATATGAGGGAGTCGGCCAAAGAGAACAGGATAACATATTTTGGGAGGAAATGTGTTGGCGATCCTACAGAGGTTGACCCGTCTACTATTGATGACCCCACAAAGCCGAAGCTCTGATACCACTTGCTGGAAAAGATAACACAGAACAAACACCTAATACAAAAAAAAATGTCGACGGATAAATGATTATTCATGGATCAAACTTTTCCCACTATAATAACAATATCTTCTGTTTAAATGGATAATAATGCAAAATTGATTATTACAACTCTCACCAACACAAATGGTAGATAACTCTCTTTTGAACTTGTATCTTAAAAGGTTTTTTCACTCACTCTGATATTAGAAAATGAAACAAAATGAAATATTTATAATGAATATGCATGTTGCAATGATTGGCCATAATATCAAGAGAAAATTTCTCTTTCTTCCATCATAAGTTTATCAAAAAATACTCACTTATTTTCAATTTCTCATTTTCTATAATTATTAATATTTCTCCTTCTTTCTCTCTTCACACCTATATATATAAGTCAAAAAAAAGTAACATCTACAAATTTTTATGGCGTTATTTCAATTTCTAGTTTTTAGTTTGTGCATATTATGTTGCAGAGTTGATGCAAGACACAAAACTCTACCGAATGAGCAAAATTATTTTTCAACACCAAATAGTCCTACGGTATTTCTTTGCGACTTATTGTTCTTTTTTTAATTGGTTTTACACGTAAGTGCATTGTTTAATTATAATTTTGGTCAATAAATCCAGCCTCAAGTGGAACACGATTATGATTGTGTTGATATCTACAAGCAACCTACTCTACAACATCCATTGTTAAAAAATCACAAAATCCAGGTATAATAGTTTAATATAAATATTTGTCTTATATATCATTTTGGACTCTGAAAATATAAATTATTTTAATTTTAATCCCATAATATATTTATTTCCATTCCCGTAAAATACAAACATTTTAAAAGTCCGTGAACTTTTTTTTTTTGGACCAAAAAGTCTCTGAACTTAATTTTAGTTGATTTGGTCAATTTCTGTTTATGTGATAAATGTTGTCTTACATATCAATTTGATTTATGTAAATATAAATTATTTACATTTTAGTCCCTATAATATATTTATTTTTATTCTTGTAAGATACAAACATTTTAAAAGTTTATGAACTTTTTCTTTTTTGACAGAAAAATATTTGAACTTGATTTTAGTTGATTTAGTCAATTTATGCTTATGTTAAAAATGTTGACACTAGACTGTATATATTGTCCTAAGTAAGTTAACAAATCTTTTACATTAATTTAAATACCAAATTGTTGAATTAAAACAATATTTACAAATTTGACCAAAAAAATTAATGTTTACACCTAATATTTTTTCACCAAATAAAAAATATATTATTAATTAAAAAAAATTGTTGGAGATTATTTCGGTTCAATCTACATATCTTCTTTCCTCTCAAAAAAAAAATCTACATATCTTCTTGACACTCTGAATATAATACAAGATGAAAAGAATGAACCTGGTATTATTTTAAGGTAGTAGTTGTAGTTTAGAAATACTAGTAAGCTTTCTAATAAGCTTCAAATATATACTACATATAAAATATAATGCACATACTTTTAGAATTTTCTAAAAATTATTAGTAAGATATAAAATCACTAATAGTAAGTCATTACTAGACTTGTTTTTTTTTTAATAGTAAGCAAAA
The DNA here is from genome assembly GCA_951804385.1 of Trifolium dubium. Lineage (NCBI taxonomy): Eukaryota > Viridiplantae > Streptophyta > Magnoliopsida > Fabales > Fabaceae > Trifolium > Trifolium dubium. Next base: position 972,453 of record OX638075.1, on the reverse strand, counting down.
TACTTTTTATAAATATAAGATTTGAAAAAATACAAGAAGTACTTGATCCATAATGGCAGGATAAGTATATATGGTACCCAAACGAAAAAGTATATCAACTATGAAAACTTCTTTAAACAAAAGTGAGGTTTTCAAACTCCTATTCCACAAAAACCCCTCCTATCATCTAATTACACACTATTTGTAATATAAGCAAGGAGAATGCGGCTTATTTGTCAAAAGTTACTTCATTGAGATACATTTAATTTTCTCCACCACTTGTTGAATATCAAACGATTTGCTTACAAAAATTACATCATTTCTAGTTCACCAAAGAGCTCATATGACTGTCTGTCACAACATCACTACCCTCTTATATGCATTTTTGGGAAACTTTAAACCGGGTAAAATTTCTTGAAACAACAACCCTATATTATCCTGCCTCACTTCAACCACCCAGTGGCGGAGCTAGACAAATATGTAGGGGAGGGCCGTAGCGGAACTTTTTTTTTTTCTTTTTCAAGGTTAAAAATAGTGGCGGAGTGACGGATTTAGACAAAAATATTCATATGAGCAGTATTAGAGTTTAAATTTATTTTTTTATTAGAGTTTAAAAATACATAAATCGTTACTCTTGACGAGTTCAATAACATATCAAGTGAGAGAAAAACTCAAACAAGATAATACTTTCAACACTTTCAATTCACATCAAAATAATAGTGTTCGGTAGAAATGTATAAGCCTTTAATTTTGGTGAAATTAAGTGACAACTTGTCTACCCTTTCAAGATTTAATATTTGTGTGATTTTTAAAATGTTGTTAATCTTTATGTGTCCTAATAATATATCAAATGATTTTTAATTTGTTTGAAATTTTACACAAATAATCTATATGATATAAACTTTCAATCTAACCGTATATTTTATAAAAATTTATATCGATTAGAACTTTATTAAATAGTTGGGGATAAATACCCCTAAATGTTGAAATAGGTAGATTAGAAAAAATCAAAAATTTATCTATACTTGTTAAAACTTGATATGTACAATTTAATGTTTCAAATATATGTTTGAATAAAATAATTCTCCTCCAATGTCTATGATCTATACACACAGATATACCACTCCTTTTAAAACATATACTATTAATAATAATCTGAAAATTGTAAGAAAAAGAAAAAAGGAGGGAGGGGGAATCAAACCCAACACATGAGGATAAAACAAACACTAACTAACCAACGCGCCACACATCAACCTCATGAATAATTTTGACAAATATTGTATATATAACAAATCACTGAATAAAAATAAAAATATATATACATATACCTCTCGAAAAATAAAATTGAAGGGACGGGCCGTGGCCCTGCACTGCCCTAAGGGGGCTCCGCCCCTGCAACCACCCCCCACCATCTATACACCTCGGTCCAAACTTTCCATGCACATGGACATAATAAGAATATATTATCCTGTGATTCAATTGTTTTGTCACAACAAGCACAAGTCATTACTAGACTTGTGCCGAGAGATATCATTAAGGTTGTAGAATGAATTATATAGAGTATTTTCTACACTTATAAATATGTAATCATGATTAAATTAATTATCTAAAGTTGAAAACAATAAAATATATGTTTACTCTAAGTGAATCTCACACTACTCGTTATACTATTCAACTACTTTCTAAACTACTACCACTACCTTAAAATACTAACATAACAAGACCAAATTGATTTATCTTTACTCTAAACTTTCTTATTATTCTTCTTAAATTGGCTAAAGAAGCAAAAATTTAAATACAAGGAAAAGTACAGCTCAAGGAAAAATTTAAATGCCAAGTGCTACATCAATTTAAATTGGCTAAAGAAGCAAAAACTCAACTCAACGACTTTTTAATACATTTGTAATTTTGTCATGATATAAATCTCTTTTTTTGAAATAAAAAATTACAATGATCAAAATAAATTTTTTCTATATATACGTAGACCAAAACTATATTTAAGAAATAATTATGTATTTCAAGGACGCGTGTTAAGGAACCAAATGTAGAGAAAATAAAACTAAATTTTGTGCATTGTTCTTTTAAAAATTAAATTCATTGCATTAGATTGAATGCAAAATACTATATTTAATAAGATTATGACACATGTTAACATAATTCTTATAGTTAAATCTATATTTCTTATTCATTTTTAAAATAATATTTTCTTCAATTTTACTTAACTATACCTTGTTTTATTTCCTCTTTATTGCATCATAGCTTTGTCCAACATTCGCAAAGAATGTCGTGCGAAATAGACCATCTCATGATGGTGGTGAATGTTCATCACAAAAAGTGCCTATTTACAAGAGAGCAAGCAAACATCAAAATGTTACTAATTCATCTTCAAAATTACAAATTGAACAAAATATCCATGGTTATTATGTAAGTGGATAATTTTAATTAATATATTTGATTCTTTTTTATGAATTCTTAGAGCATTTATATATAATAATAATGTTTTTCTTCTAAATATTATAATTGTTTGTATTTTTTAGATTGTTTCTCTCGATACAACCCAAAATGTGATGAATGGAGGTTACGCGCAAAGATAAGTTTGTATAATCTATCACTTGAAATTGGCCAACTTAGCACATCTTCGGTTTGGGTTGAAAGTGGTCCACCAGAGGAACTTAATAGCATACATGTCGGAGTTACTGTAAGTTATTTTTCATTAATGTATTGTTTGGTTGAAAAAAGATATGAAGAAAAGTAACAGTAGAGAAAATGGTAGGATAATTTAATATTTCAACTAGGATAATTTAATATTTTAATAAGAAAATGTGGGTAATTTTGTCAGCATAATATATTATATTTTCTTTCACTTCATCTTCTTAAAAATTTCTCATTTGTTCTCCTATCAGTTGAACTAAACAGCCCATAAATAGAATAACATTGAGCAATAATGATGTGACATTTTTTGTATATGTGACATGCTGACTAAAAAAATTATTTTTAATAACTAAACAAATTTAATGGATCTTCATTTTCCTCATTTCAAATATCTTCTTACCTTTCATCACTTGTATTTTCAAACCAGAAAATTCAACTCTTAAATTTGGGGGAAACAAAAAAGCGCAGAAGCCTAGCTATCTTCATCTCATCCCACAAATCTTCTTCTTTCTCTATTTGGATCCAAAAATACATCTACGTCACCATTTAACTCTCCTAAGATACACAGTCGTTGCTTTTAGCTCATATAAACTGGCTTTGTATGTTGTTACTTTTTTAATAAAAACTAATTATATATTAAAAAATTATATTGTATAAATTTCATGGGTTGACCGATTTTGTTATTTATTCCTCTCAAGCTTGATTTCTTGTGTTGCTCCACTTTTAATATGAAAACAATCATCAAAGACAAGATTTTAAGGGTTTGTTTGAATGACTTTTTAAAAACAGTTTTTTAGTTTTTAAAAATTAAAAAATAAAAAACTTGATTGATAATCCAATTTTACAAAAATGTTTTTAAAAATTATTTTCTTTATATCAATAGCCAATTAAGATTAAATAAAAAATACAAGCGAAATTACATAAACAAATTAATTATTTTGAGTTTTAAATTAAAATACGATAAAAATTTGCCCTCGTTAAATTTCTTTTTGTAAAAGTTTCTCTCCTCCATTTCATTTATACATATGTTTCTGCTCTGTTTTTTTTAATAATTATTAATAATTTATGTAATGTAATATTTTTATTTTTTGGTACATAGACGAGATGATAAAACTATCAATAAACTCAAACACACACAAGTGGAGAGACTGGGGTTCGAACCCAGGTCATGACGTCCGGCCTAACAATTTCGGCATTTTCTACCAATTGAGCTAGGACTTTTGGACTATACTTCCTCCGGCCTTAATTATAAGCAACTTTTCACTTTTTAGATTCATTGAAAAATTAATGTATTCAGTCTTAATTATAGACCAAATACATTAGTTATTTAATGAATCTAAAAAGTGAAAAGTTGCTTATAATTAAAGTCAGAGGAAGAATAATTAATATTAACTCATCCAATACTAATTTATATATATATATATATATATATTTTTTTTTTGGGGGACAATACTAATTAATTTATAATGCACCGACTATTCAATTTATTGTTTAAAATATAAATATTTTTTAAATATAAAATGAATAACTATTTTTAAATTTCATGAATTATTTTTTTGTGAGTGACTAACTCATCACTAATCTACTATTTATACCCATTTCTTGACATGTTAGGTACATCCAGGCTTATATGGAGATAGTAAACTACGACTAACTTCATCATGGAAGGTAAGGGTCTGTTTGGTTCGAAGGAAAGAAAATAGAAAGGAAAGAAAACACGGAAACCAATGTATATATTTGGACTATTTTATAATTCAAATATATCCCTCGAATTCGGTGTTTTCCTTCCTTCCTACTTTCTTTCCTTCCAACCAAACGGACCCTAAATCATGGAAGGCTAATGTATGATGGGTGTAATGATATTAATTGTCCTGGGTTCGTCCAAGTCAATTCAGATAAATCGTATGCTTTTGGATCTGTCCAATCACCCACTACTCCCCTTGGGTCACCGGCAAAAAAACATGTTATTGCTGTCGAAATCCAACGGGTAATTATCTTTATTAGATTAACACTTCCAACCAATAATATTTGTAGGATAAATTCATAGGTATGTATTATATTAAATGATGCAAAGTCAAATTCATTTGGTTGATAGTATAATTTCTTAGTACTAACTTATTTGACTATTCATCTTTTTTTATATTGTCCGGGTGCGATGTCGGTGTGATGTGATATTTTTCGGTGGATTGGGGTGGAGTTGGTGATTCCACCTACGTTGCCTATTTTGTTTGAACAAATGAGGGATGTTGGGAGAGGTAAGAAGGAGGGGAGTGTTGTGATTTGGCATGCTACTATTTGGGCTTTGTGGAAGATGAGAAACAATAAAATCTTTGCAAATGGAAGTTTCGATGCTAGTGCTTTGGTGGAGGATATTAAAGTAATGAGTTGAAATTGGAGTTTGGCAAGGTTGAAGATGGTGCCTTGTATGTTCTACGAATGGTCTTGGAATCCGGCCGATTGCTTAAGGCGTTAATGGTGTGAGTATTGTTGTGTGAGTTTGTGTTGTTGTTGCGTTGGGGGTGTGCTTGGGCGGCTTGTGCCTTAGCGCGCCTCTGGTGCCTTTCTTTTTTGTAGATCCTTTTTGGATCCTTGCTTCTCCGGTACATCTTGTTCGGAGTTTGCTTATTAATAAAGTTTGTCATTTCAAAAAAAAAAAAAAAAAAATTTGTAGGATAAATCCACAGGTCATTGGTGGTTAGTTTTTGATGATTTCACACAAGTTGGATATTGGCCGAAAGAATTATTTACTCACTTAAGCACAGGAGCATCTAAAGTTAGATTTGCTAGTGAAACTTATGCTTCACCTGGTTTATTGAGTCCTCCCATGGGTAGTGGAAGATTGCCTAAAGAAGGATATGAAAACTCAGCTCTTTTTGGAAATCTAATGACTATTGATTCAAATTCTTTTCAAATTGATGTAGAGCCTCAAGATATGACATCCTATAATGATGCTAATTCAAATTGCTATGATTTACTGTATGATGAATATACAGGTACCAAATATCGACAAGCTTTTTTGTACGGTGGACCGGGTGGGAAAATTTGTAATTAAATGTGGATATATATTCATGCAAAGTCATGCTGTTTTTTAAATAAAGTACGGTTAAGATTTTCTTATAAGTTTATTTAGCTAAAAAGATTAAAAAAGCTTTTAAGTTTAATAAGTTGACCTAATTAAATAAATATTAATAATATTTTTATTGCTTTTATTATTTAATATTAAATATAAAATGTTAAATTATAAATTTTAATTCTACAAACTTTATAATGAATTAATATTTTATATATATAAATGTATTATTATGAATTATAATTGAAATATAATGTATGTATAGTCAAATTTTGTAAAATATGATGTAAAATATCAAAGAGACTTTAATCTCATCGATGAATTAATTGATTAGTTTATTTAAATATAAATATAAATATAATTACTTATTAATAAATATATGATTTCAAAATTGAATGTTGAAGAATCTACTTACAATTAAAATTAAACTCGTTAAATTAAACTCATTAATAAACATATGATACGATGTGATGCAGGTGGGAGGAGATTTTCTCCCATGAAATATTTGAAAAGGGAAAAGGAGGACTCTCATGTAATAAAATAAAAATCAAGAAAATAGAATAATAGAAGTGTGAAAACTCACTTTAAAAAAACAAGTCTGAAACTGTCCTATGCGGCCATTCGTTTGTTATGATTTGCAATACTCATTCGGTTCTTTATTATAAGTCTCTCTTACTAATTTTACATATATTAATAACAAAAATCGGTAGTATAATTATTGTGTCTAATTTAATGTTAATCTTACTTATATTAATTCATTAGTCTCTCCATTAAATTTTTTCACCATAAAAAAAAAAATTAGTCCCTCCATCTATTGTTTGTATTTTAATTTTGATATATATTAAATAAAAACTAAAAAGTACACTCATGTGTACTCCCTCCGATCCTATATATAAGTAACAATTTACTTTTTAGATACATTAAGAATTGAATGTATGTAGTCAATAATATAGATTAGATATATTAAATTTTCAATGTATCTAAAAATATATTTTTTTTTTATATAAAGAACTAGAGGGAGTATTTTTCTTTTGACAAAAAATAAATAAGAACTAAAAAGCACACTCATGTGTATTTTAATTTTGACACATGTATTAAATAAAAACTAAAAATCACACTCATTTTACATGGTTATTGGTTTTTAATTTAATTTTTATATTCCTCAACCAACAAAGTTTTATGTCTCATACGAAACAAAACCATGCTAAGCAAAAAAGGAAACCCCGGAATTAGCCTTATGAAAAGAGAGCAAAGAAATAGACAATGTCATAAATAGCAAAATAAAGGAAGGGTTAAATAGTCATAACACTATAAATTATTACGTCGGTTAACAACAACAACAAAATAAAAGAAGGAACAAACCACATCGTATTGTAGTTTGAGAGAAAAGAATGCTACTTCGTACTGTCGGAGTTAATCGTTTTCTCTGTTCATTTGCATCCAACACAAAACCTTCCTTCTCTTTCCGACCAATTTCTTCTATGGCTGAAGAATTCGTCAAAGGAACCGTTAATTCTAACGGCGTCGCCGTTCTCACCCTCGATCGCCCCAAAGCTCTCAACGCCATGAACCTAGGTTACGTTGTTTTCATTTTTCTTATAATTATTATGATTTAGTTTGTTAACTTCTTAATTGTTTTGTTTCACAAATTTTCAGTTCAACTTATTCATATTATTCATATAACAACACCCCCAACGCAATCAATCATCATGGAGCTTCTGGTTTACTTGAAAATTACAACTATTTGTGATTATTGTCATAAAGGGTCTTAAAAAAATGCATAATTTCGGTTATTTTGATTCATATTTTAGTGGAATGATGATTCTAGCTAGGAAATGGAATCAGAAAAAAAACTAGGACGGTTTGACATGTAGTATACTTTTTGAATTTTCAGTTAATTATGTGTAGGATTCAAAAAAGTTTATGTTTTTTTTTTTAATATGTGTGAGTTTGGTTAGTTTGATTTTGATTTGGAAATATGTGTGGTGCAGATATGGATATAAAGTATAAAAGTTATCTTGACGAATGGGAATTGAACCCAGATGTCAAATGTGTTCTGGTTGATAGCAGTTCTGCTCGTGCATTTTGTGCCGGTATGTATGATTGGGTCATATTATAGAGAATTGCACAATTCATTGTTCTTTCAATGCGATGTATTACTGAAGAATGTTTCTAGATCAAATACATTAAGAATGACTAGTCTGTTTTGTAGATATTCTGCATTAGATATATGAGGTTATTTGGTTTTAAGTGGTAGGTAAGGTTTTGAGAGTCACCATTAATGGTCAATGCAGGTATGGATATTAAAGGGGTTGTTGCTGAAATACAGAAGGACACAAGCACACCTTTAGTGCAGAAGGTCTCAATAAATATTATTTGTTTTAGCCTCAAGTATCTTAATACATGCTTATCTAGTTGTAATTGCGATGTGCTTCATTGGATGGATATACATATAATTTCCTTCTATGTGATCACCATCATCATTATCTTGTGTTGCTATGCAAATTTTCTTTAAGTTTCTGTTACTTCAAATAATTTTTTATCTATTCTCGATGACCGCTTACTTGGTAACCGAGATCTTAGTTTATCTGCAGGCGGTGATGTGAAGCACATAGCAACCAAAAACAACCTATCAGATGTGATTGAGGTCTAGTTGTGTCCTTTGTAATTATATGCCATTAGATTCTTACCCTATCACTTTATTATAAACATGCCAATTCAAATTGAATACCTTTTGTGTAGCTATTGTTAGCATTTCTTAACTGATGGTATCTTTACTTCAAGTATACTTCAGAGTTCAGTATAGCCAACAACTAATTTGATAGACCACACTATTTATGACAAACTTAGTTTCAATGTCAGCACTGATGGCTTTTAAAAACTTCAATGTTTTAAAATAATTGGTATTATACAGTTATTGATGAATTTTCGTGTTCAAGTAGATCAAACACAAAATGTATTCAATATGCAACTCTTTCTCGATGTTAATTATGTCTTGGGCTATATGGCATTTCAAGTTGGGTTCTATTGACGCCTTATCCTTTGGAATGCATCATCCTTCGCCATTACAAGATTACCCTTTAATTACATCCTTTTGTTTTGGTCGTTTTACTGTGTGTGCGCCTATTAGATTCAAATGTAATTTGGTTGGTTTTAGACCAATTGTTGTCAGCACTTTGTGGACTTAACATGTTTTGCTGCATTTTTGCATGAGTTGTTAATGTGGAGTGTAAAAATAATAATTCTATTGTGCTGCATATTTTAGGTTTTCACAGCCGAGTATTCTTTGATATGCAAAATTTCTGAGTACAAGAAACCATATATAAGTTTCATGGATGGAATAACAATGGGTTTTGGAATTGGCTTATCTGGTCATGGCCGCTATCGTATCATAACAGAGGTATTCTCATCTTGTAGTATAGTTGCTTCTTTTAATTATACAGATTTTTTAAATTCATAATAATTGTGTTTTAGATCTCGTTTATGACTTGTCTTTTTCTTAACACTTTTGTAGAGAACTGTTCTCGCAATGCCAGAAAATGGAATTGGCTTGTTCCCAGACGTAGGGTTTGCTCATATAGCTGCTCAAAGTCCGGGAGAAGGAGCTGTTGGTATTTTTTTTATGATACAACATATGTAGTTCTTCCTTGCTTTCTTAGACTAGCTAATAAGGACTAGCTCAATTTTATGATACTGTTGAAAGGTTCTTCCACTTGCTTTGTGTGAAATCTCCGAATTTGGGTTGAGTACTTTACTGGATGCAGGTGCTTATCTTGGATTGACTGGAAAGAGGGTCTCCACTCCATCAGATGCAATATATGTTGGCCTTGGAACACATTATGTGCCATCAGGAAAGTTAAGTTCATTCAAGGAGGCCCTTTTGGCAACAAACTTGTAAGTCGGCACGAACCTTTGAACTGCTCTTTAACCTCGTTCTCTAGATTATAACACTCTTTAAACTTCATTAGTTTAGATTGAAGTGGACCCATGAAATTATAATAATGCATTGGCATGATTGTATGGATATAAGACAAGTGACAAGTCATTTACTATATTCACTACATAATACATATTCATGGTCTTCTTTTTGTTTTTTGAAATAGTCCGCATCAATGTACTTCATTCAGAAGTATATAATTACAAAGATTGCATACATACCAGTTGTAAAAAATGCAACAATCTTACACAAAATTCATTGATTATTTAGCTCTCAGGATCCCCATCAGGACATCAAAGTACTTTTAGCAAGATATGAGTCAAACCCGGATTCTGAGTCACAGTTAAAATTGCTTTTACCTGAGATAATTTCTTCATTTGGAGGAAATAAATCTGTTATTGAGACCATTGAGGAGCTAAAACAACACCAGTCAAGCACCGACTCTAATGGTATGATTATCGCCATATTGTTTGTTTAAACTGAAATGCTTAGATAAATTGAAATTATAGTTTTTTTTTAGATGCACAAATTGAAATTATAGTTAATTGTTTGTTAAGTGCTTATTATTCTAGTATTTCTTATTTCTAGTTGCTGAGTGGGCTAATGAAGCTCTCCAAGGCCTTGAAAAAGGTGCTCCCTTCTCCCTTTTCTTGACCAATAAGCACTTCTCTGCGGTTGCATCTGCACTAGGAAACAACGACAGCGAATTATCCACAGTGAGCACTTTCTTTTTCTTTATTTTTACCTGATGGCGGCGGTAATTTCTGTGTTTTGAGCATGAATTTAATGAGTATTCTGTCTGTGTAATTGGGATAATCCAGCTTAGTGGCGTAATGAAAACTGAGTATCGCATTGCCTTGAGGTCTTCATTGCGGCATGATTTTGCAGAAGGTGTACGAGCAGTATTGGTGGATAAAGATCAGGTTTTCTTCTTTTCTCTTGATTTTCATACCTTTATGTGATAGGCAAACTTCAATATTAGTTGTTTGCCAAATCAAGTATAAGTGCAATTGACATGTCTGCAGAAAATAATCGTATGTTTTGCTAACATTTATTAATATATTTTAGTTTTGTGACACTTGAAGATATTATTGGTGAAATGAATTCATGCAAAAATATGCCCATTCTATGTTTTTGTACTCATGCCGCCCTTCTAAAAATGGCAACTTCTTCAAAATCTTCAGTTGAAAGTATTATGTACTCACCCGTTAGGCCGTTACATATTTGGTTTCGTTTGAATTATGCACACTTCTTATCTGCATATAATTCTGGTTTCTTAGCATATTAATCAACAACTTATATGTGGTTCTATCTGCATATAATTCTTTGAGGCATGTTTCACTTTCCATTCTATGAATCCTTTATATAAATCATCTTTCACCCGTAGTTATTTTTCCTTTAAAATTTGGTATATGCTGTTTGTTGCTTGAATGATAAATAAATTGAACAAGTATTCACTGCAGAACCCGAAGTGGAAACCATCAAGGTTGGAGAACGTTGATCATAGCGAGGTTAAAGCCGTCTTTGAACCATTAGGAGCAGAAGTTGGGGAGTTGTCCGTGTAATTTTCGAAGGAAAGCTTTCATTTCATTGAATGCATTATTGTATTGTATGTGACACTGCATCAAATAAATAGATGGTGTTATCATTGGATCCTTCCTACCTGGTGTTGCATGTATCTTGTCATCATTGATAACATAAAATTCATGATCTTGGAATTCAAAGTACGATGTTACTTCTGTTGTGTCTGCAATCTGCATGTAAATGATGAAGGCTATGATTTGCTTAACTTATATTTTTCTGTTTAATATTTCCTCCATTTCAAAATTTGGTTGTTTAAGCATTTTATATTTATTCCAAAACTGTGTCTTACATATTCAAGCAAGACCTTTTGTCTTTCAAATATGGTAGTACTATATTTTAATTAAAATTGACATTATTTATTTTTAATTCTACCCCAAAATTAATATTGTCAATTGCAGTTCATTACACCCTGTGTACATTTATGATAATAATTAAGTCTCTTTGTTCTTTTGTTTTTTGTAGAATATTGTCCTATTAAAATATAATGGTTAACAATTTAAAGAAAGTCGCATAAAAAAGAAAACATAAAAAAAATGTCTCATATTTAGACACAAATGCTTCATAAAAAAAATCCACACAAGAATTATTCATATTTAAAGACTATATATGCAAAAGAATTTTTTTTGTTCAAAGCAGACTTTGTAAAGAGAAAAATTAACATCTTTTCTATCTTTGTAAAGAGACTTTGTAAAGAAAACTTCTATCTTTTCTATTTCTTTGATGTAACATACTACTAAACATTAATTAAAAAATGCAAGACTCCATTGAACAACGTTGTAATATCTTCCTATTTCAAATGCGCCCCATGTTACATTTATATAGTGAACGATCTACATAAAAGGTTCCCTCACTCCTTTTGTTACATTCAGATAGTAAACAATATTTACAAAGCATTCCAACATTGGGTATCTTTTCCTCCAACCTAACAAAACATAGATTTGAAGGAAGGTATGGCACATGTATAGAACAGGGCAGCTCTACAATCATCAGATAGGTATACAGTACAGCTCCATTGGCCAAAATGCTTGATGTGAAATGAAATACTATAGATTCTCACATTCTACCCTTTAGCTGAATCTTGTCCTTTCTTTCTCAATCTTAAAGGCCTTCTATTTACTACTTCATGCCTTGGATTTGTCTTCACAAGCATCACACGTGACATAACATATGACAAAAGTTCTTCATGATGAGAGAAAGTAAAGTCCAAATGAGCATATTCAAACTCATTAAATGACACATCCACACCAGCCTCCTTCATCAATTTATAGTGTCTCTTTACCATGGAAGGTCTTATAACTTTGTCTTTATGACCAGCAACCAAATCAACCGGAATGTCAATGAGCCAATAATGTTCACCTACATCCAAAGGTTCAGGTGAACCATATACTTTCATATTAGCAGATGCACTTCCATAATCGAACATTCTAAATCTTCTAGTTCTTTTTATCTGTGCAAGATGAAGACCAACATAAAAAGATACTCCTGGCATGTCATTCATGTTGTAATGTGGTGTTCCTAAAGCTCCAACCCAATTTGAGCTGTCTCCGCCGAGACCATAACCTACTAAAGTTTGAACCAATCCTCCAACTGCAGGTAGGTTTTGTAAGTCCCGAGCTAACTTGTTAACGAGCATACGGATGAATCGGGTTGGTATATAAAAGGCTGGGAAAATACGAGACAAGATAGGAGCTAGAAAAAATATTACATGCTCCACCACAGAAAAAACTAAGTTAGAATCATGATGAAAACCGGCAGGTGATAACAAAATCAATCTAGAAAGCCTATGTGACTTCTCTTCTATTCTACGCGTAATGATATACATCAACAAAGATGCTCCTCCCAGACTATGGCTAATTGCACAAAGCTTGTAAAGCTGATTATCATTATTATCCTCCTCAATATCAGGGTTACTAAGTTTCAACTCAGCAGCTTTAACTTGATGGATTTTCTCTACCATAGCAGGAATATCCTCAGTCCCGTGTTCGTTGATGGAATACCGCCAGTATCTGCACTACATCGATTCCATGACAATATTATGGTATCTGTCAGCAATAAGCAGAATGACATTGAAATAACACAATTGAGTTTGTTTTGCGGACTTACTCGCGGGAGGATATGTTCTTGTTGACATGTTCTCTAGAAACCAAACCACGAAAGTTTCCCAAAAACACATCATATCCTGAAAACAAAACAAACTTGTGGATGTAATAAGTCGAAAAACCAATGTTCTTGGAGCATAAATATAACTATATTGACAAATATAACAAACCTTGATCATAGGCTGCAAAAGCTGGAGACCCAACAACACCGTTAGATACCCAACTGAAACAACAAAAAAGGTTTAAATTAGTCAGACTACCACTATTACTTAGACCAATTTTGGAGGGTTTATATGCACATACGTTGAGGAATTGAAAGTTCAGTAATAGCATAATTGCCTAATTGCCAATAAGAAAATTCTGGCTAAGAAAATTGTTTCAATATTAGAAAATAGTTCACGATTCAGAGAGTACAAGTAAATAAAAAAAGTCTGTTCACAATTTGCTTGCACAAGAGACAGCAGAATTACTCACCCCATTGATGTATCAAAAACTCCATGCTGAAGATAAACCGCTTTTCGAGCATCTCGTCTGAGAAGTCAGACTACAAGCATTAGAGTGTACATGTAGAAATATATATGTTATAACAGTAATGCAACCTACTTTACATCCATTCTTCCTTTACAGTTTACACTACTCTCCATTTATCATAGTTGAATAAACACAAGATATTTACAAGTTATGATCACATTTACATAAGTAGATCCTATAAATGCTTTATGTCAGAATTTATAAACAACTTAGTTTGAAAAGAAATATGATCAATAGAAAAAAGACACGAAAACATATTAATTTCATTTCAAATATCAGTTGTATTCATTCCATAAAACACAATAAAATAGTTAACAGATCATGCCCAAATTTTCAATTCGTATCATGGATGAGGTCATTCACCGTGAAAAACTAGATCTTATACATTTATGGAGGTCCCTAAGAAGTGTTTACTATACCTGGGTATTCTTTCCAAAAGAAGAACGTATCCATCCGCAGTGATCACGTGAATAGCTTCGTACGGATATCTGTCAGAAGTGGAAGGATAAATCATAAAGTGGACTATCAATAACCAAAACAAACATAAATGTAAAGGCATCTGCGCAATAAACTTTACCCAAGCTCTGTTATGACATCTTGACATGTACGGGCATCCGTGCTAAAAGACTGTCGGTAATCAGTATTCCTCTCTGTAGGTGTTGGGTCATTCTCTCCAAGCGCAGCTGTATAAACGGTGGCATTCTCAACAACATTATCATCATCTTCAACACCTCTTTCATGAGATGAAAACAACCTAAATAATTTTCCAAAAGCTTCTGATGGGGAAAGAAGAAGATATACTGCCTTGTGAACAAAATCAAAAACAGCTTCTATGAATATTTCCATGGCTAAATGAAGATCCTGATGGACAAAAATTACATGCACGTGAGAATCGTCAACAAAAATGTACATAAATGATAAGCAATACAGTGAACAGATTAATAAGGATAGAACTAATTTAACAACCTCTATGATCCCTCGTCTCCTATCAGTAGTTCGATGAATAATTTGGTCCTTGAGGCTTTGCACCCTCGCGTGTAAATCTGATTGTGCAGAGTGCTGATTTCCTGATATTGAACGCGGTTTTGACACCCCAGAATAAGCTAACCGGAAAAGACGAACCGGAATCCCAAGCAAAAATTTAACAGGAACCAAAATCCAAAGTAAAATATAGTGGAACCAATCCATATGATGCCTACTGTAACCAGTAAAAGTGGGTCTAGAGGAGGCTATAGAACCCGCAGATGAGGGAGTGTCAGGATAATAATCATACACATCATCGTATTCTTCTTCTTCTCCTTCTTCTTCGGATGAGTATTCCAGACTTGAGACATCAGAATCCACAGCAAGTTCATGAATATATTGATTGAAAGAGGACACACCACTGAGGAAATAAGGCAAAGAAAACGATGTCAAGAACAACTTAATACACGCTATCAAATAAAATCAAATTATTTTCATATAAGCTATGTGTCTTTTTCATAACCTATCATTGAGAGCTTATCGAAAAAGCTGATCAACATGATGTTTCCATAAGCTCTTCTAAAGATATTCAAAATGCTTGTGTCAGTAGATAACTTCAAGTTCAAATAAGCCAATCCCAACATACCCTAAGGCTTTGTTTGCGAGTTTGGAGGGGAGGGGAGGGGAGGGGAAGGCTTTGGAGGGAGGGAAATATATAGAAAAATAGAGAAAATTTTTACATTTTTTGAGAAAGTATTTTTTATAGAGAATAACAAATAAATACTTATGATTAATATATTATGAATTTAAGAATATTATAACAACATTAATTAAATTTGAAGAATTCATATAAACCCTCCAAACCCCCATCCAATACAATTTTTGAGTTCCACCAAATTAGGGGGTTTTTGTGTTATGAAGAAAAAATAACCCTCCAAACTCCTCCCCTCCCAAACTCATCTATTCCTTCCACTTGTCTCTTCCTTTTTTTCAAAACCATTGCCTCCCCTCTCCTCCAAACTCGCAAACAAAGCCTAAGTAGTAACCATAGGCATCCATATCCCAAATGAAGTTGAATGCAAAGCATAAACATTTCTATGTATGTAGACATGAATACATGATTTTACAGAGACAATTAATTAGTACGAAATTGAGAATGAAAACATACTTTTCCATCCAACGGGGAAATCGCGGTCCACGGAAAGTTGGTCTGAGCTCCCAACCCTGAATACCTTCAAGTATATTAGCTTTCCCAGGTAGTATTGCCAACAAAAGAGCTGATAATCCATTGATAAACCTCACAATATTGTTCAAAGACTCATAAGTAAATGTCTTCACCGACCTATATATATACCAAAATTCAATTTCACAAAATTTAATTCCTAACATAATAATTGAATAGTATATGCAAGAAATGCATTTAGTAAGTAACAGAGAAATTTGCTTACTCTTTAGTAACAGCAAGAACATTATCAACAACACGTTGCATATTCTGGATCAAATTTCGCTGATTCTTTCTTTATTTCTTTCTTTCAAATTACGAAAATGAAGAATATGCAGAGTATGATATTTGATAGATTCGCAGTATATTTTTCTTGTGTAATTCTCCGAGGAAGAAGTGAAGCGAATCGAATCGAAGAAAACAACAAACAAATTCTTTGCTTACGACGATGGAGAATCTTTTTCCTTTCTTACGAGTAACGTTTGTTTATTAAAGTCGGTCGATTGTCTCCGATTCCACGTGGATGACTGTGATTGGGTGGATATGATTCGTGTATGCGGTGGGTTAATTACTGCCGGTGACAGTTACACGTCGCGGTTATCTTAATGGGAATATCGACGTCGTTGAGATGTACGGATAGGATTGTGAGTGGATAAAGATGCTGACATGATTTACACGTGGTATAAATTACGAGGGCATTTTTGGGTGAAAGTCAAAAGAAGTGAAGTGGCAATGATGTAATTGGAGAGAGAGGCACGTATCGCAAACGAAGGAGGAAATTTATGAGTGAGGCTCTTCACCAAAAATTAAGATAACATAGACTTGACCAGTTGACCTAACTAAGAAGTGAAAGTGCTCACCTTATTTTGAAGTTAAGCATAACAATAGTTTCATACAAGTTATCGGAAAATGTATTCTCACTTTTGAAAAATAAAATTTAAAGAAATAATGTAGAGATTTGTTTGTTAATAAGTATATGAATACGTAAAAAAAAAATAGTATTAGGGTTCATTTGATTTGTAAGATGAAAGTATTAGACAGAACAGTACAGGACATGCCAGAATAACACATGACAAACATTTGCGGTATTAAACAAATTTGGTCTCATATGATGTTTGATGGAGAAAATGTTATTTTGGTGATTTAAAAACATTGTGCTGAGACAAAAAAATTTCCCATGATTAAGTGGGGACAATAATATCTGATTTTGTTCATTCTCTTGATCATCAATTTGTCTAATCATAGTGACCGTTTTCAAATCAAACACAATATAACAGAAATTGTCCTGTTCAATCCCCTATATTTTAGCAGATCAAATGCACCCTATATCCGAACAAAGTTTCAAATGTTATTATCAAAACGTTACTTATTCTAGTAATGTTCGATCCCACATAACTTTATTTGAAAAGAGATTGAAATTATGATAGAATGCTAATTGATCATGATTTGATTATTATCAAAATGTTACTTAATCTAGTGGTGTTCGATCCCGTGTAACTTTGGATGGGAAGAGACTGAAAACAGAAAGAAAAAAAAAGTTTTAATTGTTATTAACGATGATTCTTTATCAACCTAATTGTTCTTATGCATGAGCTGAAAATCAAAGTCCTAATTATCTTCTATTAAGAGGTCTTTGCATATTTTTGATCAATTTATTTTCGCAACCTTTTCAGTCCACCCTTCAACTCATCACAGTCTCTATTTAGGCAGATTCTTACACATTTTGGCATGAATTAGAAACATCTTCCATTTAATGACACTTCCATTTGTATATTTTTTCTCTCTATTAATGAACTTCAACCTTTTTCTAAATTACAACCCATTTGAATATATTTTGAGATAAGCACATAATCCACACCGTATGAGTAAATATAAAAAGGAAAAGAAATTGTTTCCTAACATAAGTCTTGAGTTGTTTTCCTAAGACTGCAGATGGTCAAGCTCTTCAATATCTACTCTAGGTAATGCTGTTGCTGCAACTATGTCTGTAGATTTATTATGAGCAACTGAGAAGGAAAATTCAGACACCAAGGCCAAATGGTCGCTTCCCACTTTCTATTGATCAAGAAACAATTAGTTAAAATGGAAAAAATTGCAATTAGAAAACCAAAATTGAAGCGGTAATACCTTGCATGGGAGACCGCCTACCCTCAGAAGATCGCTAAGTGAAACGGTATCAAGAACTCTCGTAGGTACAATACCATCAGAGTACCTGCATCATGTGCAAAATCAATCTATCTTATTGTTGGGTAATTGTCATCATTAAGGTCATAGAAATCATATTTTTCATAAACTAAACTTTTTCGAAGGATGGAAAAGAATTTTATTACCATAAGTAATCTACAGTACCAAGAAACTTTGAGTGATAGGAAGTTGCCAAGGGTTCACCATTGAATCCTCGTGTACTAGCTGAACCCTGTAAATGTTTATCGTTTTACTATTCTATTGGCATGGACCATGAGGGGGAACATGGAAATTAATATATAAATAACTAATAGAGTATATAAGAAGGATAAGGTACATTGACTGTAGCATAAGAACTATTCAGCTGTAATGGATGCACAGCCAAGTGACACTCAGAATCACCTGTTGCCGTTTTTACCTCTTCGTCTGTCCAGCTGTCCAAGAATCTGGAAATAGTAGCTTGAGAGCATCATACTGAGATACAACTGAATAGCATATTTTGCACAAACACATAAAAATGGGTTCAAGGTTACAACAACACATAAAAATGTCATAAAATGTTAAAATTTATAATGATACAAAAAACTGCATGAAAATGCAGGTATCATATACAATAGTGTTTAACATAGAATCATGAAAGGACATTCTTGAAAATTGTAGCAAATCTCATGAACAAGAAGCAGGTCAAGGAACTTTCTCTTTTAGCAAACTTCAGGAGAAATTAATTATTATTTGGGACATAATGGAAGTGAACAGAAATGGAAAAAGATCACAATAGTTTGTTTCACACTAACACTTAACCCATACAAATTCAAGAATGCACGTCAGTTATAAGTGACAGAGGATTTCGCAGTCATACACCGGAAGTAAGCATATGTTTAATGTGAAATCCTCTGTCAATAGTCCTGCACTTTAGCTTATGATATAGAAAAAATAGCCCTGAAAAAGAAAGTACCCATCCAGAAAATTAAATGATGGACCAACTGTATCTTTTTTCTCGCCTAAAACTTGAGTAGGACGACATCGTTTCTGTCCAGATAACTCCTTTCTGTCATAAAGCTTGATATTAAGCTGCAAATAAAAACCACATCTGATTTCGAGTAAGCATCTTATAGATAAAATACTTGCTCAGATTTATGGCATAATCAACAATATTGCTGTCTGTGTCCAGTTTATAATGAATTTGCAAACCCAAGATTATGTGAATGCACTGTAACAATTCCAAAGAAATTCACCTCAGATGATGACAGGAACTTGTATATTCCACTCTGTTGAAGAATGGGTATATATAGAAATCAGTATGTCAAAAATTAAAAGCACAAAGTAATTAAAATGACAATCCTATCTATTTTCTGAAATATGCACCTCAGGAGTGCAGTTAAAATCACCAGCTAGGATTACAGGGGCATTACCCCATTTCTCTGAGAGGGTCTGTGCTTTTGATGAGAGAAAACGAATCTGCAAAAGTTAATATGTCAAACTCATGTAAGGATTAGGCGTAGGCATTTAGCTAATGTAATTCCAACTGATCAACTACAACTTTATCCAGAGGAGGGAGCATAAAGTATAAACCTTTGTTTTGAGGCCAAAGAGGGAATAAAAGACTTACTTGACCTAATTTAACTTCTCCCCTGTTTGGGTTATAAAGCACATGGATATTACCAACGACTAGTCTTCTTGAGTTAGATCCACACATCTGCCTGTACAGGATGAAGTTAAAGATGCAAAGGATGACAAATGGATGCGGAGTAGGATAATATTATTTACAGTATTAAATCTCAGGCAACAAAGGACTGTTACTGCTTATGTTGAAGTGAATATAAGAGATCACACTACATATAGCAGGAGATGACTAACGGAGACATTAATTCAGGCAGCACTCAAGTGTCACAACACTCACTGTTATATAGATATTTATGTTAGATAAATATTCCCACAACAGTGCTGATGATCAATGTCTCAACTGTACAAGATATTCTCCTTTACATCAAAGTTTGTTACTTTTGGAAAGTGAAGCACGCAATTCAGTCACAAACACAAATCATCAATGAATTAAGTTAAAACCCCATAGGCATTCACCCATTCCGGGTAAACACCTACTTACTGGGATGGAAACTTTATAATGCCCCGGATAGATGGACCCTTTGCTTGCTATAAGGACTAAGGAGATGGCAGAAAAAATCTCTAATATTTTCTTCTAATGGTTTGGAGTTCTGAGTAACAAGTTTTCTGACGTTGGTTTTTTTTATCTGTGCCTAATGTGGTGCTGAAGTAATTTTTTTAAATAGAAAAAATAATGTAGAATACAATAACACAATTGAAGTTTTGAAGAGCCAAAAGGAACTATTTGGCATCAAGGAAACTAATACCTCAAAAACTAGAAGTTGAGCAACATTATCACGAAGACCAATGTCCTTATATTGAATACTCTCTTCATCTAATACCTGGAACCTGACAGACAAATAAGACTAATCAAAGTGAGTAAACTAGATGTATCAATTTTTATCAAACAAAATGACAAGTTAATAGATTACTTATCAGCTTTCCAAAACATTGCACAACCATCCGATGTATCTCCAGTGCGTCTCTACAACTCCATTTACACAATTCATTAGATTCCCATTGGTTAGAGACTTACATAACAGAGATGAATCTGCATGTCTTATTGTCAATACAGATCAAATCAACTAAGTTTTATCATTAATTTTTCAATGAACTGAAAATTGATCGAGAAGAAATCAAGCATTAATCAGACAAAATCAAAATAGAAAACAATAAACCCGTGAACCCCAATCGGATGTCATATTTTATGCATGTATATATATAGAGCCGGTTTGATTGACTTAGGTGAGCTTATCTATTGACATAAATAAACACTAGTGAAACTATTTGGTAGAGCTTATGATACAACTTTTGACATGTTCATAAGCACTTTTCAACTTATTTCTATAATTTTTTCAAGATAACTTATAAAAACTTAAATGAAATAAAACACTAACTTTATATTATCTTTTGCTATAGAAATAACTCATACACAAACAATTATGCGATAAGCGATTAATACCTTATAAGATCCAGCATATCCATCTTTAACCAAAATATTTGAGAGTTGAAAATACTTGTCCACCTCCTGAGCAACAACAATACCACCAATCAATCAGTATGATAATACTAATAATGAAGTGGTTAATTAATCAATAAACATAATTAATGATTAATAATTAGAATAATGTTAGTGGTAGTTAGTTAGTTACTTGTAAACAGATAATATCAGGGTTCCATTGAAAGAGTTCGCGAGAAAGAATATTTAGACGACGATCCCAATTGATGTAACGAGAAGGAATGTTAACATATAAATCAGTGTGTTGAGAAGCATTTCTATCGGCAAGTATATTATACGAAGCTACGGTGAATTTGTGTGGAGAAGCGAGGGATTGATCGAACGGTTTTTCAATCCAACGGCGTTGGATTCCACCGTGAGAGTGATATGAACGACACTGGAAATTGAATTTGAAAGTGCATGTTTGGATTGGAAAGTGCTTCGTGTTGGATGAACGCGGTAGTACAAGCCAAGAAGAAGAAGAAGCCATTTCCAAATGAAACAAACCAACAACGCGCCACAATTCGTTATCTAATCCCAATGCATTTCTTCTTCTTTTAATCCCAGCCTTCTTTTAATCCGAATGAAATTAATCTTGTATTTTCATTTTATTTTTAAAAAAGTCATTTTTTCCATTTTTAATGACATGTTACTTGAGTTTTAGTTTTGTACTTTACAAAAACTTTTTAAATTAATTATGTACATGCATGTTAATTCCAAAGCATAAATTGCATGATAATAGTACCAAGACTGCTTGATACTCCTTGTCTTTATTATAAGCAAACATTATTTTTTAGATGCATTGAATGACTATTGACTAATGTATCTAGACAATATAGTCTAATGTATTTAGACTATATTGTCTAGATACATTAGTCAATAGTCATTCAATGTATCTAAAAAGTCAATTTTGTTTATAATAAAGGCCAAAAAATGTAGAACTATGTATCAATTAATACAACACTTCTATTTGTATACCATTAAAGTTGGGAATAGGCTAGACTAGACTTTGTTAAGCCTGAGTGTGGCCTGTCAAAAAATTGAAGGCTTGTGGCCTGTCATAGGCTAGACTTTTTTTATGGCTTACGACCCGACTTTTTTAACTAAATAGACTTATGAAAAAGTCTAAACCTGTTCTATTTTAAAAAAAGTCTGGCCTAATTTGAGCCTATGTAGACTCGGCTATAGACCTTGTAGACCGGTCTGACCTATTCAAAACCCTATATACCACAAAAGGTTGTATACATGTTAATTCCACCGTCTCAATTTTTCTTCTTTTCCTATGTATCCTATTTTGATTTGATTGCTTGATTGAATGCGTAATTTATGAAAAAAGATATTATGTTTTAGTAGGAAGAATGAGTCGTGCACATTATTTTCTCTAATTTTTTATTGCAAAAACTTGGTATATGGGATTGTTTTCTTTAATTTGTTAATTTTATGAAAAGGCAACAAAGAAAAAGAAGGGAAATGCAAGACTATGATACAATATATATTTTTCTAAAGATGCAATTCTATTGTCTATTCCATCAGTTTATGTTCCTCATTTCTATTTATCATTGTGGACCGATACAATTCCACCAGCGTTGCCATGGTATGTGAGAGAATTTCCAAAATATATTGGAAAGGTTGCAATGGTTGGTTGAATTACTAATCAATATTACTGAAACTTTTTAAGAGTTGTGTCCTATCACCAATTGAGACATAAGTTTCTCTATAAATAAAGACATTTATTGGCATAAACAAAATAATTAAGACAATCAATGTCATACTTGTATGAATAAGATCTTGTTTAAAATATCTAAATCATTCATTCTTCACTACTAGAAAAATCTTAAATACCGACGGCCAAAATTTGTCTCTAAAAGGCAAATATTTCGTCACTAAGCACGTTAGAGACAGAATTAGAGACAGATTTGATGTGGTCGGTAATTTTCTCGTCTCTAAGTCATTAGAGATGGATTTTATATTCCGTCTCTGATTGGAGACAGAATTTATCCGTCTCTGATTTAGAGACGGATTTTATATATTTGTCTCTAAATGTTGAATTCAAGACACAATAAATCCGTCTCTATTAGAGACAAAATTATTCGTCTCTAAATTTAAATAATTCTGTCTCTAAAATTCCGTCTCTAAACAAAATAATTCGTCTCTGTTGGAAACAAAATTATCTGTCTCTGAATTCAAATAATTCTGTCTCTAAAATTCCGTCTCTAAGCTTAAATTTTCGTCTCTATTAAAGACAGAATTATCCGTCTCTGAATTTAAATAGTTTTGTCTCTAATTTTCCGTCTATCCGTCTCTGAATTCAAATAATTTTGTCTCTAATTTTCCGTCTCTAAGCACAAAATTTCGTCTCAAAATTATCCGTCTCTAAATTCAAATAATTTAGTCTCGAAAATTCCGTCTCGAGACAAAACACATTTTGTCGTCTCTAATAAGTCATTATTTTTAAATATTAATTTTTATTTACTAAATGTTATTCATATAATTCTACAATGTGAGAAAATTAAATATCGATTAACATTAAATTTGATACATTAACATAAAATGTATGTCATTCATACTAAGTATAAATATCAAACTTATAACGGGTTCCAATACACAAATAAATTGAAATGAATTAACAAAAATTCATAAAAGAAAGTAACTAAAGCTAAACTTCACCACTCATCTCATCATTTTCATTGTCACATTCTCTTTCAAGTTGAACCGGAGAGTTTTGATTAATATTAGACACAAACATTCCAAAAAATCGCTCCCAATACTCCTTTTTTTGTTTTAATGTTTCTTGTTCAAGATTCTTTTGCTCAAGTTTTGTGGTTAATGCTTCAATCTTAGCCTCCATAGCAGCAACTTTGTTTGACCGTACCAATAGAAATTGAAGGCGAAAATTTCAAAGATTCTTCAATAGCATTAGCTTGATATCCTAATTCAAATATGTAATAAGAAGGAACATAGAACATAGAAGTATAAAATAAGAAAAGTAGTAAAATACTCATCACATAAAATATAAAATCAACTAACACAAATAAATTAATAACTAAAGAAATCATACTTTTACGACACAATATCCAATATGCAACTAAACCATGATCCTGTAAGATAAATAGTCTCATTGACACCATAAGATAAATCACCTCATTTAGCACTGATCACAATAATTATATGTCATGCTCATTACAGATCATCATCAAATAAAACTATAATCATGCATTTGAATTAGAAGTAGCATACGGTCAACAAGTATGTACAACAAATATTAAAGATACTCACAAATCATCACTTTTACAAACTCAACAATTAGAGATGGCACACAAATATTAAACAAGCATATTCAAATTATATGACATAAAATAATAAGATAAAGTATATTCTTAATTATTAATTTTATTTGCGCAACAATTTTTAACTAATGTTTGAAAAGAACTCTACCACTATTCTACTCTATGATTTTATGATCCATATAATTGTACCGGAATATAAGTTTTTACCTTAAAAGGACTTCTCGGAAATATTGATTTAGAGATGCTACGATCAACCGCACAATCAAAGCTTAATGTCGAGATAAGAATAAGCAATTTGTCAAACACTTTTAAATACACTGACTTTGAAAGATAGAACCGACATAATATATATATAAGGACTAAGGGATATGATTAAATTCTTATCAATCTCATGGCCAAAAAAAAAAAAAACTTATCAATTCACGTTTTATTTATTTTCTTTTGTTCCGGTACGTGTACTTACTAATATAATTAATAACTATGCATGTAATTTCTTTTTTTGTGGTATGGATGCATGTATAATAACACGTGATGGGATTTGCATCACAAAACAAAAATTACTAAATAAATATATTATTTGTTCTTTTTTTTTTTTGGTTTCTAATTAGTTACTCCTCTGTTTTTTTTTTTTATCGTTTAGAAATTTTAGAATAGTAACACCAAATTAAGAAAGTGTATTTTTGCATCTTATGTTTCTATTATACTCTACTTGTTTTTTAGAATATAATACTTTAATTTTAATCCAACGATAAATTCTTTTTTTTTTTCACACACTTTCTCTTTCCAAAAATAGAAACAAAACAAAAACAATAAAAAAAGATTATATGAAGAAGTTTAGGCCTCCAATCTAGCGAGGGATTAGTCACTGCGTTCTGCGGTGGATATCCCGGTCTCGACCACAAAAAAAAAATGAAGAAGCTTAGTAAAAAAAAAATAGATACAATAAAAATATTATATAAAGTTTAGTCATTAAAAATAATTAGGAAAGAGAGTATAATAGACAAAATATAATCTTAAATTATCAAAATGACAAATAAAAAGGAACAAAGAGAATATAAAATAGCGGGTCATGCAGATCGCGCCTCTTTTTTTTTTTTTGAAACAACGCATCTTTTTCAAATAATCCTTCATATTGTTTTTTGTTATTTTGGGTGAATACTATATCTTAATTGACACAAATTACCTTACCAAAAAAAAAATATTGACACAAATTAGTTATCATTCACTTTTCACGAAAATCTTCGTTCACTTGTTTAAACAAATTGATATATTTTTTTCCCTTGAATATATCAACTACTTCCTTCTTTGAGTTCTTTCCTTTTTTATTCGCAGTTTTAGAAAAAACAATTTATTTTTAACTATTTATCGTTTTAGAAATTTAAGTTATATTTTGCTATTATAACCACATTCCTATTTTTTTTGTAACAAAGTTTGTTTTTTTAAAATAAATTTTGTTACAATTTTTATTTGGTTTTAATTAGGATATATATTCCAATAGAAATAAGGAATTTATTGGTGGATTAAAATTAGAATATATATTCCAAAAAAATAATTAAAGATAGAATATAGGAAGATAAAATGCAAAAATACATCTTCTTAATTTGTTTTTTTTTTCTAAAACGACAAATAAAAAAGAACGGATTTTTATTCATATTCTTTGAAATCTTATCCTCTAAATTTTATATTTTAATTTTCTTTATAAAAGTTATTTTTTTTTTCGGCATCCTTCTTTATAAAAGTTCATGTCATATACTCTATGTAAATTATTTTTATGATATGCAATAAAACCTTAAAATGTAAATAATTTAATAATATTTAATATTAATCTTTATTAATTTATTGATAACATGAAATTAAAAATTAAATTGTTCAACTAAAAATTAATTTTTTATAACTATAAACTATATTTGTATCGGATGTACAGATATATATCTCATATGACTCGAATGGGTAGTAAAGTCCTAGTTGTGACTCTAGGAAAATGTGTTATGTTACATTAAAAAAACAATATATCATTTGATTAATATTTTGGACCGACAATAAAAAATTAGGAGAGAATTATTTGGCGGGATGAATCTTCAATATTATTTTGTTTAGAGATGAATTTGTGAGACGGATTAATTCAGAGACGAATAAATCTCGTCTCTGACAAATATTTGACTATATCAATATCAAGTTGACTAATTAGAAATGAATATCGAGACAAATATTATTAAACACGATAAAAATTTGTCGCTAATTTTGGACTCCAACTATTGTTTTTCAAGTATAATTATAAAAATAATAAAGTAGAGACGGATTGAGAGACAAAATTTCCGTTTCTTAAATCCATGACTAATTCATTTATTTTAATTTTGGTCTCTAACTATTTTTTCCCTCTCTAATTTCATCTCTATTAGAGAGGAAACAAATTATGTCTCTAAATTCCTTAGTTATTTCAGATTGGTTAGGCGGGAAAAATTTTGGCGGGATGAATTTTTGATGTAATTTCGTTTAGAGATGGATTTCAGAGACAGATTATTTCAGAGACGAATAAATTTTGTCTCTGACAGATGTTTGACTACTTTAATAACAAGTTGACTAATTAGAGATAGATACAGAGACGAAAATTATTAGTCACGATAGAAATTTTTCTCTAACATCTGTCTCCAATTACTTTTTTATTTATAAATTATAAAATTAAATAACTAGAGACAAATTTAGAGACGAAATATGTTTGAGACAGATCTTTCTGTCTCTAAAATCCGTCACTAGTACATATATTTTAATTTTTGTCTCTAAACACTCTTTTCTGTCTCTAATTTTGTCTCTAATAGAGATGAAATAAATTCCGTCTCTAAATTCCGTCGGTATTTCAACTTTTTCTAGTAGTGCTTTTCTCTAGTGCACGAGAGGAATTGAATGAACTTTATTCTGTAAACTATCATTGACGATACGCTTGATATGAGTGTGCAATTCATATCAAGGATTCCAATAGTATCCTGAAGGAGATTCGCC
Source organism: Trifolium dubium (assembly GCA_951804385.1). Taxonomy (NCBI): domain Eukaryota; kingdom Viridiplantae; phylum Streptophyta; class Magnoliopsida; order Fabales; family Fabaceae; genus Trifolium; species Trifolium dubium. The sequence continues at coordinate 944,848 of OX638075.1, read as the reverse complement.
GGTCATCCCATTTGCATCCAGTTTGCATAAACTGGTGGGGGCGAATCGAACTTAAAGGTTAGTGTTCCTACACGCTTTGGAATTTATGTGCAATCGTCGTCATCTTCATCTTCATGTTCAAGTATTTGCAGCAGACCCCCAGAAATTGTTCCTACATGGTACGGGTACGGTACCGGTACCTGGTACTGGTACGGGTATGGGGTACGCCATTTTATAAAAAACTAAGGTACGGGTACATTAGTATAATTTTTTTTAATATTATTATATAAATAAAATAATAAAAACACATAATTAAATATAAAAAATAACCCATACAAAAAAAACATAAAAAATACCACACTTTAAAAGTAATTAAAATTGTTCAAAAACATCAAATCAATCATAAAAAAATTAAAAAACAATTTGCTCAAAAAGAGTCAAATTATAAGTAATAACAAAAAAAAACATTTTAAAAATGTCGATTATTCGTCAAGTCAAAATTAAATCGCAATATTTCTCCCTTCATCATTATTTAAAAAAGCGGCCTTTAGTTCAGGTTCATGGAGAGAAAATTTAGTAGCTTCAAGAATATCAGCTCAATCAAATAGATCCAATTCATCTTCACCAATATCCAACATTATTCTTGTTGCTCCTTTATTATAATTCTTACTCTTTCATGACAGAAGACGAAGATTTGTATGAATAAAAACTAAATCTTCAGCTCTCTTTAGATTTAGCCTGTTCCCTTTCAATTTCAATGAGTGAATAAATCCAAATGTGCTCCAATTTCTCTTATTAGAAGATGAATAAAAAATATATTTTTTGACAAAATATTCCTAAAAAAAATATAAAAAAAAAAAAAATTCATTTTAGTTTTAAGAGCCGTTTGAGTACCCGGTAAGTACCCTACAAGTACCCAAATAAAAAAAAAAGGGTGCGGCATCGGTGCGTACCCACTGAGTACCGGGTGCTTACGGATACCGGTACTCTCTCTAAAACGGAGTACCCGTGCATCACTGAATTCCATTGGTTATTTCAGCAGTTTGTTCAATGATTCAAGTTTTTTTTTTTTTTACAAATTCAATGATTTTAAGTTAAATGTTAAATAGAAACTTATTATTATTAATATATATATATATATATATATATATATATATATATATATATATATATATATATATATATATGGGACTGCTAACTAAGACCCACAAATATGACCCATGTAAAAAATACATGGAGTGGGGGCCGCAGAGCAATGGTGGGGCGCATAGAGCAATGGACGAGGAGCGCGCGTAGTAGGATGGGGGGGGAGTAATTTATGTAGGTTATACTTGCAAAATCAATTATAGTAGTTTCCTACTTTTTTAGGCTTTTTGCCTCATTTAAATTCATCTTATAATATTCATCTTTCCAATTCTTTTATTTTGTCTCTCTCACACACACACAACTGTTGTTGAAGTGTAATTGCAAAATTAATAGTTTTGATCGTAGCTTAGTAAAACAGTTATGACAGTTGGGATTACTTAGTTGTCAAGTAACTAAGTCAATTAACATTTGGTTAGTTTGTTTTATATTCGGTTGGTATAAGTCAATTGCATTATATATATATGTGCCCTGCATTGTAATTTATTCCATTAATAGAATTTCTCTTCTCTTATTCTCTCAGTTCAACTCTCAATCTCTTTTCTATTCTTCTTCAATAGTTGATAGTTCATAGTTCCAATAACAACCACCGAAGAGGAACGGGCCCTGATCGATTTTGGAAGATTAAAAGCTTGGACATTGTAATTGGAACAACAAATTAAAGGAAGAAATTGGAACAGCAAATTAAAGGTGAGTTTCTTTAATCCAGTCAATCACCTTCTCATCATCAGTTTAAAAAAAATGGAGGTAAGAATGAGATATAGACATTCAAAGATGGAGAGATAGAAAACGTTGTTTCTCTAATTCATCAATTACTCAATTCTTAATATTAGAAAACACTTGTAAAGTGCCTAATCATCCATTCAATTACCCAATCATCCATTCAAATCCAATAATAAGCATTGATTTAATATATAAATATTTCAAATGATTGAGATTGTGTTTTATTAAGTTTCTCTCTCATTTTTGAAGTATAATACACACGCACGCACGTAGATATACACACATTTAAAAAGTGATTAATAAGGACAATATATTATGAATAAAGTGATTTAAATGCTAATTGGAGGTTTTGGGGAGAAATTCTAGTTAGTATGGTTAAAACTTTATCCTTTAAAATAAATAAGTAAAATAAAATTTCAAATTTTAATCTAAAAATTTAAATTAAAAAAATCTAACCAAGTTGAAGTAGTGACTCAATTTTAAAAACGACATGACATGATTTATGAAATTAAAAATGTTAGTAATGTAATTATTGTGTCTAGTTTGTGTGTAAATTTTACCAAATTGACCTTTGTTTGTACTCCCTCCGTCCCAAAATATAAGGGAAAATAAAAAAAAACATACTTATTAAGAAAACATAAACATGATAATTAGAAATATGGTTTTGTGTGATTTTTCTTAGAATAAGTGCATGGAAAAATGTAAAATCAATTTTGATTGGTTGTTGTTTACAGAGAAAAGCGGAGAAAGAGAAAATTAAATGCAATTTACATTTAACTTCATGAGAATAAGGAAAAAAAAAATTCTTGAAATTGATTTTTTCCCTTATATTTTGGGACAAAAATGTGGTTTTTTTCCCTTATATTTCAGGACGGAGGGAGTATGTGTAAAAATTTGACTTTTTGTATTTTAATGCAAATTAGTAGTAATAATTAGGGGTATGTGTAGGGAAAAAGTAATAAATACACCTAATAATTTACAAAAATGTTTATATTTTGGGACTAGATTTTTTTTGAAAGAGTGCTTACATTAGTATATAATGGGACGAAAGGAGTAATACTTATGCTTTAAATTTTTTAGGCAATATTAATGTTTTGGTTGAAAAATTAGATATCCATAGGCCCATTGTAAAGAAACTCTCAATGACTCACTGTTTCAAAGATTTCTGTAAAAAAAATGTAATTTTGTAAGATAACGATTTGGGTTTGTAAAATGAATTTAGTATTATATTTTTTTGATATACAAGTATTTTATTTTAATTGATTTGACATTTGATGGTAAATAATTACATTACATTATGAAGGAGAGGAACAAAAGAGATGATTGGACCCTTTTTAAAGAGATTTTATCTGTTCAGTATAAAACTAGTTTTAGTGAATATAATGTCAAAGAAGTTAAGTTCACTACAAAACTAACTATTTTTTATTTTTTTGATAAGCACAAAACTAACTATTTGCATGTAATTAATGTCAAAGTTAAGGAGAGGAGAGGAAATAGCGGAAGCGACTCATAGATTGATGGAATCTAGTCTCTCAGAAGATCGGTCTCTTTTTATCTCGTGTTAAAATTTTAGTTTTGAGGTTTTAGTAATAATTGATATAATTTGGATGACTGATAAGTGATAAAGAATTAGTATTGTTTTTTGAATTCATGTTTTTTTAAAATGATTTGTTTTATAAAGAGTTTAGCAAGAAAAATTTAAGTATTAGATATAACCAATCAAATAATTAAAAATCTAAAAAAATTAAATCTCTTAAAAAGGAATAAAAGTACGTGTTTCCATAATTGAAATGATTTGTAATCTTCATAATAATTTATCACTCAAGAATTTCTTTCTTTAAGGGAAAGAATTGCAGATATCATATTTCATTTTTAAGGACAATTTTAATACAACGATTTGTATAAAAAAACACACACATATGTACCCAAAAAAATACACATAAAAGACATAAAAATACTACAATTTTGAGTTAACACTGACCTAACAATTACCACTAATAGATAGGCACACCGAATCAGACAATTACAAAGAATAAAAATAATAAAAATTGTTTTGTGAACTTAAAATTGTAGTATTTTTTATATGTTTTGCTTTATATATATATATATATATATATATATATATATATATATATATATATATATATATTGTGGTATTAAAATTGTCCTTAATTTAGAGGAAGTCTTTCATGATCACATATTTTGACACATTATTTGGATACACACAAATACATTTGATTTAATTATTTTAAAATATATTATTTATTTATTTATTTATTTATTTTCTTTTCCTACTTTTTTTTTTCCTTTTGAAATGTACATCCAAATGAAATGATATGTCTAAATTATAGATATATGTAATGTTAAGTGGTTAATGAATTCTTCTTAAGACAAATTGTTTGGAAGAATTCGAGTTAGATTTCTGTGGGAACAATTCATCGTCAAACTTTACTTACCGGGGCTGCCTTCTGGAAACCAGTGGATACATGTGAGTTGTGTGACCATTCTGTCAAAAGAAAAACTTGTAATCCAACAGATATCTTCCCTCAATTTGATGCTTATATTGCGTAAAAAAGAAATTACTAAAGTCTATATCAATTGTTTTTTAATGTGTTTGGATGCTTATATCAAACTTACGGAGCATGTTCCCCCTATCACTAACTTAAAAGCTCCTATGAAAGAAAGAAAATTAATCAGAAGAACATAACTATGGCTCTCATCATGAACCAATTCTTTGTTTTTCTATTCCTCATCACTCTCTCACTTACTTCTTCCTCCGACCAATTCACAACTTCTGTTTTCAACGTCACAGCCGCAATTCACCAAATCCGTCAAGTCCTTCCCTTTAAACCATTCCACCATCAAGAACAAGAACAAAAACAAGAAACATTTTCATCATTATCTTCTTCATCTTCCTTCAAGCTCAAATTATATCCTGTTGAATCTATCTTTATTCCTCATCATCAACACAAGAACTACCGTAGCCTAGTCTTAACTCGACTCAAACATGACTCAACCCGAATTAATAGAATCCGATCGAAGATCCAACCAAATTTTTTGTCGGGGGATTTGTTCTCCGGCAAAACAAAAGGAACCAACGATTATATAGTAAAAATTGGAGTGGGACGACCACCACAATTTTTCTACATGATTTTCGACATTGAAACCGATGTGACTTGGCTTCAATGTCAACCATGTATTCATTGTTATGATCAACCCAATTCAATTTTCGATCCAGCATTATCCTCTTCTTACACCCTAATTTCATGCGAAACTAAACGATGCAATCTACTTCAAAATTCTTCCTGTAGTATTGATGGTTATTGTAAATACAAAATCACCTACAAGGATGGTTCATACACCGAAGGTGTTTTCATAAACGAAACAATATCGTTTGAACACTCTGGATGGGTTAATAGGGTTTCATTAGGTTGCGGTCATTTAAACCAAGGTACATTCGTCGGCTCTGCCGGAACATTTGGGTTGGGCCGTGGGCCTCTCTCGTTCCTATCTCGTATCAATGTGTCATCAATGTCATATTGTTTGGTGAATCGTAATTGGGCATATTCGTCAGCAACTTTGGAGTTCAACTCTCCTCCTACGTCATATTGCAATAATGATTCAATTAAAGCTAAGTTGTTGAAAAATTCTAAGGTAGAGAATTTATATTACGTGGGATTCACTGGAGTTAGTGTGGGGGGCGAAAAGATCACCGTTCCTAATTCAACATTCAGGATTGATCCATATGGAAATGGAGGAATGATTGTGAGTACAGGGACTATTATAACTCGGTTGGAGAATAAAGCCTATAATGCGATACGTGATAGTTTTGTGGCGAAGACTCAACATTTGGAGCGTGCAAAGGCGTTATATCCGTTTGACACATGTTATCATTTGTTGCCTAAGAGTACGGTGGAGTTGCCCGTAATGAAGTTTGAAGCGGATGATGGAAAATCGTGGTTGTTACCGGAGGAGAGTTATTTGTATGCAGTGGATGATAATGGAACTTTGTGCTTCGCATTTGGACCATCGGAAGGACCGTTTTCAATTCTAGGAAGTTTTCAGCAATATGGGACCCGTATCACCTTTGATCTTGCTAACTCTGTCGTTTCTTTGAACACCCTCTACTGTAATTGATTAGACTACTGATATTCACCTTAGAGGATTTGGTCCCCTGTAAAATTGTCATATACTATGTTATTGTTATAAAAATAAAAATGTGCTTTAAAAAAAATTGAATTATTAAAAGAAAACAAAATGGATGATTAATCAAATTAAGTATATTGCTGACAATATTTTAGTAGTACTTTTTCTACGCATTTAATAGTGTTACTAGCTAGTTGCTTCAAGACAATCTAACTTACACACATAGACGACGCACAGAAAGAGAACGCATAGTTGCTTCAAAAAACTTTGTTGAAGAAAATGCAGCCCCCAATTAAAACAGCCAAAGATTCTCATTTATTATATAGAAAAAGTTTACAAGAAGAGGCCTTTGGACCCAAAGAATGAGGACAATGAATAACTCAACTGAACTGGAACTAATAATTCCATAACTATCATATTAGTATAATTCACTGCACCAGAACTACTCAACTAATGAAACACAACCATATGTATAGTTACAAACAAGTACCAGAAGATTCCAAGCATTAAATTTGAATTCACTGTACTGGAACCTGAACTGCTTTCTAAAAGAATGGACGAATAATCTACTTGCTCAAACATAGTTCTTTTGAATGAATGGAGGCTTGAATTAGCTTAACACTTTAAGTTTACTTGTGTCTCATTGCAAGACGATCCTGTTTGTTTATAATTGTCAAAAGGATGTTCAAAGTGTGTAATCCCTCAGCCTATTTGCTCTATCTTTTTGGCACTATTAACAAATGTTGCGCCTTTATCAAATCCCTCCAACAAAATAATCCGCACGGCTTCTAGTCCATGTTGTAAGGTAAAATCCAGCTGAAAATTACAATTATTAACATGTATGACTTCCGTTTGCCTAAATCTAGTTTGTCAATTCAAACTTCAAAATGAAAGAAAAGAAATACGTACTTCTTCCCTTTCCTGTTTAGTGAAAGATCGAAGAACAAATGCTGCAGGATCCATTTTCCCAGGAGGTCGTCCAATGCCTAACAAAATCAACAATAAAACGACAATAGATGGTAGTATAAGTGACTGTCATATAGATGAGTATTTTATTCCTAAAGCCGATACAAACTTACCAATTCTTAAGCGAGGAAAACCAGAATTCCCTTTCAAGTGATTAATAATACTCTTCATTCTGCAAGGAGAACAAATATAGTAATGCTTAAATATAAACCCAACAGGATGTACAACCAAGCCAAAATAAATGCTGCAGTAGAGCAAAAACAGAGTGTGAGAAAGATTATAGTTACCCATTCTGACCTCCATGTCCACCCTTTGGTAGCAACCGCAATTTAGCAAAAGGTAAATCCAAGTCGTCAAAGATCTGAAAAAGAATATTATTGATTGAAATGAAAACTGAAGCAGACCATCCTTTTAATTTTTCTTCATCACATCACATGCACGTAAAAAGAACAAAGTCATAGGATATATGTTATACCACAAGTACTTGTTTCAATGGAATCTTGTAATATGAAACTATTGCTCCAACCTTCAAAATAGATTCCATCACCAGCAACTCAGCATCAAAATAAAAGTACTGGTAAGAAAATAAAAAATTCAAAACACTACTACTACTACTACTACAGAAAACATACTGATTCACCACTTAAATTCATAAAAGTCTGCGGCTTTGCAAGCATAACGGGTACATCACCGATATAACCTGCAACGGTAAAACAGTTGTTGTCACAACAAGTGGGTACATACATAGTACATACTGATAAACAATGCTTTTATTAATAATTTTAGAACCTTTTCCAAAAAGAGCTTTGAAGGAAACAGTGGTCATAGATATCCCTTCTGCTTCAGCTATAGTATCAACCATCTCAAAACCCACCTTAATTAATCAATCAAAAACAGAATCAAGCACATGATGAATATGAATAAACAACTTATTTTGAAGTGATTGATTATTAAAATGAAAATGTAAAAAAACTAACATTGTGGCGTGTACCAGTGAACTTTTTGCCAGGATTACCGAGGCCAACAATTAACCAAGGTTCAATCTTGTTCTGCTTCGACGAGTTTGAGTTTGAGTTTGAGGAAGGTTCAGTAGTTATGGATGAAGATGAAGAATTTCGTAGCGATAAAAAAGACTTGTTGCAACGCATAGAGAACAAGCTGAGGGGTTTTGTCAAATTCCAGATGGGAAATTGGAAGCGTGACATTGAACAACCTCCAATGTTCATTATAAGATTGATTGATTGATTGATCAGGATTCGATTAGCGATTATTATTCACAAATTGAAACCCTAAAAATTCAATCAAACAAAAAAATAAAACCCTAAAAATTAAATATAGCTAGCAAGTTGGGTTCGAAGAAGGAAGAATAACAATAAAATAAAAAAATAAAAATAAAAAGGAAAAAAACGCCGTTGCCGGGGATCGAACCCGGGTCACCCGCGTGACAGGCGGGAATACTTACCACTATACTACAACGACCAATTTGATGTTTATTTTGATTCCGAAAATAACATAATTGCAATTAACGCTTTGTCGATAAACTTTGGATGAAGATTATTTTTTGGTAAATAAATATTATTGTGGTCCCTATTATATTATTTTATATGGCATTGATTGATTGAAACGCTATTCTTTATGCATTGACCATTTTGGAAAGCTATTAAATATTCAGTCAGTCTGTTTTTGCAAGTAATGTAACTGGTCAAAATATAGCTGTATTATACTTGCACTTCTTATGATTGAAGTTTCAACCACGTAAACTAGATTTTAAATTTGGACACTAATATAGTACTATTATACTTGCTATACATGAAGAATACGTTGGAATTATAGCTGTATTATACTTGCTATACATGAAGAATACGTTGGAATTATAGTATTTCAATACTCTAGAAGTTGATCACATTTACTATAAACATAATAAAAGAAGTGTGCTGTCTAAGGTGAGACATCATTTAAGTCCCTCACCGATGAGGGTGTTTAAGTTTAATCTTTAGATCAAATGAATGGTTCAGATCTGTTTTGGTTAAAAAGAGACTTTTGCATTTTTCTACATACAATTCTATCCTAACTCTTCTTCATCAATGTGCTTGACAGGAAGAAATACAATACTATGAAAAACAAAGATAGAACACTTGTTCCCTTCTTCTTCACTTTATCCGAATTGAAAAATTAAAGATGCAACACCTTTTCTATCACTTTTCCATTTCTTTAGGATCTCCATTGAAGAAGAAGAAGAAGAACTATTTATGGGAAAGAGGGACAATGATGACTCATGATTCTGTAAAAACACAGCTGAATAGAAAGATGGATACAAACATAAAACCAAATTCATGTTGAAAAAATCTAGAGTAACAAATTGCAGCAACAACAAAATATCTAAAAAAGCATTTAACCAAAAAGGAAAAACAGATGAGCAAAATTGTTCTATTTAGAAAATCAAATAAAAATCCATAAACTAAACTCTTTTGTGTATTATCTCTTTTTTATTGTGTAACAAAATGAGAGAAAGATTGAGAACTGAGAAATTGATTTTTTTTTTCTACTTTTCTGGATTTACATTTTTTCCCAAATTGAAACTTCTACCCTAAAATTGAAATTTCCCCAAATTGATAAATCAGAAACTTGTTGTCAACATAGTCATATTTTCCTACATTTTCGTGAACCTAGGAACCCATTATCACCACCATAATCATCTTCTCCTGCGTATTTTTGTGAAACTAGAAAATGTGTTTCCATTAGTGTTTTCATGAATGCATAGGTTTTAAAAAGGGAAAAAGAAAGAGAGGTTAACATTAATGAAGAAATAGAGAAGGCTATGAAGAAGTCAGAAGTAGAGGCAGAGAATCACGTCATGATTGAAATATTCACCGGTGGTGGTCGCCGTCGGTAGTGTGCGGTGTGAACTGTGATGAAGAAGATATATGAAGGAATCATGTGTAAGCAATTTTACATATTCTTTTTTTAATCTAAACCGTTAATTTGATCTGAATGGTTTAAAACAATTTTTCTTACTCCCTCACCGGTGAGGGACCTATTTGCTACCTCACCCTAGCATTCACCTATTAAGAAGATGTTGGTTTAATGTCTATATTGTCCTTGATCTTTAAAATTTTAATTTTTTGTATGCACACAAATATAAGGACAAAGTTGGCATATTTGCACTAAACTCACTACAATGATTTGGATTTCAAATGATTCAAAATCAGATTTAATAATAACTTTTTTGTGGGACCCACAACTTATTCTCTTTTTCTTCTTCTCTTTTCTCTTCTCTGTTAGTTTCTTTTTCTTTCTTTTTTTTCTTACTTTCTTCATTCTTTCTTCTTATTCTCCTCACCTTTTAAATCCAAATATGCATTTAAGGTAAAGAAAAAATTTGTACGAGAAAGAAAAAGATCCGACGCAGAAGAAGAATACACAGGAGGAATAAAAACTAGACGGGTTAGGGATTTTATATGTTAAAATTTGTACACGTGGAATAAATTATGGCTTATTAAAAATTTAACTAATGGTTATTAAAATAACTAAATCATTATTATACACGGAAAACAAGTTTTTTATTTTACGATCAAAAAATAAATTGGTGTTTATGCAAAATTTAAATAACTTGTGCAGGAGGAACAAATAATTACTTATGAAAAAATTAACTAATTATCGTACACGAGACATTTTAACTTACACGGAGAAGATCAAATTTAACTTAACTTTTTGTTTATTTTTATGAATAAAGAAACTATTTTAAAATAGTTATCATACACAAGACAAGGTGTTGATGATAAAAAAAAAAATTTGAAAAGAAGGTTGGTGATAAAAAATTTAAATTGACTATTAGAAGAATAAGTTGTTCCTTATGAAAAAAAAAAAAAATTATTATTCACAGAAAACAAGTTATTGTTTGCGAAAAATTTAAACAACTATGATACACGGGGAACAAATTATTGTTTATGAAAAATTTAACTAATCATCGTACACGAGAGACTTTTAGCTTAAACGGAGAAAATCAAATTTAATTTAACCATTTGATTTTTTTATGAATAAATAAACTATTTTAAAATAATTATTAAGCACAAGGCAAAGTGTTGGTGATAAATTTTTTAAATTTAACCATTCTTTCATGCTATTTGTCTCGGCTTTACAATGAACCAAAATTCTTTCTAAATAATCTTACTGTAGATAAATAGAAATACATAGTCAAAGTTGAAAGTAAGAATAGTCCAAATGTATTTATTGAAAAATCACGGGAAATAAGTATTTATTTTTGTACAAAACAAATATTTTCTTCTAAATCATTAGTTAAAATATCGTCATATAGGTGTAAATTAGTTTTTTTTGGAACCCAAAAAGAACAAATCCAATCACGAATTAAACTAACCACACATTGTTATTTTTGAAAAAATTAAATAAACTATTATACACGGGGAACAAGTTTTTGGTTGTGAACAATTTAACTAATTATCGTACTCAAGACACTAAATTTAATTTTAGCTTACACGTAGATGATCAAATTTAACTTAATTATTTGTCTATTTTAATTTTTTTTCTTCTATTTTTCCAATTTCATAAAAAAATAATCGACATCTTAGAAAGTATTTTTTAATTATTTTTACGGTATAAAAATTATTGATACTTTTGTTTTTGAAAACAAACTATAACTATTGAACAAATGATTTTAATGTACAACCACAATCTACTCTCAATGCACTCACATCCCTACGACCCAACTCTCGACTCACTCACACTCCCTACGACCTAACTATCGACGCAAAATCCGTGCGATAGCACGGGTATCTTACTAGTTAAATTTAAAATGAGATCATGTGTGACTTTATTATGTATTAGGGAATAATATGACTCCAGTTAATAATGAACATATAGCATCATGTGTTCAATTTTTTAATGCTCAAAACTGATACAAAGTCAAACAGGGACAGAGACAAAAAATGCACATGTTGGGATGACTATAGTATTCTATATATGTTGATTGATGTCAAAAGATAGGAAGACAAGAAAAATCCCACATTAATTTGCTTTCCTTCCAAGTTCCAAGGTTGGGATGGGATCAACTTCTTCATCTATTGCTGCTGCTGCTAAAGCTATGTCTCTTCCAAAGCATGATGTGTTCCTCAGCTTCAGAGGAGAGGACACACGTGACAACTTCATCAGTCATCTTTATGCTGAATTTTGCAGGAAAGACATCGAAACATTCATAGATTACAGATTGGACAGAGGAGAAGAGATTTCGCCAGCACTGTCCAAAGCAATAGAAGAATCAAAGATTTATGTCGTCGTTTTATCTGAGCACTATGCTTCTTCAACTTGGTGCTTGGATGAACTCACAAAGATACTCGAATGCAAACACAGATATGGAAGGGATGTCATACCTGTCTTCTACAAGGTGCTTCCATCTAATGTTAGGTATCAGAGACAAAGTTTTGCAGAAGCTTTTCATAAACATCAACTGCGATATAAGCATAAAGTGGATGCATGGAAAACTGCTCTAGCTCAAGTAGCTGCTCTCGTAGGTTGGGATTCCCAAGTAACCAGGTCACACATCCTCTTATAACTAATACTATTTCTAACTAATGAAACCTTAATAGTAGACTATAGAAACCTTATGTGACTCTTTCTAACTAATGACTATTGATGTTATTTTCTTATGTTCCAGACCAGAACACACACTTGTTACAAACCTTGTGAAAGATATTTTGAGAAAATTGAATCGTTCTTTCTTAAGTGATTATCAAGGAATGATTGGAATTGAGAAGCATATTGAGGAAATCCGATCCTTGTTGCACCTCGAGTCACCGGATGTTCGGATCATAGGAATTTGGGGTATGGGAGGAATAGGAAAAACAACAATTGCTAGCATAATGCATAAGAAACTTGCAACTCAATTTGACTCCAGCAGCATTGTTCTAAATGTTCAACAAGAAATAGAAAGATCAGGTGGCATACACCATGTAAGAGGCAAATATGTATCACAACTTTTGGAGGAAGACAATGCTTCCTCTGGAAATATTATTGAATATAATAAAATGCAAAGAAGGCTTCAACATACAAAGGCACTCCTTGTTCTTGATGATGTGAATGATTCAGATCAACTTATAAATTTAATTGAAAGGGACATTATATTTGGCAAGGGAAGTAGAATCATTGTGACTAGTAGAGACATGCAAGTACTTAAGAATGGTCATGTCAATGAAATATATGAAGTGAAGGAGATGAATTTTCAAGATTCTCTTCAACTTTTCTGTTTAAATGCCTTTAAACAAAACTATCCCATAGAAACTTATGTGGGGTTATTAGAAAAGGTATTAAATTATGCTAAAGGAGTTCCATTAACTCTCAAAGTTTTGGGCTTATTGCTTCATGGTAGATCAAGGGAAGCATGGGAAAGTGAGTTGCAAAAGCTGGAAAGGCTTCCCGATTTTCAAACTTTTGGAATATTGAAGTTAAGTTATGATGGGCTTGAAGATGAACAGAAGGATATATTTCTTGACATAGCTTGTTTCTATAGAGGGCATTTAGAGAATGCTGTAGCACAAATATTGGATTGTTGTGGTTTTTCTGCTCACATTGGAATGGAGATTCTCAAAGATAGGTGTCTTATATCTATTTCAAAAGGTAGAATTGTTATGCATGATCTAATACAGGAAATGGGATATGAAATTGTTCGTCAACAATGTGTTAATGATCCAGGAAAACGCAGTCGGTTATGGAAGCCTCAGGATATTTATAATGTTTTGAGAAAGAACAAGGTACGTTCTTTGCTTCTTTAGTCCCTCGAATTAATTCCACTTGATAACTTGCTCGATCTCCTACATACTGCAAAGTGCCTGCAGTTATTAAAATGCATGTTTAGGCGCACTATTCTCCTTACGTTTTAAATATTCCTTACGTTTTCTTTTAGGGGACAGATGTAATCCAATGTATATTCCTGGACATATGCAAAATAAGAACGGTTCATCTACATCCTGAAACTTTTGAAAAGATGCATAATCTTAGAATGATCCAGTTCTATAATCCTTCTAGCTCATTTAGACAACGCTCAAATGTATTCTTTTTTACATTACTTAAGAGTCTTCCAGATGATTTAAAATTTCTTCGTTGGGATGGCTTCCCTCAAAGATCATTGCCGTTGGACTTTTGTCCAGAAAATCTTGTTAAACTTGATATGCCACATAGCCATCTTGAACAACTTTGGGAGGAAGATCAGGTATTTCAAGCTAGTTTTTATGTTGTGTTCCTTTACGTTTTAGTAATCTTATCGCGTAGGATTGAATGCTAAAAAATATATTGTCTCGCTTTCCATTGAAACATTATGAAGATTTGTGGAGTTGAGATACACAATCTGAACTTTTAATTTGACAGTTTAATTTATAAAATTCAATATTTATATTGAGATACTATTAAGCAGAGTAACTCTACTAAGAGTCTAGGATTAACTTGGTCCCTCCTATTTTTAAATGATATATTAAATTGGAATAATAGTATGTATTCACCTTATAAATAAGATGAAGTTCATTTATATATTTTGTTCTAGGCTTTACCGAATTTGAAAAGGATCAACCTTAGTTATTCTCGGAAACTGATGCGAGTACCAGACCTTTCTCTGTCCCCAAGTATTGAAGAAATAATTCTCAGTCATTGCATAAGCTTGGTTGAAGTACACTCCTCAACTTTCCTGAACAACCTAATTTGTTTGTGTTTAAATGGCTGTGTTGAGCTTAGGATTTTAAACCTCCCTAGCAATATTCTATCAGGATCTTCTGGATTAGTTCTTCTTTATGGTTGTTGCAAGCTTGCCACATTTTTAATCAGCAATAGAACCGAGGTAGTTCAACCATACAGTTCGTCATGTTGTCACGGATTCTGGGATGTAATGGAACCTTCCGAGGTCATGATTGCAGAACCTTTATACCATAATGCTCTAGGTTACAATATTGGAGAGTACTCTTCAGATACTTTTGATCCACTTGTTAGTGCTGCTGACGTATATGAAAAAGAAGAACCAGTGGATAATATACACTTCTAAACATCAAAGAGAAGATACAAACCATGCCCTCGTTTTTCACAAATATCAATGAGCTTTGTTGGTTAGATATGACTAATTGTGAATCTCTAACTAGCCTACCAGCTGAAATTTTCAAGTTGAAATCACTAGCAATAATTTATTCCGGTGGTTGTTCCAATTTGGAAAAATTACCTGAAATTGAGGAGACTATGGAAAGTCTAACGCTGCTTGTCTTAGACAAAACAGCAATAAAGGAACTACCTTCATCCTTGGATCGTTTGGTCGGGCTTGAAGAATTGAGCTTGCAAATGTGTGTCAGCCTTGTGATTATTCCATCTTCCGTTGGGAATCTCAGCAAACTATGCAAGTTAAACCTTACTGCGAATCACTTGAAACTTTTCCAAGCACCATTTTCAAACTGAAGTTGGCAAAACTTGATTTGCATGGTTGTTCAATGCTGAAGACCTTCCCGGAGATCTTGGAGCCTTCACAAACTTTTACTCACATTAATCTAACAAAAACAGCAATTAAGGAACTTCCATCATCATTGGAGTATTTGGTTGGGCTTCAAAACTTGTGCCTGAACTTGTGCAGTGATCTGATGTCACTTCCAAACAGCATTGTTAATCTAAAGCATCTATCCCATCTTGATTGTTCTGGCTGTAACAGTTTAACCGAAATGCCGAAAAACATTGGTTGCTTGCCATCATTGAAGGAACTTTCACTACAAGAAAGCAGTATTGTGAATCTGCCTGAGAGTATTGCTCATCTCACAAGCTTGAAATTACTTGATTTAAGTGATTGCAAAAGACTTGAATGTATCCCACAACTTCCACCATTTATAAACCAGTTGTTGACATTTGACTGTCCATCCATTAAGAGAGTGATGTCAAATTCATTTTCAAGGTTAAATCTCCCATCAGATTCCAAAGAGGCTGATACCTTCAAATTTCATTTCACAAATAGTCTAGAACTGGATGCAAGCGCTTATAGTAATATTTGGTCAGATGCATGGTGTAGGATCGCCGAGGGTGCAAATAGGTCTGTGCTCTTCTGTTTTCCTGGGAGTGCGATTCCTAGTTGGTTCCCTTATCGTTGCCAGGGACATTCAGTGACAATGAAAAAAGAGTCTCTAGACCTGTGCAGTAGTAATAATATTTGTTTGTTGGTTTCGCTCTGTGCGTCGTTTTGGGACGCGAGTATATGGGCGATAACATCACATATGGCATAACATTTTAAGTTGATGGCCACAGACACATAATTATGATTCCAGACCATGCCAGGGTAAGAAACAATTTCTATTGGAAGGGTCGATACAGGACTGTCGTCCAAGATCACACATTCATATGGAAATTTCATATGCACTTAGACGACACACTCCTTCGTGCTGACAACTTCACTTTTATGTTCAAACAATACAGTTACTTCTCAGATGATGTAGTGAAAGCGTGTGGAGTATGCCCTCTTTATATCAAAGAAAATGATCATAATGGTGTGAACTTTTTAAATAATGACATTGAAGGACCCAGTGGGAGCAATGCTTCATAGTATGTATGTTAAACAGAAGTGATGGAGACAAAGACTTTTGATGGCTACATGTAATTAAGCTTTAAATGTTGTAGACTTGTAGTTTTATACTTTTATTATTATCTAATGCTCATACTCCAAATGTTTTTTTATAACAATTCTTGGATTCATTAACGACTGATTTTTCAAGTTATTGCAAGATATATATGGTTTGAAAAGTTTACCATATGAGCATACGTAATAAATTATAATTTATGCTGTAAAAAGTTATAAAATTATGTTATAAAATATTTTAGGCAAGATCAATTTGTTACTTTTTTGTAATTAAGATCAATTTAGTGCCTGTTTGGTCCGACTTTTTCTAAGAGTAAAAGCTGCTTTAAGCTTAAAAATAATAAAAAAAAAGCTTTACAAATAAAGTGAAAGTTGTTTGGTAAATTTTTTGTATTTAAAAGTATTAAGCCACTTTTTTTTAATAAGAGCTTCATAAAATTTGTGTTTGACCCTACTTATGACTTATAAGAGAGGGTCTCTATGAAATCATGATTAAATCGTATATGGACACAGCAACTCCAACTGGGAGACTCTAGATTGAAAACCTTTACACTAGAAATCGCCTCTATATTTCATTGAATCAATCAAATATATATAAGATAAAACTCTATTCTGTTGTAGGTACAACAACATATTAGAATATTGACAATTTGCTTTCATTACATTAAATGACCACTAGAAGTTGTATACCCATTACAGTCCACGAGGAAGATCAATGGTTCTCTCTCCGACCAGTGTTTCATCTGAGCCATGACTGGGTAGAATAAAAGGTACAAATCAGTGAAATTCATGTATAGAAAGTTCTGAAGTTATGACAATGAGATTAATCATCAGATACTTACCTAAGATAACTCAAAGCTGACATTCGATAGAGACAGGTAAAGACCAAGACATGCAACCCAATTGTATAAAAGAATGCAAAAGTTCGGGCATACCTGCAAAGCATAATATTTTATCAAATGGTTATGCTCATAATATTATACCTATGTAATTCAAAAAACAAAAATTTGAAAGAAGACACGGTGAAAAGTTGAAACAATATCAGGAGACTCATAAACATGCTGTTTGATTTCCTATGGAGACCCATAAACGACAACAAAATTACCATTTGGAAGAATGTATCAATGAATTGCAAGAATTAAAAAAAAATCCCGCCCCGCATAATTTAATACAACACCAAACTGATTAACACACGTCACTTAAACGGGAGAAAGCAGAAACAAAAGAGTGTATCTAAAATAAGGCAGAAGCATACTTGTTACCGAGAAGAAATCGTCCACTGCTGAGTGTGATTCTGTCCCTGATTCCTAACTCCTTGTATCTTTGATCTCTTTCCTAGTTATACATATGACAGATAAATCAGTGAATATCAAGAGTTGAATGATATTTGATAGAAAATAAAGATCACATATCAAACCAATTGCCTCCTTATTTGTCTTTCACCCAACTCCCTGCTCTGCTCCACTATCTCCATGTAAGGTAAAGTGGGGGAAGTGAAGGGGAGGTAAGGTAAGGTATTTAAACAGAAAAATTCCTCATCAAGACAGGCTCTAGTACCAGTGTTCTATTGCTTTGACAGGAACTAAGGCCATGTATATTGACGAATGGAAAGCCCAATCTTTCTCTACAGAAGTAGTTTCCTTATTGTATATATTTATTATTGCACTAATGTTTTTACTACTATGGCATCCTCATCCTTAAAATAGACAGAAGATTCTCATGAAGATCATAATCAATGACTTTGGTTATCTTGGAAATATATTTTCTGATACAATATATAGACTTCAAATGTGGCACTAAATATTTTATAAAATAAAATTAATGTGGCACAAAATACAAACTTAAAACGATGTGTGCTTGTAAAAATAAAAACTTCACTTGGTGCAAGTAATTATGTGAAGAAAATGGCACACCTTTTTTGAGAATGCAGCAAAAGGATTTATATCTTCCTCGTATATCTTCTTGTATTTAGATTCAACATCTGATGCGAAACCACTTTCAAGATCTTCTGCATACTGAGCATAAAATCATAAACAATATCTCCACTTCAAGATAAAAACTAGATTATAGAGTACAATTTTATTTTTTTTGAAGAAATAGCATGATGTTACAATAAAGATAATTTACAACACCTTTTTCGAACCCCTGGAAACCACTTTCTCAACATTATAGTCTTGGACATAACGAATCTTCCCGTATAGTTTAACATTATCTGCTTTGCTCTTTTCCAGTTCCGCTGTTAATACTCCAATCTTCTCCTTCAACTGCCTTAATTCCTATTAAATGTGAAAAGTTCACCCATGTCCACCATCATACTAAAATATAAAATTTGATGGAAATAATGAAAAATAAAAAGGAATAACAAAAGAGTGTACTAAACCAATATTAACTAAAACATACCTCTTCTGTCTCTCTCAAGCGGGTCCTAAATCGATCTCTCTGACTACATATTACTTTAAGCATTGAGCTCTGATCTTGATCTAAGGCATGCCTTTGATCCATATTCTGATGCTGCAGAAGCAATACAATCTTAAAAATCAAATGATGTAGGTAGATGTTTCACCACAAGGTTATCATTGCATCAGTTAACACGTAACAGAAAATGCAACATAATGCAGAATAAAATTTCCAATGTGTAAACACTTACACTTGCTACAAAACTACCTGGTGCAAGAGTAAAATTATCAATGCTTCCCAAGATAAAAAATGACAGCTAACTAAGTTTTATGTGGCAAAATAGTAATAAATCTTAAATTGGATACCACATCTCTTCAGTTGTTGAAAATATGGTATTTGGTTTCTGCTGGAGAATATGCTTCACAAATAAGTAAAGGATGTTATGAAAAGCATATTGGAAAAAGGAATTCACCTCAGACACCTCACTTCGATTAGTCTCTGATAGATCCCAGTCGTCAAGGAAAGTTCCTTTATGATCTTTGGAACTGGAACTATATCCCTGTGTAAAAAGAGCAGCTAGGTATAAATACATAAAATGCTTAAAAAGGAGAAAAATAAAGAGGTTCATTTGCTATTTGTGATTGATAAGGTAATTAGGTTTCAACAGTACTTGTTCCAAACCTTGGATATATCATCTTCCAACTTTTGAATCAGTTTTTGTTGTTCATTAACCTTAGCTGAAAGTTCTGCTACCTTCTGTTCGGCTGTTTCGAGTGAAGATTTTTTTTCAGAAAGTTTGACCTGAAAACAGTAGAACTACATCTGAAAAACAATAGACATGATACCTACAGATCATATCCAGAAACAGTAACACAGTTTTGATCCCACAACATGGTCAAATACACAAAGTACAGACGTGCTTAATAGTCCATGGCTTCTTGGGAAGCTACACCAAATATAGTCAGAATTATGTGAGTTGATTGAGTCTACTCAACATTAGTTTCTTTAAAATATTGTGGACAGCATCCAATGCCTCATTGCTACAAATCCATGCTCATACCTTCAATTGCGTTAGTTGGTGCTCCATTTTTCTGTTCTTATCAAGAAGAAGAGATTCCATCTGGCTCATCTCCTCCCCACTTGTGGCCACTTCCCAGTCTTCAGCCTCAATTGAATTATAACCCACTGCCTGAATGTATGACAATGAGTTAGATGGATGTTGCATTGCTTGATACCCATAACCATAAAAGGCCATTTGAAACAAACAGTATAATCACCTGCAAAATTTTTACTTTCTTACGCAAATCATCAACTACTTTTTCTGTTGGCCTTGTCTGAAGCTCTTTCTTCATTGCCACAATAGTAGCCTCCTACATCAAGAGAAAGTATAATGGAAAAAATTAGAGCACAACACATCTTAAACACAGCACACACACCAACTGTCACAAACAGACCACATATGACATAACTTTTCACTTTATTTTTTTAGTTACAAAAGACATTACTTCCAGTAAAGAGGCGGGACTTAATATAATATATTGAAATATCTGATGAACTTGGTCTCAAAAAATACTTCGAAAAATAGAAACCTCACCTTTTCATTGAGCATTGCAGTAAATTTCTTCACATCATTAATATGTTCTTCACGTTCATTTGATAAGGTTGTTTCAATATTGTGTAGCTCCATGTTTAATTCAGAGATTAACTTCTCTTTGGCAATTAAAGAGTTCTCAAGTGCATTATTTGAGTCTAAATTATCACTGCAAATACACAAACAAACAGTATTATAAGACTATTACCCAATTAAAGAATAAATAAAAAAAGAAAAAGATTTGGGCGGTATTCATGAGAAATGCACATATATAGATAGGAGGCTGATAGAAAGGAACAAGTTGACTAGCCATGTACCACTGAAAAATTTATGTGTGGTGTGTTCATCATAAAAAATGGAGAGATTGAGGGAGATATAGGATTCAAACTAGGGGAATGAAATCATGCGAGGAGAAGACCAATAGATGTCACAATATGAAGAGTTGATCATAGAGTCTTGTCCAATAAACAAATAATGCAGCAAGAGACCGATTGAAACTAAGAGAAGACATTGAGAAAGAGCTTACCCAAAGGACCTTTATAAAAATTTGGCTTTCAGTAATACACAAGGGACTCATATGTGGTCATAACATAAGATTAGCTTGATTTCATTTGGAGCTTAGAACCCATCCATTACTTAGCTGACAATACTTCAACAAAGAAAGAAAGATTGGTAAATTGGGGTACTAAATAATTACTTATCTCTTCCAGCAATTTGAATATCCACCAACCAGCAATAGGAACTTCATTTGGTTTGAATAAAAGTATGTAATTGATGGCATATTATACTAGTTATATTGCTCAATTCAATATAAAAGTATTTCAGCAAGCCACTCCCATAAATTGAGCTCAGATTCTTTACAACAATTATCTTTGGTAGGAAAATGAGAAAGAAACTTTGGAGGAAATCAATACAGATCGGAATATGTATTGAAAGGAAGCTAGAGATGGATTATATGGTTATAATTAATTCTCAAACGCAAAACATAATGTTTCTTTGGATGATAAAACGAATCATTTTCATCTTAGAAAGCACAATGTGCTATATGACTATAGCCTATAGCTGCAAGACATTTGTGTTGTGTTTACTTTGGGTGACATTATAATTTATCCAAAAAGCAAAAAAGACAACTTACCTCTTCTTAGTTTCAGAATCTTCATTTGCTGTTTGTAACTGAGATCGAAGCACCCCCTGCATGTATAACAAAGCATGAATAGAAGTAGAACAAACAGCATGGCAGAATATGAAAGTCATGAACAGCATGAGACAGGAATATTTGTCACTCAATCAGCAGGACAAACACACATAATAGGATTCTACAGCAATCGATAATAACTTTTATATATGTAAGAAAGGCAATACATTTCGAAATTTGTGGAAAATAATCCAAAATCCAATTCATAAGTTGACTACAGGGTACAGAAACAAAGTCATCCCAAAAGGAATTATTAAGGAGGATTTCCTCTACATCTGTTTAGCACCTTCTCAAGCAATATTTTTCTTTCAGATTTCAGATGATTTATTTTCACAAAATTGTCCCCATTTTACTTATTTCTCTTTGGCGTGTAGGAATGGATATTCATCAATGTTTTTCTTATGTGTTGGGAATTGGGATCAATTTCCCACTTTTCAGGATAAAAAGGAACAAATTGTTGTAACTCAAATAGTAGATGATTTGGAGCAAAAACAATAGGACAATAATATTTCACCAATACAGAAAAATATGGAGAGCAAGCAAAAAACATGAAGAGATAAAGCATTAAACAGTAAAACCTCTTACACATGAAGATAACAATAGGTTTTGAAATCAAATAGAAGTTTTTGAATCACACCTTCTCTCTCTCCAAACCAAGAAGCATTGTTTGTGCTCGTTCAACTTCATCCATCAGCAGATTGGCCTCTGCTTGCTTAGCTGCCCTCTCTTCCTCTGAAATTATCATATTAACATGAGAAGGCGTAGTGCTGAAGTCAGACTGCATTTGTAATATAAATAATTGACATTACAGATTCAAGCAATAAATGTAGGCCCGGATTTGAAAACTATTCGATTACCAGACTGAGCACGGAGTTCAAACAACTGGTTTTGTGCAAGTTCATGTAATTTTTTCATATTTGAAACACTTTCTTTGGCACTCTGCAGCTGGTCCTGTAGTAACTGTTCCCTGCAAACAATAAAGAAATCAATAGTCTTGGTAAGCAATGACAAGGTAGAGAAGCACGATTTCAATACTGTAATCAATGTATAAAACTAGACCGGCAAACAAATATTATCTAAATTCAATGTTCTTGTGCAGTAACCAAGAAGATACCTTTCTTTTAAAATTTCTAATGTCTTCTGGTTCTCCTCGGCTAGGTTGCGATGCTTAATCTCCACAATTTCTTTTACTTTCTCTTCCATCTGAAAAGTGAGTTTAAATGTCAGAGAAATCAGTAGCTTAATTTCCAGAATGAAACAGAGACCATGATATTATGCAATAGTGTACACAATAACTTAAGAACTTAAGTATTTAAAACCTGTTGCTCTAGTTGCCTACTTCGCTCTTCAAGTCTTCGTATTGTGGCCTGCTGATTCTTCAAGTGAGTTGCCTCTGTTCTAAATTCCTCGAGCTCAACTTTCATTTTTCGGTTCTCAGATTCTAGCTCAGACATCTTGAGATCTTGCTCCTATACAAAGAAATATATAAAAAATGAACAAGCAACTAGATTTTCATAAGCAAGTAAGTGGATGTAAGCAGATGCACAGAAGTTTCATACATATAATGTGCAAGCATGCCAAGTCGTAAACAGTCAGAAAAAAGATGTCTATAACCCTGTAAAGCCAGCCATTAACTCAGATATGTAAATAACCCTAAACAAAAAGAGGACAGTTTATGTTTAGGAGAAAGACTTCATAAAATTTGAGAAACATAAATTTCCTAGATCACTTTTAGGGTGATATCAAGTTTTACACAAGGTATATCTGGTAGTTTTATTGGAACTGTATAGATGTTTCTGACAAGGTGTTCGTGGCAAGATGCTGAGATAAGACATATGGCACTGTACACGCCTATTAATCAGTGATTCTTGTGACCGATTTATGCAATTTGATGGTCACATCCATTATACATCTAAATGGTGCGTAAATCATATTAATGAATGATGGCATTCATTAATATGACCATCAATAAATCTCCCTCAATCTTAAAGAATTGTGTCACTAATTTAGATATGAGAAATATACATTCATACAATCATAATCATCTCGTCTCATGCATGTATATTCAATACACCAATTCAAACATTAAGTGTTTATATGTGCTATATTGATCATGATTCATGAACATACACAAAGTTGAAAACAAAAAATGCTTTAAAATTGACAGGTATATTTTTACTGCAAGTTGGGGTAATGGAGAATTTTAAGTAGCGTGGGAACTCACAGCAACTGAGGCAAGAGCTGGAAAAGGATCTGGGGCTTCATACAACTTTTGGTAGATGTTAAGGAAGGCATTTTCTCCAAACTTAGCTCTTTTTGTAAGATTATCGACCTCTTCCTGATACCCCTTAAGCAAGGCATTAAACAAACTTGACTTATCCTCAGGCGAAGCTTTCTTGAAATCTGTATACAGCATAATTTGTGATCTTTCAGCCATATTAAGTAGTCCAAACAAAAACAGAAGTGGCGGCTATGATAACCATATGGTTCCAAATTTTTATACTTAGATGTTTGTAAGTGGAATTGAGTGATTGACAATGTATCACTCATGAGTCTATTTTATCCGTGATTTAGAAATAATAGTGAAAGTAAGCATACTTCTAGTGCTCTCAGCAAGCTTCCTCCGATTTTTCTGACTGTTTTCTTGGTTTTCTGCAATTCGAAGCCCTTGTTCATCTAGCACCGATTTCTCCTTCTCTAAGTCAAAATCTGAAAAGGAGAAAAATAAAAGCAATGCACCTATAAGATTTCCCTTCTTCCATTGGTGGTAAAGAAACACTTATTCAAATATTTACCAAATCAGGTTCAAAAATCACATAACAAACCAAAATTTGGCATTGCATCTTTGTATTTACTACGGTTCTCTATTCTAAAAATCAACAGCATCAAGTATTCAAACATTTCAATTAATTCAAACAAAATTCAAGTCATGCACACTAATATTTCATAAAAAAATAAATCACACCATTTTTGTATTTTTATACAGGGTTACTAATTCCATTCATTTCAATCAAATTCTCTCTTGTTCTAAACTTAAACCGTTCCAAACACAGCATGAATGCAATTCATCCATTTTCCCTTTTATTTCTTCATAAATTTAACAAGATCTACATAATGCAGATTTCTCCCAAATAAGATGAACAAACTATACTCCATTTGGCTCACAACTGAGTGCAATTAAGCTCGATCATGACGCTTAGATGATCCAATTTTTAAATAATGCATCAATTTCAGATAAAATAAACTAAAATTAAAAAACTTAGAACTCGTGTTTGGAATTACAGTGAAATTGAGTATTGAAAACTTGAATTATTCATTGTTCGAGCTAAACCGAAGCACAAGAAAATAAATTAGACAAAAAATATAATAGTAATATAATTATGGCGTTAAAAATGGTTGATTCGGTTGGGATTGAAATGAATCGAACCTTTCCAGAAAGCGGAGACAACGGAGATCGGAGAGTTGGTTTTATCTCTCTCCGATCCGGTAGGCGGAGACTCCATTTGTGTGAGAGATGAATATGAATGTCAAGTTTTATTGAAGAAATTGATTCAAGTATGAATCGCAACGAGATTTCACCAAACAAGCGTGGATTCTGGAGGCAATGTTAACTGTGTTGTGGTGTGTGTATCTTTCTCAAAAAATAGATCGACCCTTCCTATCGTTTTTTTTTTTTTGACAAAAATAAAAATACTTCTTTTTCAAAATTAATTTTTAGAGTTGAATAGATTTTTTTTGAGGTAGTAATAAAAAATGTGACATCAGTCAATCGACTGAATTATATTTGTTTGCTCTATTGTTGTAAATATTAATGTTGAAAAAAACACAAGAAAACAAATTAAAAAAATTTATTGTTACGTCATAAAGAAAATTGATTGTTCTTTTTTCAATATTAATATAAATTATTAATTCATTATCTTCTATTCGTATGTAAAAATAAAAATTTTAGAACATTATTTGTATCGCATTAAATAAGGAGAGAGAAAATGCATAAACTAGTAAACTCAATAGAAAAATACCAAAATTAATGGGTCAGTTGTTCATCATTGAGTTCAAACTCCAGTCTATTTATATTGCGTGTAAATTTTTAATTACTTATTTTGTCATGTCAAAAAAAAAAAGATAGAAAATGTGACTTTTTTTTGGTACAAAGAAAATGTGACTTATACTTGTTTAAAAATAAACTATTGATACAATCCAAAGCAAATTCACTGGTAACTAACAAGCAATGCAAACAAAACCAGAGCACTGGATACTGGATAGCAATCAATTTGTCGAAAAGCTTTGGCACGTGTAATCAGTGGTTCAACAATTTCCAATTTAACGGGCATAACAAGAATATTAATATGAGAAAGTAAATATGAGGTTGATTGCATAATCATTTGGGATTAATTCTGCACAAATTCACAATTAACTAAATTTGTCAAGTATCAACAATAACAAAAATTGTTCTTCGTCACATCACAGTATGTACATTCAGGATACATACAGGAACCTCTAACCACAATATCCAGACGTGTTTGTGGAAGAGATTATTACAACAAAACTTGGGTTGCTTCAGACTCATCATACATTCTTTACTTCACCAGTAAATAAACAGAAATAGTGAGGATGAGGAGAACACCCT
Organism: Trifolium dubium; assembly: GCA_951804385.1. Taxonomy (NCBI): domain Eukaryota; kingdom Viridiplantae; phylum Streptophyta; class Magnoliopsida; order Fabales; family Fabaceae; genus Trifolium; species Trifolium dubium. The sequence continues at coordinate 918,483 of OX638075.1, read as the reverse complement.
TCAATATGTGTCTTGCTTTTCACTAACATTATTACAATTACAGACGTGAACATATGTATATTATTCAGGTTCAAATATTGATGGTTGCATCCCATAGTCTTAGAAGCCCATTACGACCACCGCTGCATATCCTTTTCCTTTCCAGGTCTGAAGCGATACATCTTACCTGCATGTCAGAAAAGGGGCAAAGTCAACATAGGAAATAACCAATTAAAATAATCGGCTATTACTTTTAATGAGCTATATTAATTGTCACTACAAGGAATGATTTCATATAGGTTGAAAAATATTTAACTTTTTAACTTGTAAAGGAGTGCTCCATTTTCTTAAGTAACTGAACATTCTTAAGGGATAAATAGCATTGAGAAAAATAACTGGAATGTAGTAGGGATTATGTGAAAATAGTAACATCAGGCATGTATAAATTTATGTATGAACTTGGTGAGTTGATCTTGGAGGCAAAGAACTATATCATAAGGGACTTATATCTCAAACTTTTACCAGGGAAAAAACTATATCTGAACCATAACTATTTTGAAATTACATAGTCAAAAGAAATTGAAATTACGTGACAGCCAAAAAAATGCATACCATAGCAACTGTTTTTTGTGGTGTTCTGTAAAGCTGCCAACCAGCCATCTTGGACCCAGCGGTGCTGCCAGAAAAACTACCAAGTCTCTCTTGGGGCCGATGAAAAAGAGAGAGAGAATTATCAGCTGCTCCAATACCTAACCAGTGCTCCCCAGCATTGATAGATAATATGGCAGCGTTGTGAACTGTTACATTTTTTGCACACCTTATACCTCCTGCACATTCAATGAGTACAATGTTACTAGGTGACCTCAAATTCCTTCTGACTTTGCACAGCAGAATTGTGTGGGGGTATAACATGACCTCTCAAATATTATTGCATGTGACACACAGCCTTCCTATGCATTTATTATAAAATTGCTATTTTGAATTTGCAAGATTAAGACGCCATATATGTTGACTAGCAGTACAGTGATAGTAATTTACAATGATGGGTGTAGTTATATGAATAACTGCAAGGTAAGCTACAATAAGGGATACTCTTTATTCTTTAATGAGCTATATATATATATATATATATAGATATATATATATCACACACTGACGCACACATACACAAAAAAATAACAGGAGCTAAATGCCGGGAATCAAAATAATTTGCAACATTAACGAGGCTGCCATACCATCGTCATTTTCCCAAAACCGCAGAAGGCCATCAGTTGATCCTGCAATGGAAATTTAACATTTCAGTAAGATAAAACACAACAATGAAATTCTCTTCAAACAACTCTCTTCAAGAACTGACAAAGTAAGGATAATCAAACCACAGCACAACCAAAATTGGAGATACATACCTGTTATTATTCCTCTATCTAATGAAGAATATTCAACACATAATATTGGCCCTGCATGGCATGCTAGGACAGCATCACAAGTTCCTCGTGCAACAGACCATATTCTTGCCGTCCAATCATCGCTACCAGTAATAACAGTGTCACCGACCATTCTTAGTGACCTGCGTGTTTATATAGAATCAAATATTTGTTCACATTTTGTAAACACAAAGTACAAAAAAGTAGAAATATAATTCTTATTTACCTTATCCATTGTGTATGCCCTGAAAGTTGATGCATCTGCTTACTGGAACGAATGTCCCACATGTTGGCAACCCTATGGTACATGCACCGGATTAAACCCTAGAAAATTAATCTATGACAAATATCTGAATAAAAAAAAAACTTATCCAGAGCTGTAATTTTTTGGGGTAACATACACGTCTCTTCCAGCCGCAGCTAAGATTCCCACATTGTCATCATATTCCATGCATAAAACAGCACTAGAGCAACGACCAACAGTTGCAACACATCTATCAGTTCTTACATCCCACATCTTCACAGTGCCGTCATGGGATGCAGTTAGCACACGCTCACCTGAAAGCGTCCGTACACAGCTGACCTACACAGTTGATTTTCTAAATTAAGTTTCAATCATCCAATAAGTATATTCATAAAAGATTCACAACATGTCTAAGCAGTTTACTGCAGAACAAGACGAAATAATTTTAAAATAATAAAGAATACCGGTCCGTCATGGCCTTTAAGCTCTTCTAAAAGTTGAGTTGTCTGCTTATCCCAAACCAAAACAGACTGATCATCAGAACCCGACACCACTTTCCCCCTGTCTGAACTTATGGCACGGACCGTCCTATATTAAAAGTGAAGCAAGGTTGCACATAACTACACATTCAAAGATGTTAACAACCATACAAGAAATTTAGAGAGACAAACAACCTCGTATGCCCTTTTAAAGTTGCCCTGAGTTCAGAACCACGAAGACTTGGGTCCCATATCTTAACCTGCATGTTTTCACAAATGTCAAATTCTAAATCACATTGTTTTGGGTATAGAGTAGTTCCATATCAAAGATGATGGCACTTACACAGCAGTCTGTACTTCCACTAATAAAGAAACCAGCATCTTCACGGTCACCCACCAAATCCCACACTTCTCTCTTTGTAACACAGTGGAGAGCAGTAATGGCACCAGTATGACCCCTAAGCATGCGAACATTGGTTTGAAGCTTCTTCTGCCCCGCAATTGATGAATCTTGTTTGCGAGGAGTCTCATTCTCATTGGGGGCTGAAATTATATGGAAGTAGAGCAAAGTGATAGTGGCTGTTATCCAAGAGTCAAGGAGAAATAATTGCACTTATATATTATGTTACAACAATTACCTGAATTGCCTCCATCAGACGTCCATCTACGAACACGACTAAATGAGCTGGATCTAGATGTTGTATTTCGGCTGAACATACTATGAACCCAGCTTCTACCAACACCGGTTCCCTCAGTTGGTTGCTGATCCTCATCTTTGGCATTTTTTGAATGTGGGGATGGCATTGCAAGTGATAGCGCAGACTGTGCCTTCATTGAGGTGAATCCCCAGTATCCATTACGTAGTTGTTGGATATGAGACAAGAAACCTCTGATTTTTATCTGAATCAATCACACAAGAAACAGTTGTTACAATTCATGCTATGAACTCAAACTTTCAGTTGCACAAAATCAAGACAGTAGTGGCCGTTAACAACTGCTGTAGTGAACATTAACACCAACTATACAATGAAAAATGAAACAAGGATGCAAATAGAAACATACTCATGTAGAATCTGTGCTTCTATTGGGTATAGTATTCTGGGTTTACTGACATCAACAGTTTGTGATTTTGATAAAGTTGACCTTATCATTTTTTTTTTTGTTGGAACTTAAAATAGAGTTTCTTTTCTTAGCATTTTTATTGCTTGAGAATCACCAACACTCTAGATAAAGTATTATAGTATTTGGTATCCCTCTATAAAGGATTTGTTATAAACAAAAGAATTAAAATTTCAAGAAGGGTGATATGTCTCTATATACTTGTAAAAGCTCTTCACCAGAACTTGTAATTTTAATGAATATGATTATTCCAGAGACAAAACTCACCATTTCTATATTTGGGGATTAAAAAGACCAAAATGCTTTCATTTATATTTCAAACTTCAAAAAGTTATATGCAGTGAAAAATAGAATTAACTTACAAATTGTTTGGATCCGATACTGTTCCTCTCTGCAATTGTTTCGATCATGTACCAAGCATCATTGTCATGAAGTCCTAGCCCAGCCTTAATCAAAGCAAACAATCTCAGTATTTAACATAAAGATACAGTTCGACTTAAATTATATTATAGAAATAATATAGAAATTCAAGCACATGAACAGCCAAAGCAATACCATGTGTGAAGCCAACACAACAAGCTGTGCAGTCACCAAAGATGCGTAGTTGGCTGACCTGACAAAAGAAAACAAATTCATAAACAATAGTCTATGGAACAATACAGATTATAAAATTATAGGTGCATCTAATTTTGTTCAGCTTAGTTAAAATATTTGGATGATTGTTCAGAAAGGAGAAAGCAGGGGGAGAATCTCTCTCTCTGTGTATTGAATCATAACAAACACAAATATGAACATTACGCTATATACCATATTTACATGATACTATCTATTAAAGTATAAGCAATTTATATTTAATAGAATAATATTATCACCTAATTAAATCACAAGAGCGATAGTAAACACTAAGTAAAACTATCCTCTAATACTGTCAAGCCATAACTACTTATTTACACCACATTTCTAACAGATACATAAATCCATAAATAATCAGTGTTGAAATTATCATTAAAAGCATAATTACCAGGATGAAAAAACTCTTTTCTGGGGTTGGAAGGATGAGGAAGGGGAGTGCATGGTGAAACTAGTAGCAGGGAATGGGATAGGGAACATATACAACAAACGTTTTCTTTATATCTAAATAGCATCTAATTACTCACACCCTCAACATTACATACATATGGATACAACTCGGTTTTTTAGGTAAAAGAAGATAATATTATTGAGGATAGAAAGTATACCAGAAGATAAACAATGATGAAACTTTTTATGAAAAAAACAGAATACAATTAAGGAAAAATTTAATTAAATGTATGCAAAAAAGGTAATCCTTACTCATTTGAAGCTTGCTCCATTAAATAGTCAAAATATCCTTCCCAAAACCTGCAAGGGAAGTGCAGGAACTACATCAAACACTCCTTTATGACCAGAACACTATGAATTTCTGATAATAAACCATCTAAAAATAATAGATACAAGGCATACCGTAGATCCTCCCAAATAGATAGAGAAATAAGATGACGTTGGACATAGTCTGGCACATTATTGATGTCTTTCTTATACATATCAGAAGAAACTTCAAGAGCATCTCTAACGGTCAACCAGTCCCATTCTTTTGGTGATGTTGCACGATTGATAGCTGTTTTGAGCTGGAAAAATATGAATTTGAAAAGAGACAAGTTACCAAAATCTTCAAAGAAAAAAATATTAACTCAATCAGAAGAGGGGGTTACTCTTAGAACTTGGGCTTTAAGCCAAACCCAACACCACAAAACTGACTTGTAAGGTGAAAACTTTCCAGGCCTTAAATGAACTATCTAAGACAAATCTTTAGTCAATGTGAGACTCACAGCACACGCCGACACTTAGGACTAGACATCTTAAGCATGGATTGATACAAGTTGAACATGGATCCAAACACATCACCTCACACCAAGAACAGGCTATCTGGAGTGTGGACAAATGTGGGTGGAATAATAGAGATCTTAGACCAACAACATATCTAGGATAAGCTCTAATAGCATCTTAAAATTTGAACTTTAGGCCATATTTGGTATCACGGTAGGTGTGCCAGAATAACCGTGATTCTGGCACACCCATCGTGATATCAAACATGCACACTGATTTAACCCCACAAAATCAGCTTGTAAGGTGAGGACTCCCCAAGCATAATAAGGATTATCTAAGTCATATCTCTGGTCGATGTGAGATTCTCATTTGTTGGTTCTTTCTTGCCATATAATCTTAGTCTCTCTATTTTATAAAAATTGCAATTTGTTGCTCTTGTCATATAGAAACAGCTTGCTTAGGCTTAAAATATAATCTTAGTCCCTTTAGGTTTATAAATATTACAATTTGGCTCCCTTAATTCCGGTTGCAGAAATTTTCTGAGTAAGAACTGAATTTAAATCCATTCGCCAATGGGTCATTCTAACGAAAACAGAGCAGTAGGAGTTGACAGTTGACACTGTTTTCCAACTCTGTCTCACCCAAGGTAACAAGTGGCCTATGAAGAATCACTCTTTTCTTTGCATCGCATCATTCTGAAACCATGTCAAAGAAATGCTTGTGTCTTATTATTTCCTTAAGTACAAGTATTACAGATTGGACTTGAATTACATCAAATTGGTGATTTGAAAGACATAATTTCTGTAACCAGAACCAGGGGAAGTATATTGAAACTTCTACAATAGTAAAGGAATTTTAGAACATGCATTTAAGCCAAATATTTTGTACTTGAAAATAGATCATTATAAATTTCAATAGTGAAACACAGTGAGAAAATTGAGATCCCGTTGGCATACCAGTTTTCAAAGGCCAAATATAAAATAAATAAAAAAACAATCTCGTGATTTGTGGAGGAATCAGAAAGATAGTCTAATATCAATATTGGATAATCATCCCACCCAAGTGGTTTGGACACTTCATTCTGAGAAAGGGGAAGTCAGTAAATGGGTCGGATATCGATACTAATAAAAGGAAGATGTGGCTCCTAAGTTTATAAGTTGGCCTCAAGTTTGCTTGGTTGCATATCAAGATTGTTATCACAATAAATAAATGTCATTCACAGATTTAATAATTCCTAATTATTTATTCTTTGCAACACATATGGAGCATTAAAAGGCTTAACATAAAAATAGGAAAAGCATTTACTTACCAACTCTTTCACTGCAATAAACTGTTCTTCCGTGAGCTGACAGTGCCAACCCTGATACAAAGTTCCACAATAAGCTTTCTTACCCCAAAAAAGGAAATAATAAATGGGTTTTTCTATCATGTGCAAACTTGCACATGTTAAGAAGTTCAAAATAGTAAGTTTCTATTGAAACTTGTACATTTTATATTAAATGTATAACTTTTTAATAAATAATTGTTGTTTTTCAATAAAAAGTTACTATCTTTAGTTGCTTTAACATGTGCAATAGCACATGTTAGACAAACCCATAATAAATTATTAGTGTTATCTGAATAAAGCTACTAACCGAATGCATATGCTCCCTTATACATTCAACAAATCCACTTCCACCAATTCCCTCTGCATCAGATTCAATCAAAGCTGCAAAACCAACCACGTAGTCATATTTTGGCTATTTTTTCTGACAGCTAATGAAGAGTAATTTTTCTAGTAAGGAACAAGAATTATTTGCTCCTCAAGTGTTAGCAAGATACCAAGTATTGTTCCATATTCAAAGGATGAGAGAGGATCATCTGTAGATCCCAGTTTAAGAAGTCGCAACCATAAACCCTGTGTGACAAGAAAAACATAATATTAAACTTGTGGAATAAATTAAACTAAAAAATATATATATATTTGCAATTGTGCTCACAAACACACACACAGAGGGAACATATTTAATGTAAAACATCAAACAAGCTACCTGCAGCTTAACCTTAATGTCCAGCACCATAAGCTCCCTTTCAGCCTGAAACCACAAAGTTAATAATTAGGACCATTTGCATCAATTTGGCGTACAAGTAGCACTATCCTTGAGATGTTAACTTACAGCTCTCTCTTGTGGAGTAAGATTGTCTGCTTGAGGATCCTTGCTGTTCAACACAGGAAAGTACAAATAAATTCCAAGGTGATAGAACAGAAATGATGGGGATATCATTTAGAGGCAATAAGAAAATGATGGGGATATCATTTAGAGGCAATAAGACTGTTCAGCTAGTTAGTAAGAGGGAAGTAGTTACATAAAATAGAAGGAATGCAAGGGGAGAGGGATCGTTCAGATTTACTAGTATTGAGTAAACAGAGTTGTGGCTCAGTTATAAGGTGAAACTCTTGGTGAAGAGAGTTTTCTATATTCTCAGTCAATAAAATTGTTCAGTTCCCTCGGTTATTTCTACCAATTCCCCATTCTCTTCCCTAGATTCCCAAACCAAGTCTTCTTCTCGTCATGGAACACTAGATAATGAATACAGGGCTCAATACTATGAACTTCATTCAAAAGCTTTTAAGATAGGAAAGAGTCCCATCAAAAAAGAATTCTTTCAACTTAACCAAAAAGGCCATGCAAGGATGAATACTGGCAAAAGAAGGTAAATTACCCCCCCCCCCCCCCCCCCCCCCCTTCTTTCTAAAACCTACATTCCCCACCTCTGAGATATAAATATGTATTATACTTTATTTTATTATTTTAATAATATACCTCTTAATGGTAGTTAGCAACTATGAACATGCCTTCCAGTGAATTGTTTTCTTTCCTTTACAACTTTCAATAACTCTAACAGCTAAAATGAAGTTTTAAATACTCATTTCATTGGCTTTCAAACTTCCCCGAATAAATTGATTTACACTTCGATGGGTAATAGTAGAGGTTCAAATTTATGTTATGATAATTAAGAGCCCGTGTTCAGACCATCTCAACGGATCCAGTAGGAGGCTCTAATACCATGTGAGAATTTGAGTTGGGCCTAACTCAACCTTACAAAACCAGCTTGTCAGGTGAGGATTGCCTCTGCTTATAAATCCATGTTCAGACCATCTCACATCAGATGTGGGACTTCTTAACAAGGAAGAAAAAAGTACATAAAAGCTTGAAGCGTATAACATATTTACTTTTCAGGGAATGGCAGGGTAAATTTAAAATAAGAGGAAATGTAAGTGCAATTTGAGCTTCTCTTAGGGGGAGAGGACTTAAATTTTATAAAATAGAAAATAAATAAATAAATAAAAAGATGTATCAACCCTTTCTAGAATTACTTGCATTACCTTGGAGTATGCCTTCCAGAGTACTCAAAGGCATTACTAACGGTTGCAAGAATCTGTTTCCTCTTTTCTTCTTGCTCTTCAGTTCTGATGTTTGAAGGAAATCTATCATAAGTACATCTGGAACCAGACTCTGAAAACATGAGAAGTGATAACTATATCCAGTTATTCACAATTTCTTTTAGCTAGCAAATGAGATAAATAATTTGTTTCACCTGATATCCCATCAGCAGAATCTGCTACCGTTAATATCTCAGGCTCTACCGAGAATGAGGGAAAAACTGACATAGGGTTTTGACCCCTTCCAATTGCATCTTGTAGCCTATCAAGAACAGTATTGTTGTTTTCATCAAGACCTACTCCTCTCTCCAAATAATCCATGAAACCTTGGGAGTCAAGGAACTGAGCTATCTGCAAACATCAAATTTGAAATTAGTATAAAGGTGGAAAGCTTTCACAATGATATGAAGAATACTCTTAGAATTTGGGGTTTGGGCCTAACTTGTCCCCCAAAAGCTAGATCAAGCGGAGAGAATTGTTCAAGCTGTAGAAGAATAAGGGAAATCAGATCTGTTGTGATTTTATTTTATCCTCTTTATTTTTATTTTTAATTCTGATATTATTAGTCATTATTACTATTGTAATTTCTTGTCCTATGTAAGTCTAAGACTGTAGTAATAAGACATGAAAGTATTATTCCATTACTTTCTTCACAAGCCTTATAAGGAATACTTTGGTCATATCTCTAGAGTGTGGACAAATATGGGCGACACAATAACGGATCTAGAATAGCTCTAGTGTCATCTTAGAATTTGAGCGTAGGCCAAACTCAGCCCCAAAATTTTGTTTGGCCGAGGGGGGTTATAACGACCACTTTGCCCATGTCTCTTGTCGTTGTGAGATCTCAACAAAGAGAACCAGACCACGACGTCGAATTTTCATTATTACTTCTATGAGGGCACCATAACAACAAATAAATATATTCATGATAACGTTCATTCAAAGACATTGGTATATTCCATCATTATTGAAGAATTGTCGTTGTTATGACTTAAAATTACCATGGGCTCTGACGGTTGGTTGGTAGATCGAGACCGCTTCTTCAAAAAAGCTTGGGTGTTAAAAACCAGAGTAGCACTATTTTCCTGACGCCAAAAAAAAATTGCTAAGTTCATAACAAGGTACACTATAGAAGATGGGAAACCAAACCATTGAAACAAGAAGTAAAATATTCATACTAGAAAATTGCGGTAACCACTTAAAAATGTTGCAAAGAACTTTAGGAATATCATCCTGCAAGAAACAGTGACAATAAATCAGACTAGACACTAAGTATTGCGCTACCAACATGTCTAATTTGTTACATATAAATGCAATGCACGTGAAAATTTATTGGTCCCTCTCAATTGTTGATGCCTATTTTGAGCATGAACAATAGACATATAGAGAGTCTAACAGAAAACACAAATCAATCAATAAACGAACAAACCATGACTTGGTATTCATACAAGTTTTACCACTTAAGTTCCATGGTAGTAGTCTAATTAGTCATTAGTCTAGCTTATAGTATAAAACGGATAACTTTAATTAGCCACCTTTAAATAACTATTTTCCTAGTTTTAATCCCACGTTACCTTAATGAACACGACCTATCATTGAACACAGCTTATTATCCTCATCAGAATGAACTTGTAAGAGTACATTGGAATTTAGAACCAACTCAATAACAGTTGGTCTTGCTGCACACACACACACACAACACAAGGTATTCCGCGTTGATTTTACCATAGTCACAATTATCTCTTGCAAAAAAATTGGCGAATTGAATGACTAACAAGAAACTGATGCAGTCATCGACCAGGACAAGCTGGATTTGTTGCTGCCCGAGTAAAATAAAAAGTTTAGCAACTAACTTTCCTGCCATGACTTGCAAAAAGGTCGAAGACGCGGAAGAAGGAATGGATGGCACAACTGAATCTGAATGTTGGTGTGAATGCAGTGGAACATAGGCCATCGTTGTCTGTCAAGAAAGTTTTGTTCAAGGCCATGGGTGGGCTTGCCGAAGGCTCTAAATATCATAGATGAGTTTCATAGTTAAGAGAGTTTGAGAGAGATGAAAAACTAGAAATTTGAATTGTTTATTTCACACCAACAGTTAGTTGAGTTCATAGACTGTAGTTTGAGCTCTCACTAGCCTAACTAACAGATAAGGAACTACTCGAACTGAAATAATCAACAAACTTATTAAAGCAGCAGGTCAGTAGAGTATAAGTACTCTAAAACACAATATACAGTGTAGCCAGTAATAGTATAAGATATATACTCCTAACAAAAGAAGACTCTTAATCCTAATTGCATAAGGAAACAATGATAAATAAAGAAACATGAAAATATTCCTAAGAGAACATCTAAAAGATGCATTGAAGAAATTCTAAGATACAACTATCATATTACGAGACAATTCCTAGATATTATAAATTTATAATACAATTACAAACCATTGCTTGGTCTTTCTATCTGATAACTTAAGATTTAAGGAGTGTTTAATCTCAACATCTACAATTTTAAACTTGTCTATGTATTAATAAGATGAATCTTTTTCATCTACAAACATATAATAAGCATTACTGTCTTATTGAATTTAAACAATAATAGTAGTAGAAATTTCAAATGGTATACCTGCATCACAATTTTCTAGCATAATAAAATTACTTATATGAAAAGAATAAAACATGGAAAGTAGTGAATAAGCTAGCACCCAAATCATCACCTTAGCTGAAGGTCATGTTCTTCTCCCCATTGCTTAGCCTTAAGTTTAGGAAAATGCTCAGATACGTTATATATTCCAGTCTTCATTTCATCAATTCCAATTACATTGGGATGTAATAACTTCATGATCTCAACACGTAAAAAGCTGAATTCTGGCTCAGGAATAGGTGGAATTTCTTCTGATGTGGTGATACGATTATACTCAAGGTCCACAACAACTACCTATGAGAGGTTAAAAGACAACATTTTTTACCATAGCAAAACCATCATTTGAAACAAACAGAATTTGTCTAACCGTTGATGACATAGAGAAAACGTATTCTTAAGCACCAAATCAATTACAGAGAACTTAACACAAATAAAGTAGCAGTACTACAATAATAGCATCTCCCTACTTTGCATTTCTAATTTTGTAAACATGACAAAAATATATTGATATTTAAGCAACTTAAATTATTATATCTTATTGTCAATCATTAAAAATTGGTTTATCAAGATTTTTCCACATATGTAGTAAAACAAGCATCATCATGAACTTTGTCAAAAAAAAAAAGCATCATCTTGAACATGCAGGTTACAGAATGTAGAAATGCACTAGTCCCTGACTCTACCCTGTTAATAAAAAATGACAGATGAAACTTTCGAGGATAAAATACATAGTATTATAAAGTTGTAAGCTATAGCACACTAAAGATCAAAATTTAACATTTAACAACCTAAAAGTATATTGTCATCTTTTGAAAATAAGAATCTATAATTTTTAACCATTCATACGTATCACAGTCTTCCATTACAAATAGGAAATCATTAGCAATGATAGAGTAACTTTGATTAAATGAAGAAAAAAAATTTTAACAGCCAACTAGTACTGAACAATTATATGAAAGGTGAACCACTTGGTAAGAAACTGGAAATTTTAGAATATGTGTGGCGATGTCGATGAGTTACAAGAGAAGTACCAACTTACACCATCCATTGTTAGACCAGTCATGTCAACACCTGAATGGAGTCCCATCATATATGGCGTAGGAGCATCAATATAATCTACTCCGCTGAAAAACAGCAATGGAATGTATACATGCTTGAGAAAAAGAAAAAGAAAAAAAAAACATCAGAAGCAAGTCAACAAAAGGTGTCAGCATTTTAGGAAAATAGCACGAAAATTACTATCAAATATCATATGGATACAGAGGTGGAACAAGAAAATTTCGAGTCTGACTGCAAAAAAGACACTATCCACATAAATACAATCAAATCATTACTGGGGAGGGGGGCATATTTTATCTATTTGAAGAGACATGCTTAAAACAATTAGAGATACAGATTAGCTGGGGTGTGGGGACGGTTAAAAACAGGAAGAAAATGGAACTCCGGACTACAGAAGTAAAGGATTGAATACCTGCCATCGGAATGGGTAGATTAGGTGACAAATGGCCTCTGATGCAAGAGTTAGAAGTGAATATCTGCAAAAGAAAATACAGACTAAACAATCATTTTACAACTGAGTTGAATTTACAGTCTAAATGACAAATTACCAAACAACTGAGATAAAATTGAGGGAGAATTATGATCAGCTGCAATATTATTTACTACATCTGAAAGCTTGTCATCGACACTAATTCACCCCAAAAATAATCATGCAGGAAATACTGATAGAGTAAGTACTCCATATCTCATTGTATCATCAGACACTTTTATGTAAAGTAACTAACAGATAAGTGGTTAAATAACAAAAAGAAGTGAGTAGTGTATAATACAAGAGGACCTAGACTACATAAATATTAATGGGAGTACAAACTCTCATGTAGCATCAATATGAAGCATAGAGAAAATCCAGGTGAAATTTATATAACATACAATGATATGTATCATGGCGTAGATGGAAGTCAAGAAACCAGATAATTGTCACTGGGGATGTCAATGTGACCCAAATGTATCTTGGAACTATTTCAATACTAATAGTCATAAATAAGTAAGAAAGGTACTTGTTAGCCCGAAGTAAAATCCTCCGCTCAAGCAGCACTGCCGTAAAAAGTCTTATTAAGTTGTCAACATCTAAACACTGTACCAGAGGCTGAAATGATATCTGCATAGAATTTAGGACGGTTGTTAACTAATGAAGCAGAAGCAATCTAATAAAATATCAACAAGTGTTGTAGGAGACCATACATCAACATGGGGAAGTCCATAGTTTGGTGGAGCCTCTACAGAAAGCAGACGATTCTCAATAGCAAACAGAACTCGCTCCCTTCCAGGATTAGGTAAAGGTACATTGGACACCATATGTGCTATAATATCCCACAGTGGCTTGCTGAAATTTTATAGAGATGGGAACACATTAGAAGCAATGGAAACACAATAGAATGGATTTTCATGATTAATCTACGGAAGCGTGTATAGTCACATTCACGGCGCATAATTGAAACAAAACTCGGCTGTATGTAGATTACAAAAGGGAAAATAAATGACTGAGTTATGTGTTGATTTAATGAGTTGAAAACTATTATTACTTTATTAGCTACTGTATAGAATATACAAAAAGACTTTGGTTGATGTTGTGTAGAACATACACAAAGGTTGTCATAATCTCAATAGCTGCTGGATTCATAAGAAAGCTGGTTAAGTTATTTCCGTCATGCAACACAGACACTTACCTACTTCCAGTTGGGGAGAAACATAGAACATACAGTTCTTCTAGGGCACTCTTTAGCACACTGAAACTAGGCGAGCGTGAAACTAGACAGATGCATTTGTCAGCATAGGAATTTCCCTGTATTCTGTAGGCCTCCAGAATATCTTCACAAACAGGATCCCGGAAAGAAATGCAGCTAACATAGATTTTTGAACCATCACCCTCTGTATCATATTTTTAAGTCAATGTGCTATTCAGAATAACACCCGCACCAGACAATATAAATGATACAAGAAACTAAAACAAACTTATTGAAATATCAAATCATGACTCAAAAATGTTTTGAAAAACATGGTAAGAACGTGAGGGCAACATTACAGAAGGAAAATGTAATGTAACTATAAGTGGGAAACGCTAAAATATTTTGCAGATTTGGAGGTTCAACATTACTCTTTCTCAAGATATTTGTGTTATTACAACCTCATAAGGTATGTTTCCATTAACTTTGGAACAGTTTCTCAGTTTACTATTTTAAAGCACGATGCCTCAATTTTAAGAACCTCTCATTTCCCCATGATGAGCTTTGTACGTTCCTGTTTCCACATCTTCTCTCTAGTGCTATGCTCATGGCTTCTTTTAAGAGAGTTTCCTAATATAGAACCTAAGTTACTTAAAATCATCTATGCAGTAAGCTTCGATATAGAATGTCTAACTTCCTACTATAGTTGCGTCAAAACCAAAGCACAACAAGTAACAACTTGAGCTAAATCGAATAGAAAATGCTCGCAGAAAAGCATACCGGTCAAAACAATCGGATAACTTCGCGGAAACGTGGAAGGATCGTTGGGATCATATCCTGAAGAATAAAACTCAACACCAGCCGGTAGAACACACTGAAATCATAAATCATTTACATTATTATTATCATATCATCTTGAAAATATAACACAACAAAATGCTTCAAAATCGCAAAATACGGTGTAGAAAAAGCGAAAGCGTATGAAGAGATATTGGTTGATGAAAAAGAAGTTACGGTTGAAAGCTGAGGAGGAGGAGGAGGGTAAAGAGAATGAGTAGAAGGTGGATATTGATCGAGAAGAGAAGGAAGATACATCCAACCAGGGCCTTGGTAACCTTTGTTTCCTCCATCAATGGTTCGAATCTCCGGTCCGATTCCGCAAACCACGAAGTATTCAAAGATTTGAGACATTTTTCGACGGTGGTGAACCGAACAATTTCGATTTCTTCTCCCCTTTCCCCACTACGGGATTTGGATCTCGTCTCTGCGAATGGTGAATTAGTGAAAAGAATTGAATCAATGTATTTAAGCTTTTTGCACCAAAGATATGCAATTCAGGTGCTGAAGCTTTTCTTTCCGACGAGGGATTAATATGGAAATAGGAGGAATGAGGGAGAAGGTAAAAACGATAAATAAAGTTTTTACCGTGTGTAAGAAAAATTTATGTTTAGACAAATTTTCTATTTTCTATAAGAGTCCACATTTTGACTATTTGAGAATTGAGACATCTGCGGATCTGCCGTAAAAAAATAAAAAATAAAATTAAAATAAAAAAGTTTTTTTTTGTGGTGTAACTGTCATTAAGCTATGTATCATGCATAAGTGTAAAACAAATATGAATGGCAAGAAAACTCAAATCTATGAGTATCATTTGAATTTGAATCTGAGTTGACGGATAAAAATTTGAGTTGATTGATTAAGTGACATATGATATTTCGAGTTCGATTACGGGTCATGTTAAATTCACACTCGAAATCTGAAATCACACATGTTAAATATTAAATTATATAATTATCTCTCTTATATTAGTATGATGTAGACTATTCTTTATTTCTATTTTAATGTTGAAGACAATGTTAGCATGTTGTAGACTATTATTTCATTGAACTTTTTTTTTTTAATGTTAGTTCGGGTTCGGGTAGAAAAACTCGAACCCAACGGATTCGGGTGATATTTTGGCACCTGGATGTCATTGAGTTCGAGTTCAAGTGACCATTTCGGATTCATATAGTGTCAAACTTACGCCTTATCCGTTGTCATCCATATGCAAAACTATTAATTTTCCATTCAGCCGTGTGTACTAAAAGTTAATGTTTAAATTAATATTTTTACCATCAGCTTAATATCTTGTTGGAAGTCAAGCGATTTCAATCTTTTTCGAACGTTGTTGAGAAAATTGAACTGTAAATACAAAACTATTTTATTTTTTACTAATAATTAATGTTCACTAAATGTAATGGAAAAATATTTCACTAAATACCTTTATGTTTTTTTTTATCAAATAGTTTCACAATTTGAACTTTATCCTTAAATCAAATAATTTCTAAAATTGATGAATACTTAAGGACGAAGGTTGTATATTAGAACAACAATATATAATTATTCACATTGAATTTAATAGAAAAAAATCGCAGTTCGATTTCCACACTTACATTTAAGAATGAATTAAAATTATTTGATGTAAAAATTGTATCAAATGCAAACTAGATATATTATTCAATATATCTAAAAGTAATTCTAGTTTATAATAAAAGTTGTATTTAGAACATTGAATGCAACTACCATATCTCCCACATGAGTGGTGTGGTTGAGTGGTTCAATCAAAAATCTAACAATCTTAAAAATTCAACAAAAAGAAAGTACTACAAATTTAAAATACCGAAGTTGTATATACTAATTGTTTGATCATGATTGAATTGTCCATATCCAAAATGTGTGAATTACTACTATTTACTACTCAATAATACTATTATAATAGAAAAAGATGGAGACAAGGTGAATGCATGCATGTGAACGGTATTTTTAAAACAGCTGTGGGGGCTTGAACCTGTCAACTTGTCAACCACGAAGTTTAAAGCTTATCAAAAATCTCAAAACCATTTCATTTCATTCATTCATTCATCATTTTGCTTAACAAAGAATCACAAGAAAGAAACTAGTTTTCAACGACAAACGAGACAACATGCAGATAACAACAACCTCGTTCTTTCCTTCATCGCTCCCTTTATTGTTCCTCCTCACACTCATCTTCATTATCTCCTTCACCACCTTGTTCCTCCGTCGTAAACAACCCAAAAATGACCGGAAAACCCCACCAGGTCCACCGGGCTATCCACTCATCGGTAACCTCCACATGTTGGGTGCCCTCCCACACCGCACTCTTGAAGCCTTGTCCAAAAAATACGGCCCTATCATGTCAATACAGTTAGGACAAGTCCCAACGATCATCGTTTCTTCATCTTCAGCCGCAGAACAATTCCTCAGAAAAAACGACGTTGTTTTCGCAAGTCGGCCAAAACTTGAAGCTACACATTATCTTTCTTATGGTTCTAAAGGTTTGGTTTTCGCTGAATACGGTGCTTATTGGCGTAACGTGAGGAAGATTTGTACTTTGCAGCTTTTAAGTGCTTCTAAAGTTGAGTCTTTTGCGCCTATGAGAAAGAGGGAAATGGAATTGGCTATGAAGTTGGTGAAGAAAGCTGCGAGTTTGGGTGAGGTTGTTGATGTGAGTGAGTTTGTGAATAATGTTATTGTGGATATTGTTTATAAAATGGTGTTGGGGTGTAGTGTTGATGAGGAGTTTGATTTGAAGGGGGAAATTCACCGAGGGATGGAACTTTCTGGTGCTTTTAATCTTTCTGATTATGTTCCTTTTCTTGGACTTTTTGATCTTCAGGTATCGTGTTTGCTAATTTGATATTGATATTCTTAAGTTACTTAATTTCAACTTAATCATGTGATTATGATACATTTAGTTAAATAAAAATAGCTAGTGTTTTTTGTTTGTGGGATAACTATTTAGTTGTAGCCTTGTAGAGTTGTAGGTTCACCCCAATTAAGTACAATTTTGTAATTTCTCACACATGAATTTAAGGTTGCAAACAATGTTTTCACCTTCTAGCTCTAGCAAAATAGTGTTTAGTCTTGCTTTTGTTCCATTAGTTTCTGTTATACATGAAGTAACTTTCATCACACTCTTCATAGGACTTAGAGGCACAACATGCATGAATCATTTTGGGGTCACACTTAATAAAATTATTTAGCTTTTATTGTCAGGGTTTAAAAAGAAGGTACAAGAGAACTAGTAAAGCAATGGACCAAGTGTTGGAGAAGATAATTAAGGAGCATGAACAGAGTTCACATGTACCAAATGAAGAGAAGAAACATAAGGACTTCGTAGACATTCTACTCTCGCTGATGCACCAGCCTATCAATCCCTCTGATGAACAAAACAATGTCATCGATCGAACTAATATCAAGGCTATACTCTTAGACATGATTGCCGGTGCATTTGAAACTTCCGCAACCATTGCAGAGTGGGCTTTATCCGAGCTCATGAGACATCCAAGAGTGATGAAAAATCTCCAACAAGAGCTAGATAATGTGGTTGGGGTGAATAAATTAGTAGAGGAGAAGGATTTGGCAAAATTAAGTTACTTGGATATTGTGATCATGGAGACCTTAAGATTATATCCTGCGGGACCACTTGTGCCACGCGAGTCAACAGAGGATGCTACAGTTCGTGGTTATTTTGTACCGAAAAAGTCAAGAATAATTGTGAATTTATGGGCAATAGGAAAAGATTCTGAGATATGGTCTAATGCTAAAGAATTTTATCCAGAGAGATTCATAGATAAAAATTTGGACTATCGTGGACGTGATTTCCAATTTATACCATTTGGTTATGGTCGAAGGGGATGTCCTGGAATGCACTTGGGACTAATTACTGTTAAACTTGTTGTCGCTCAATTGGTACATTGCTTTTCTTGGGAACTTCCCTCGAATATGTGTCCAAATGATTTGGACATGAACGAAAAATTTGGTCTCTCAATCCCAAGAGCCAAGCACTTGCTTGCTGTGCCAACATACCGTCTTTCGGGGGAAGCAACATGAGTACATGACCAGTCAAGTTTATTTTAGTTCAACTTCAAGGATTGAACTGATGTAAACTTGTACTACTTAGGTGGTTGTCTTATGTCTGTATTAAATCATAGAATAACAATAATGGATTAAAAATACAAAAATGTTGTACAAAATGAACATTATACGATAAGAACATCATTGATATGGTTAATGTAACCTCCTTATTTTTTTTCTATCAAAGAATACCATTATATTGAATTGGTAGATAGATTTTTTTGGACAATAAAATATATACTTACCGTTACCAGTACTACATTGACATTGAGTAAACATCACTCTGCAAACATGGAAAAATTTAGACATAAAAAAACTTATAATGTATGTTTTTCTTTATGCTAATACTGTTTGTCATATATTCCATACATTTGAGTTAAAACTGTGCTTTTTCTGACATTATGGTATAAATAGAGAGATTTGTATACATTTTAAAAATAAAATGTAAAAAGGTGGATTATTTGTTCTTTTTCCTCCTGCAGTTTTCAAAAGATGGATCCTATGCGGCGACTGCACCGGTTGAGTTACTATCCAGCAGTTGTAGAGGATCCAAGTCTCAGATTTCATCTAGTCTTCAACTTAATACAAAAGATATGAATCGCATTAGTTCAAGTATCCCCATATACAGAAGAGGTCACATTATAACCTATTATATATCAAGAACTTGAAGGCTTTCATCAGTTCATGGTAATTCAAAATCATTAGCAATGCAGATTCTCATTTTAGAGCTCTGGCTCTTGTTATTTTCCATTTGTCAATGCTCTTAGAATTTAAAGCAGTTGCACAATCTGGTCCAAAACCCACCAGATGTTACCACAACTTGTTCAAGGGGGTCCTTAAAGTTAGCTTTCTCACCCAATTCTTCAAATGAATCCACCAAATTTTGAAGCCTTGCCACAAATTCAATCAGAAGCGACGTAAATGTTGTTAGCGACAATGAACTAGCACTTTCGTAAGTTTTCGATTCTTCCTCTTTTGTTTTGGCGTCAGCTTTGTAATAAACATGAGCAGGCCATGACATTTGTTTCATGTACATTTTTTCAGAGGCAATAGAAGCAGGCACAGCATGGTTGTTATTATTATTATTATCTGTAGTTTTTTCGTCCCAATTAGTTTGAACTTCAATTGATCTGAGATCAAGTACAGCTTCACTTAGAGACTTGTACTCTAGAAATTTTCTATCTTCATCGATGTTAAATTGGCCTTTCGGATGATGATCATCATCACTTTCATTTCTAGAACGATTTCCTATCTCCCAGAGCTCCGAGTTTACAAGGAGGTATGATTTCTTATCGATCTTTTGTTGTAATTCTTCGGCTGCCTCGTGTACTTCATATAACAAATCTCCCCTGTCCAGTTTCTCCATCTTCTTGACTTTATTTCCAAGTTCACGCAACACTTTTGCTCCTTCGGAACCTACTCTCTTAAGCTCGTTAGCGAAAACCTGTCTCTTCTCAGCTGGGGCCTATATATCAAGAGGAAAGTTTAGTGTTTTCAAGATTGTCTAGTAATAAGATAAGATATGATAAGGTGATCACCGGTCAAGTAAGTGTCAATGTTTTAAATTTTAATGTCAAAATAAGAATGTGGGTTAAGGCAGAAACAAACTTATAAGTTATAAGTCACAAGCATTATATTTTTGGTCCTTATTTGTGACAAACATTTTTAATGTGGTCCATGTACTTTATGGTAAGGTAACTCCAATTCAATTCTGCACATATAAGGACTAGATTTTTAAAATAGAAACATAAAACACCAAAATAGTGTTAGAGTCACCGAGAACCCAAATAGTGTTACCTGAATTTCAGAAAGTATGCATCCATGCATGGCCATGACTGTGAAAGCACAATGTCTAAGAGCCCCACTAACTTTGACATAATTCTTCCATGGATATTTAAGCTTTTTGTAGTGACCATGAGGTGGTTCCCACACAGCAAATCCCAACTTCAATCACTAACATGTGGCAATGAGTCATTAAGTTGATAAATAAATAGTATTCATGAAAGAGACAGAAATTGAAGTAAAATTGACTATACCAATGCGTCCTCGTTACTTGTAGATTCAACAGCTGATCTGTAGCCACTGTAAACTGGGTCATCAGCAGCTGCTTGGTAAGTGAGGATTTTGGATGGTACCTTCTTGTATTCAACGCAATTAAGATAGTGATTCACAACCCCTGAAAATAAGTTCAACAAAGTTATTCAATTCAATCCATTTCGGTTTGGCGGTGAGCACGCAGAATAACAGCGGGTCACTGTGATTTTGTCAAAACTATCATAAGCTCGCACTAGTGAGAGCTTGGGAGGGTAGCTATATATACTATATGAATAAGTAGTTTAATGAAGTGCTTATTGTATAAATGTTTATGTATAAGTTATATATATAACAAAAGGTAAAATAGATTTTAATTGTTTTCATTAAGAAATTGAAAACAAATTATGAACATGTTATAAATTGAAAACATAACTTCCACCAGATCACAAGGCATCCGCCTTACTGTTGCACCGAGGCTTACCCTCGCATGGTGGTAAATAGGAGTACAAATTAAATATGATCATGAAGAAAATTTTGAAAAATGTATACCTTCCAAAGATGTTGCAACACCCATGAAATTTTTTATCACAAGATTATGCAGATCTTCTCCAGCCCAGATAGGATATATGCAGATATTTATTCCCAAAGATACAGCAGCACCAAGTGCAATGAGCAAAAATCTACTTATAGATGTATCAACAAATTCACCAGTATGATAACCAGATACAGTAATGTAGCAATAAGTGATCAAGAACACACGGAAACCGTATTCATAAGGCTTCAAAGTCGGGTATAGTTTTGCATAGGTAGCACAAAATCCAACAATGAAGGTACTAATAATAACTATAACTTCTTCCCATTCTCCAGCTAATGCTGATAATTCTCCCATTCCTACAGCAAGTCCTCCAGCTGATAAGGTCCCTAATCCTCTGTTAAACCCCTTGCTTAGTGTTGCCCCTACAAAATTCCATTGCATTTTTATCATAAAATAAATTGAATTGAAACATCGAAATCGTGACACAGACACGGATATCAAATACCAGGCAGGCACGGCGCTAACAATAGACATTGACAAGATTTATAATTTGTGAAAATTAATTAATTAATTAAATGTAATCACATGCATCAGTATCAGTGTCAAACATGCATTCGATTAGATGTGTCGAATGTTGATGTTAATTAAAGCTCAATTCGCCTCAGAAAATGACTTATATGCTGAGCAGCTAAAGCAATGGATACATAATGAGGAAAAAATATCTGCTAAAAAATAGTGAAGTTCTATTAAACTTATTTTCAGGTGAAATCAAAATATGGCCCACTTGACTTAGTCAAATAATGAAATAATTTTCTTTGCACTATCTCTATCTCTATATCCCCTGCATCCATCAAACTATATTATATATTTATATTCATTCTTTTTCTTTGATGAGAAGAATTTCAAATCAAGTCAATATATATGGTACTAATTTTTAAAATCAAACAAGTACGGATCATGATCAACATATTATTATAAAAATAAATAAATGAAAATATTAATACCTATGCTGAATTCAAAGACGACGACAACAGTTAGAATAGCCCAAACAGAGTTACGACTAATATCTTTGAAAGGTTCTTTGAGAAAAATCAAAAAGGAGATAAGAGTCAAAGCAAGACCCATTTTAGCAGCAAAAATAATCTTCCTTGGATCAGAACGACCCATTTCCCATGCCTTATTAGCAACCAGTTTCACTGTCTTCTTAAATTTAACCATCTTTGATTCTTCTTCTTCTTGTTGTTGATGCAAACCAATTCCTATCTGAGAATAACCATGATCAGTAGTAGTAGTAGTAGTAGTAGTAGCTTTGTTTGATAGAAGCTTCTCCTTCTTCTCAGCTAAACTGTAACGAAATGATCCTGATTTTGCCAACTTTGGAGCCATGATTTTTTTACTCTTAGTTTGAAGTTTGAATGGTAGTTATCTTATTAATTATATATTGTGAAGTGAACACTAGTACTAGTAGTATATTATGAGAAGAAGTGTGTAGAGAGAATGAGATGAGATGAGATAATAATGGTAAAATTGTCAATAATATTATGTGAGGTGAGAATGGTGATGAAACGATATGGCATTGTATCCGCAAAAATAGAACAAATATGGACATTTGTTTTCTTGTTTACGGAACTAAAGGTTAAAGTTAAACACGTGACATCACCATCATTAAAGAAACAACCATAGTCCGGTCGACATCATTTTTTGTTTGTTATACTATGTTGATACCAAGTTTCCACTTCAGTCGGTGACTAATCTCTGTCGAAAAGTTTATGGACAAATAAAGTATATTATTTCTTACAACCAAATTTTATACATATATATGTCAGAAATTAATTTCTAACTTCATATATTTAAGCAGATCAAGACTCTTATCTTGACCAACTCATTGTTAATATTTAATATATAAACTAAAATATTATACTGTTATTATTAGTATATTATTATTGTATTATTTTTTTCTAGATAGAGAGATAAATATCACTTATATTCACACGCAGAATTTTTTCACTAATCATAATAAAATAACTAGAAAAATAAGTGTTATATAAAAAATATAAGTGATCATATGCATTGCACATTTTAATGAAAAATGTCCTCATATAAGTTACTTTTTCATTATTTTTTTTAGTTATTTTATTATTGTTATGCATTGCACAGTTTATATGATCAAATATATAGGTATAAACTGTTTACATTATTGTCCTGAAATGGGGACGAATGGTCATCCTCCATGTCCATGGGTAGAGAGGTTCTGGATTTTGTACAGTTTAAAAACAATACATGTGATCTAGTAAGTCATTCTAGTGTGCGTACAAGACCCGTACTGTACTGAAGTAGTCAACAACTCATTGATGTTTGTTTTGTTGCATGTATCTCATTCTCATGGATACTTTCCTTAATGTGATATACTAGTAATATAATAATAAAATATTAGTGTGATTGGATTGAAAAATAATTCAAATAACTTTAATAGAAAAAATTATTGAATTGTAACCAAAAAAAATTGTTTGACTAAACATTCAAAACATTCTCTTTCTTTTGTGACCAATTTTTCATTCAAACATTCTAGATATGGGAAGTAAAATCTATTATTTTGTGCATTCAAGTTTTTAAGACTTAAGTTATTACTCCCGCCGTTTCAAAATAATCGATCTTATTGATCAATTTACATTTGTCAATAAATAATTTTGATCGTAATATTTTTTATTATTTATTATAAAAATTATTAAATTTATATAATATTTATCGAGTCAAATTAAATAATATCTTTTTTGGTATATAGATAAAATGACAGTCATCATGAATTCACACACAAAGTAGAGTGACCAAGGATCGAACATCGATCATGAACTTCCAACTTAATAATTTTAGCATTTTTTGCAAATTAAATTAAAACTTCTTGACAAATCAAACAACATCTTTAACATGTATTTTTAGAAACACATTAACTGATCCTTTAAACAATTTGTGTTTCAAATAAAAAGTAGTCATACAAAATAATTTTAAAAATTTAGCTTTTGTCTATTGCTTATCCCCAAGTTGTATGATCCTAAAAATAATTTTAAAATCATACAAAATACAATTGAGATTGTTAAATCAACTCTTTTATCTTTTAGAGTAAGTTGCAACCCCATCTCCTCATGCTTAATTTACAAAGTTTCTCATCTTATGTTAGAATATAAAGTTCACTTTTTATTTTCTCCATTCAATCGGTATTTTATAACATCTTTGTTACTATCTTTGTTATGACTATGACTATGACATTTTGGGAAATTTTCTCAATCGCCCTTCCTTCATTCTCTTTTCTCTCTTTAACTACCGATTTTGTCCTTAGGGGTACAGGCACCACTTCGGGATCTATATCCTGAACTGGTGCTTGTACTTCTCAAAACTCAAGATACATTTCGGGACGTAGATTCCAAACTATAGTTCGGGATCTAGATCCCGAATTAAAGGGTAATTTAGGATTTTAGGGGGGTTATAGAGAAATGAGGGGGGGCAAAAGAGAAATTTTCACATTTTGGTGCTCTCACTCATCTTTTTATTTTGATACATAGATTATTCTCTTCACAATGTGTTTTTTTTTTTTTCAACGCATCAAATTAGCACTATTGTCGTTTAACAATGATCAATCTCCCTTAAAAAAATTGTTAACGTATAAGTGTATTCTTTATATTCAATTAAATAATTTTCATAAATAAAATCAGATCAGCATAGAAAACTTTTATGTTGTATTGAAAACTTTGATTTCCACTAAGAATATCTCAACACGTTCATTTTTATTTTCCTTAGAACAAATGAGAACATAGCCCAAAACAAATTGAACCTAACAGCCCACTATAGACTGGGACGGCCCATACTTTTGTGAAAACTTATTGAACATTATTATGTGGAAAAAAAACTTAAATGCAATTTAAATCCATCGAGTATGATGTACCTAAAAAAAATCCTTCAAGTATGAATAATTTACAATTCAGTTTAATTATTGTACACTGTGTAAAATTATTTTTCACATATATTATAATGTGTTGTTACATCGTTTAATGAAAGTGATATATCATATATTTTTAAACACAATATAAATTAAATTTTTTACAATTTTAGTTTCTCAACAAAATAATTTTAATTGGTTTCTAGTTTTTTTTTAAAAGGCTAAAAAGTTAATTGGTTTCTAAATTAAAAACCGCTTGTCAGTAGAATGGTAGTGTGAAACTTCAATACGGTGTTATTAGATTCTTCACCTTTTTCTTAGATAATACATCTTTCTTATCAAAATATAATTCGTTTTAATTGTATTATATTAATTAAAAAATATAAATAATATTGTATGAAAATAATTATTAATTAATTTACAAAATCGTCATTTATAAGTAGTGTAAAATTGTAAAAAAAAATAGTGTAAAAAAGATTAATTGAATAAAGGTAATAAATAGTTAAGTATAACAAAAAATCTATCATTAAATATTTCATTAATATCGTAAATTAATTTACATTTCAATACAATTTTTTTCAAAGTATCTTATATTTTGGTATGGAAAAAATATGCTCTAGGCAAAGTATAAATAAATTTTTCATAAAAACTTAGTAATAAACAAAGTAGATACGTTTTAATTGATAAAAATATACATAAATTTCCAGCAATAAATTTTGAATCTGGAACCAACGTATCTTTCTTTCTTTTCTTTTTTTTAATTAAAAAAAGGAGGAAAAACCATGTCCATGTCCAGATTCACATTAGAACAAAAAATAATTATCGAACAAGTCAGGGGCCTATTCAACAAATTTCATAATTCTAAATTTTCACATCTACCCTTCTACGTCATAATATCATATGTGCTTTTCCTAAAACCTTCCGGCCAAAACATTCCGGCGAGACTATCACAAAATCTCGCCGCGCCGGAAAGTCCTACATAGCCTGTAAAGTCTCCGACCGCCACAAAATATCAGCAGGTTCAGAATAATCAAACAGTCCATCAATCGTTACATAGCCACCGCCATTCTCGTCGGCGACGGCGTCATACCCACCAAACCCAAATGGTTCATTATTACGTATATCTTCCTCAAACCAATAAAACCCGCTTAAATCAACACCGTCCGGTCCAACCCGACCCGGTTCGTCAATTTCAGGGGTCTCTTTTTCCTCGTTTTGCGCCATCTTCGTCGGTGGCAAACCAAGTTCATCATCAGAAGCCTCCAAAAGATATCCTAGATTAGGATTGAAATCACCAGACTCGGGTATATGGGTCGGGCCAAAAACTTGACCCGGTGTAAATATCTCATCTTCGAAGCTTTTGATGACAGATTCAAGACCTTGTACGGTGGTGGTGACAGTTTCTGGCTCCATCACATTTTCCGTTTCGTCGAGTATGTTCAAAATCTCATCTTTCATGTCGTTAACCTCATCATACGAGTCAGGGAATCCCAACTCGCCCGAGTCAACACAAGACCCGCACGAGTTAACACGTGAAAGATGAGACTCGGACGAGTTGCCATCAGAATCGAAGACAACTCGTATAACTCGTTTAGAATCGGGTGAGTCAATCTCCGAGTCATCACGAACTCGTTTCCTAGTATCATTTTTGAATTCCTCCATAGATTATTTATTTTTCAATAAAAAAGAAGAGAACAAAGGACGATGATGTTTTTTTTTTGTTGTAATCTTTGTTGGGGGGGGGGACAGAAACAGCACAGTGATGAATGAATGAAATGATGTTATAGAGAGTGTAGAGAGAGAAAATGAAAGTGTTGTTGTGGAGGGAGAAAGAAAGAATGGAAGGTATATATAATGGTTGGAAAAGGTAGGGGTTAGATATAAAATAGGGTTACGTTAGTTAGTTTAATTCATTCATTAAACGGCAGAAAGAGACGGGCGCGTGTGTAGCAGAAAAATTCGCATTTCTACGTCTACACATAAATAACATATCCAATAATGATATTTTATGGTTTTTGTTTTTTGACCATTATTATTTGTGGATGCAAAGACTTATAGATAGGACACGTTATTATAGATTTATATATGTCTTAAATTATGTCCAAAAAAAAAGGTCTTAAATTATGTCTAAGAATATTATTTCAGGAGATAGAAAATGACAAAATTATTAGACCAACGGATATCGATAATCCAAGTTTATTTATGTGAATTTACAATAATAGTTTCATCATATCATATGTAGAGAAGAAAATATTATGGTATTTTATGGATTTTTTCTTCTTTTTGACCAATATTATTTCTGGATGAAATGCAAAGAATTGTAGATAGGACACGTTACTATAGATTTATATATGTCTTAAATTATGTCCAAAAAAAAAGGTCTTAAATTATGTTTAAGAATATTATTTCAGAAGATAGAAAATGACAAAATTATTAGACCAACGGATATCGATAATCCGAGTTTATTTATGTGAATTTACAATAATAGTTTCATCATATCATATGTAGAGAAGAAAATATTATGGTATTTTATGGATTTTTTCTTCTTTTTGACCAATATTATTTCTGGATGAAATGCAAAGAATTGTAGATAGGGCACGTTACGGAAATAATAAAAGTGTAGAGACCAAAATTTAGATAAATGTTAAATTAAAAAATTAAAAAATTGTATTTAAAATAAGAGGATTGAAAATACTAGAACAAAATATTACATTTAATTTTAAATCTATTAATTTGGTAAATAGACCCACTCCCTCTACTTTTGCTGGGTCCCTTTTAATTAATTATATTAAAATAAATTGATTTTATAGAAATAAAATGATATAGAAATCTCTGTGGTCCTATTTTGTAATAGTAGTAATTTTTAAAGGTGTTGTGTTGGAAACATTATTTCTTTAAAGTAATCAAGTACTAGCTTGTTTTCTGTTACAGAGACATTTATTTGTAGGAGTTATATATAATTCAAACATTAAATTTTCTATTTATTTTATATTTAAAGTGCAGAAAAGATCAAGTGTTCTGCATAACACTAACACTTAGTAAAAATAAAATAAGTGATGTGTGTGTCACATGTTGATATTGATATAAGTGGGACGATCTTAGTTTTGATTGTGTGTATATATAATGTGAAGTTTTTTTTAATTGTGTTGGGTTTTAGTTGGAAGAGTATATGTAAATTGAAAGATAGAGGTGGTTTGGGTATTAGAAATTTAGAGTTGTTTAATAATTTGTTTTTGTGCAAATGGAATTGACGTTGTATGAATGAAAGTGTAATCTAGTGGAATCAACTTTTGAATCAACTTCTAAAAACATGTACTCTTAAAATCGTGTACCGTGTAACATTTGATCTAATAATTAGATTCAAATATAGTTTAACTAAAAATTTATTCCGCCTAAAAATCTAAACCAAGTTCTTTTTAAAATTTGTGTTTTTTAATGAAAGTTATTAATTATTAGAATTTAATATTTTGTTTAAATTTTTATTTTTTCTGTAATAATAGATAAAATTATAAGTTATTAAAATTTATACATATTAAATAGAAATACTTTGTTTGAGCTTTAATTATGAATATTAAACTTAATAATTTTAATATTTTTTATTGGTTAAACTAATATTTATGAACATGTTCGTTTAAAAAAAAAAAGATTTATGAACATGTATATTTTTATTTTACCATCAATATCTAATCTATAAGTCGATCTCTTTTCTAAGTGTAATTGCCATTATTTAATCTTTAAGCCAACACTTGAGTTTAATAAAAAGATTTAAAAGAAAAATATCTTTAACTTTGTCTGTGGGATCCGCTGTCATTATTGCGGGGCAATAAGTGAAGATTTTTTGATGTCGATAATACCAATTTAACTAAATTTGAATGTGGTTTGAAGTCCGTGGGTGTGGTCCCCACCTACGTTGCAGAAATCATGTGGTTTGGTTTTCGTAATTTACTAGATCGGTTTAATTTGAAGGAAAGAAAGTAGGAAGGAAAAAAAACACGCAATTCGAGAGATGTATTTGGATTATAAAATAGTCTAAATACATGCATTGATTTCAATTCTAGAAAGGCTAGAATTGATTCTAGATGTGTAGAATTAATTCTGATATGTTTGTTTCTGTAAAATAGATTTGATTATGTCTTTAGAATTGATTTTGTTTGAAGTTAGAAATTGTAGTTTTTAGCTTTAGAATTGATTTTTACACTGAAATTTACTGTTCAACTCACTCTTAGTTGAATGTATCCAAACATAAATCAATTCTACCAAAATCAATTCTGATAAAATCAATTCTACCAAAATCAATTATATCAAAATCAATTTCATCTAAAGTCAAACTAAACATACCCTTATATTACTCCCTCTGTGCCATTTTAAATGTCAAAGTTGACCAAATCAGAAAAGTGTGTAAATGAAAGAGAGAGAATATGAATTTTACAAAAAAATACACTCTCTTTTTATTGGTAGTAGATATTAGAATACTAAAAAGTAGATATTTGATTGTACTTTTTCTCTTACCTAATAATTATTTAAGAGATAAAATAGTAAAAATTAATATTATAAATAGTATAGAACATTTATTTTGGAACAAACAATTTTGGCAAGTAAGACATTTATCATGGGACAGAGGGAGTAATATTTTCATAAGAGAAAATATAAATATTTATATTTTTTAAAAAATTTACTCTCACTTTTTTTTATAACTAATAATCGATCAAAGTTGTTTTTATATTTTTCTAAACAACATATTTCAATCATTATATATATTTTTTTTAATAAATGTGATTTTATTATTATTTATTATTATAGTATGTGACAGAGGGACTATTTTTCTATCCAATAAATTTGATTTAATTGGTTGAACATTTACACGTAATGTGCATGACTTGATTCGAATACTGACGCGTCTATTTATTCATTTTTAAATGTTAATTTTTAATCACTAAACTACATCACTACTATCTACGTCCCTAAATACAAAACTTTATTTTATATATATATATATATATATATATATATATATATATATATATCAACAGGTAAATAAATTAAAAAATCAATTTTGTTTATATTTGTGACGAGATAAAGCAATATACTTGTTTATTGCTTTATCTCAATAAATATAAAACGTGATTCGTTCTTTATCATAAAAAACAAATCACGTTTTATATTTATTGAATAATTAATATATTTAGTCCATATTATAAACTTGATTCATTAATTTTTCAATAAATCTAAAAAATAATTTGTCTTTTATAATAAAAAACGAATGTACTCTTAGTATTTAAATAATTGATTACAGAAGTTATAAAAAAATTAATATCATGACAACATTTTTTTGGGGTTTGGAATTTTGGAGTGGTCAAGTCACTAGTCCCACCGGTGGAGGAGCGCTGTTGTTTGATTCTTTGTTTTGCTTTGTTGTCTTTTTTTAATTATTATATTTTTCAAACCCGTTACTGGTATTTTTTATTTTTAGTTGGATTTTTTCTTTTGTTGACAAATTCATTTTTAATCTATTTCAAACGAACGTTACTGTGGGTTGTCGTAATCTCAGATCCACCTATTTGTGGCCGTAAATTACGTACTTATTCTAATTCTAATTTTGTCTCTTTTGACCACTACTTGTATTGTATGAGTATTCCACATTTGTTTTTTGGGTGAACCATATCCAAACCAAAAGCATTCGCTTCTTCTCCGCAAAAGTTAAATGATTTTTTCGTTTTAAGATGAATGTTATTTTTGGCATTTTCATAAATATTAAAAAATGTAATTATTATGTTAAAAGTAATTGAAATTATTTTTATTTTTATTTTTTTGAAAATAGTGTATAAAATATGTAATTAAAGGGTAGAATTGGAAAATGTTGTATTAGAAATTAAAAAAAAATTGAACTAAAATGATACTCATTTTAAAACAAAATAAGTAAATAGATAAGGACGGTGACATAGTGTTATTTGTACGAAAAATAGGATGATGCCAGCTATGTTAAATTTAACAATTCTATTTTAAAATTTAATCGTAAGTTATGAAATTGAAACCAGCCGTATAAATACAACAGTATTAAATTCTTTTAAATAGAGTTTAAATTATTTTTTATAATCATATCTGACAAAAAAGATTAATCTCTATAATTGTAAGTAAAAAATATCTAATTCAAATCCAAACAACTCTATTTTAAGAAGAATGAGTAAATCCTCATTCGATTCGTGGCATCCCTTGTTTGAAAGGCAACCGAACTTCCCCTCTATAACAAAGCTTAATGCCTCTTGATATTTTTTTAAAATTGGATTTTTCTGTATCCAATTCTTGTTGATATTGTTCCAAAAAACTCATTTTAAAATTGGATTTTAAAATTTGAATTTTTTAAAACATTTCTATACACAATTTAGATTCATCTGCGGAGAGAGGTTAAAAAACTTATAGCAAGGGTGGATTGACGGGGAGGAATGGTGTATTTATTCTCTCTCCCATTTTATGTGGGACGGAGGGAGTAGTATCTCACTATAAGATTTGTGAGAAGTTGTTTATATAGGTCAATGATGTGGTGTTAGCCTCAGTTCAATCTATAAGTATAGAACATAAATTTAAAAATATAATTCATATGACATTAATTTTTTATTTTTTTATAAATTAGTTACTTTTCAACAATATTAATTAAATACTAGAAATGTTCACCTTTTAAAAATATTATGACTCCATTTGACAAAATACTGAGTAACACCTAAATTTATCATAATGAAAAGCGTGATATTAGTCAATGATGCTAATATAATGAGATGAAGAGAGTATTTAAAACATTAATTTTTTCTATTTTATTCTTTAATATAATTATTAGATGAGAGAAAAAATACATTCATAAATATACTTTTTAGTATTATAATGTCTACTATCAATAAAAAATAAAATATTTTAATAAAAATCGTATTCTCTCTTTCTTATAGTATATATTTTTCTTAAATTGTTTAATTTAGTCTACTATAACACTTAAAATAGAATGTATCTAACAAAATATCTTTCTAACTTAACAAGGTACGGTTGCATTCTGTTGCACTCACCAAACATGACAGCTTTTATATATTGAAGGAAATTATAAACAAGTGACCACTCATGAAACAATACATTGTTACGGCAGTTTAGAGGCTGCCACTTGTTTATTACCGACGAACCCGTTCCTTGTCTCATGGTTTTGTCTTTCTCAGTTTCTGACCTCGTTGGACTCGCTACGAAACGCAAACTTTTTTTTTTTTTTTATCTTTGAAGGCAAATCTTAACATATGCTCAAAGAGTTTTAATTATGTTCTTTCAAATATAACTCTCAGTTCGGGTTATAAATATTGAATTGGACTTCGTGACCTATTTCACGAAATAAGTTTTATGGGGGGTGTCAGGGTTGAGTTCGTGACGTATATTTCGAACCCCAGTTCGGTGTATAGGTCACGAACCATAGCACGCGCACGATGAGGGTACAAGTTTTGTGCAACGCCCATGGTTCGGGACGTATATCACGAACTTGGGTTCGGGATGTATGTCCCGAACTGGATTTTTTGCCCAATTTCAAGGGCATTTTGGAGTTTTAGGGGGGTTAAAGAGAAGTGAGTGGGGGGGAGGGGGGGGGGGGCGAAAGAGAAATTTTCGCTATGAAGCCTCAATACTCCAAAATTTATGAAGTATCTTGTCAGATACCGTATCTGATATCGATACGCGTCAGATACTTCCCGATACGTATTGCGAGAGTATCCAATGATTAAATTTTATTTTTTAAATAGAAAAATGCCGACACTTCTACGATACTTGTCTGATACTTCACAATACGTATTAGAGAAGTATCCATTATATATATTTTTTCCATTCTTTGAAAAGAAATAAAATGGATCTAAAAAGGACTAAATATTTAGTTTATGTGCATACAAATTTTCAACTTTTGTCAAAGAAATATGAAGAATATAAGAAATGAACGATAATATTATAAGACATTAACGAAGAGGCGTATGACTCACTTTTTGGATAATATTTAAGATATGTAATTCACTTGTTTTGATAATTTTAATAATGTGAATGTTTCTTTATTATCAATTTTAGATATGCTTATATATTTTGCAATTACATATTTAATTTTTTATTAAAGTATCCTAGCCGTATCGTGTCTTAAATTTTTCAATTTTTTCGTATCGCTGTATCTGTATCGTATCGTATCCGTGTCGTATCCTGTATCTAGGCTTCACAGCTCAAAGGTATGTGTTAATGAAATAAAATTAAAATATTTGTTTTAAAAGTTGTGTTTTAAAGTACTTTTTTCAGTTTTTATCATTAGCAAAAATCACTTTTTAGATGTATTAAATAATTAATGTATCTAAATTATATTGTAATTTAGATACATTAATTATTCAATGTATTTAAAAAATCAATTTTACTTATAATAAATGTTAGAAGGAGTACTAGTTAAGATTATTAAAAAAATAATAATTATATTAAAAATTGTGCTTTATTATTTTATAAAAATAAGATATACAAATTTTAAGATTTTTTTATTTTTTTTGTTTTCTTAATCATTACTATATGGATATGGACAGTGTTTATCATTTTTTTCAAAAATATATCACAAGTTTGAACATAATATTCTATTTGAATTGATGGAATTTGATAGAAATAGATGAATTTTTAATAAAACAGAGTAAGAGATAACACCCATTGCTATCAATACATTCGCGCACACTCGTTACTTTTTTGGAGAATATGTTCAACCACAACCTCTTAATCTCTTTCGCAAGTAATTGGCGAATACTAAAGATCTTATTGGCAAACTCTGACGATGATCATAAACTTCTTCCCATAAATACATTTTCCGTTTTAAAATGAGTGTACACATGTTGGGTGTGTTTGATCCGTTAAAAAATAAGAGACTGCATAAGACAATTTTAGCTATACTGTGTTTGATTTTGAAATTGTTCCTGTAACTGAATAAACCGGGGTTCACAGGACTAGACAAAAACAGATTTTTTTGTCCCCCATAGAACCAAAAGACAACTTTTTGTCTTCGGCACAAATTGTTGAAAACACCAAAATAACATTTTTTTCCACCAATCATCATACAAGATAAAATGTCCTGTGCTGTTTTGTCTTGTACTGTCATGTTCTGTACTTTATTTAAATTTTGCTGATCAAACAGACCTATTAAAGAACGAAATCATTATGTTAAAAACAACAACATTTTTACTAAATTAACTCTAGTTTGTTGATTTGCTTTCTTGAAATTAGTGTAGATATATATTAATAATTAAAGGGTAAAATTGAAAATTGTCTTACATCCAAACGTCTGTACTATGTTTAGTTCAACACTATGTTTCGTTCTAGGAAAACTAGAATGAAAGAAAGTGGAAGGAAAGAAATGTTGAAGAATATTTTATTTTCCATTGTTTGGTTTGTGTAAAAAATAAAGTTTTTAAGTGGGACCCACTCAAAATCAATCCCGTGAGAGGGCACATGTTTTTTTGCACAAAATGACATATATAACCTTCAAATATTAAAATAGTTACATCAATTAATATATTTTTTTTGCTTGCACATTATGAGTATATTTGTTATTTTAAATTTACACGTCTTTCTTTTCTTTAACTTTCTTTCCATTTTCACTCATATCAAACGTTCAACTAATTATCTCACTTTTTTTTTCTTTTTTTTCCTTTAACAATTTTTCCTTTCACTTTATTTACTCTAACTTTCTTCTACCATCCTAACAAAACCTAAGAAAAAGTGAGAGGATTGATTATAGAAGGAGAGAAAGTGCATAAATCTTGTTTTTTATGAGGCCCACAGTTAAAATAATTTCCACTCATATTTGAAAAAAAGCAAAGAATGAAATTTTAACCATTCAAAAGACAATATAACCCTTACTTGAAAAATATTTTTACCCGACCACACCTTTTTCTTTTTCCTCTACGTTTTTCAATTTATTGCTTCCCTCCTACTCCTAGTCCCATGTGATGTGATGGTTTTCAACTTTCAAGTATGCATTACTTTTTCACAATTTTTAAAATTTTACATACATTTTTTAGTTGTTTCGTTGCAAGTTGTGTTATTTTAGTTGTCAAAAATATTGATCAAGTACAGAATTCAATTAATAATTAAATAATAATAATACTTATACTTATTTTAAATATTAAAA
Organism: Trifolium dubium; assembly: GCA_951804385.1. Lineage (NCBI taxonomy): Eukaryota > Viridiplantae > Streptophyta > Magnoliopsida > Fabales > Fabaceae > Trifolium > Trifolium dubium. Next base: position 883,036 of record OX638075.1, on the reverse strand, counting down.
AATGATATTCATATATAATATATTAATATTGGTTTCATTTCTAACTTAATACATTCATTTTATATATGGGTAATTATGTCATTTACTACATAATATGATTTTTTCCTCACTTTTTCTCATACCAAACAACCCAAAAATTATTTCATTTTCTATTCACATTCACTCTTTAATTTTTTTTCATTTCGCTTTCCTTCCTTTAACTTTATTTTCTCATTTAAACAAAACCTTGATACGGGGTGAACTCTCCCTTAATTGGAAAAGTTGAAAACTAGGATGAAAGATAAAAAGGGTAAAGTTGAAATATTTACACTATGTTTGTTTTCATAGAAAGAAGAAGGAAAAGAGAATCTTCCCTTTTTAGAACAAATGAAAATAGAGAAGAAAAGAAAATTTGAGTAGGGCCCACAGCAAAAAAATTTCCCTCAAAATTGGAGAGAAAGATGAAGGATCCAACTTTTTTGTTTAAACTACTAAACAGCCCTCAACATTTTATCTACATATTTTTAATGAATACTTTAATATAAAGGTACATAAGTTATTCACAAAATATTATTTTTTTCTTTCCTCTCATTTTCACTCCTGCCAAACAACTAAAATAATCATCTTATTTTTCTATTCACTTTCATTCCTACAATAATTATTTTCTTACTTTTTTTTCTTTCAACTTTTTTCTTTCATCCAAACAAGCTTTTAGTGATTTGTAAGTGGCGAAGATATAATCATTGGGGTGAGAGGGACAATTTTCAGACGAAAAGCAGCCTTCTATTATTAATTGGCACATGCGGGCGAACTACCCGCGCTGCCTTCATGATTTCTCTTAGGTACAACCTTTGTCTTGCTTCAAGATATATATCATGTCCAAACTAACTAGTACTAGTAATCTAGTATGTAGTATGTTTTTATTGCTTTTGGTGTATCTCAGCTACTGCACCACAGCAAGATCTCAACTACTATGTCTATTCAAAAACTAAAATTCTTGATATATTTTATAATTTCAATGTTGTTTAATCAATTAAAGTCTTTCTTTCTTTCATTTTTGAGATGAAGTTGAAGGTGATTATTATGGAAAGTAAAAATGAAGCAGGAGGGTAAAATTAAAGACGGTGTGTGAGTTGATCCACTACCAAAAAAACGCGATTTAGAGAGGGGAGAATTCCGTCACTAATACTATAAAATTCCGTCACAAATTCATTTAGTGACGGAATTTATGGCGCACCGGAAACCGTAACAAATATGGGCCTCGCTAAATATCTGTGAGGGAAATTCAAATCCGTCACAAACTGTGACGACAACCATTCCCTCACAAACATTAAAGTTCCGTCACAAATGAAATGACTAAAATGCACCATTCGCACCGCTTATTCCGTCACTAATCAGTGACGGATTGTGATTTTCCGTCATAAATTGGTGAGGTCCTTATTCCGTCACTAATGTACAAGTAAGGAAATTCAGTGACGGTTTTTTCCGTCACTGATTTGTAAAGGTTTTTTTTAAAAAAAAAAATAGTTATTTGCTTTAAATTGACAGAAAATTTTATTCAATCTCAAAATACATTATTCATATTAAACTATAAGGCATTAAACCTGTTAATAAAAAATAGAATGGAACCAAAAAGACCATATTAATCATTTGACATTCTATCTCAAAACACATTTGTGTCCATAAGTCACATGTTTTCCACACCAAAATACATTTGTGTTCATAAGTATCGCATGTTTTGGACACCAAAATACATAAAAACCATAACTAATATAGTGCTACCATTGTTCTCAAAGGTATATGTTTATAATGAAATTCTCAAAACAACCATATACTATATATATTAAGTAGGTTGATCTGAATGTGGAGGTAGAGGTGGAGGTAGAGGTGGAGGTGGATGTGTCTGGCCTCGAGAAAAACTCTCCATAAACTGCTGGAACTGCTCTCGAAGCAAACGCGACTCCTCTCGTGTCGATTTTGACTCCTCCTGCGATGCACGAATCAAATCCTCATGAGTCTTCAATTGCTCTTTAAGTGTCATATTTTCAGCTGACAAGTTAGTAATTACAGCCCTTATATGCTCATATTCAGATAGTGAAATGCCGTCACGTGACGTGGAAGATGCAGAAGGCTTATATTTCCCTGCCTCAGGACCCAAACCATATATGCGTCCCTTCTTGTCAACTCCTCCAACAACATCTAAGAAGATGTTGTTTGATTGAAGAGTAGATACACCATCTTCTGATGTTTCTTGTGAGTCTCTTTCAAGAACACACCTTTCATATTCTTCCTGAAAATTTAGAGTCGATGTTAATTCGTACACCAAAACGCAAAATTAATTTAATCACAAAAATTACATTAAATACATCTATAGATTAAATTGACGGCATAAATTATAATAAATAGTTTTTTCTGATTCCAAATTTGAAACTGATACGCTTCAAAAAAAAATTGAAACTGATACATAAATCATATATACAGGCGATTTTATTCATCAGTAAGCAACAAAGATTGCCTTGATAATCATCCAGCATAAAAATAAACTATATCCCAATTTAAGTACTACCCAACTAGACTCAGACCCTCAGCAGTATCCCAATTTAACCTAGCCTACTTACCAAGAGAGTAAGTACATGATTGGTATTCAAAGTGACATTTGCACTTAATATGGATCTGAAAATTTTATCGTGTTAAATATAAGAGAAGCTCCTGTTATTAAGATAAAGACAATTTCAAACATAGCTAGATGACCTTCATCATGGCTGGACCCTTTTACATACAGCAAAATTTGTGTCTATATCCCATCTCTAATGCATTCATTCATAATCCTATCTAGTATTGTGTGGCACTGATCAGCCACAATACTCGTTATCTTGGAAAGAAGACACTTCTGCACATAACGTCTAATAACAAAAAAATGCAAGGCAGAACCATAATCAATATTTTAATGGACTAAGTGAGAAGTTAGATGCTAAATATTTCACATTGTTGGGCGGGTACTTCTCAATTCAATAACTGTTTACCTCAGTTGGTGAATGACTGAATGTCAGGTGTGTTATTTTCAAAAGTTATGGCAACAGAAAAGATGTTAAAATATACTGGTAGTGGCCCTTGATAACAACCGCCAAAGTCAGAAAACATAGCATCAATGTAACTAATTAAGGACTACCAGCAAATATGGAGGATAAACTAATTAATCCCATCAATGTAACTTACCGCAACCAACTCAGATTTGGAGGATACCCACTTTGAAGGATCACCTTTTACTCTGTGTGTCTTTTAAAATAGCTCCCAACAGCTTGGATCCTTCTCTGAGTATTTTTTCTAAAATATAAAATAAATAGATTAGTATTAATTAATCACATTGAAATGTACCTAAAAATATAATGTAATTGCTTACCATTCTCTTGAAATGCTCAGTTGTTGGAATTGACCCTCCAGTGTGTAGTGGACCATCAGAGGATCTTCTATTTTGCTTATTAACTTGTGACTTTCCTTGCCAACTATCTTCTTTCCATATTTCATCCAACTTTGCACGTATTTCAGGAGGGATCCAATCGCCTGGGTCAACCTTTTGTCGCACCCTATACATTGCATTGGTGTACCCATCAGATGCCTTATGATCGAACGTCTTCCGAATATCGTGCTCATGCTCAGGAAGCCACTTATACACTCTCTACCATATAAAGAAAACATAAAAATGTCAGCTAGTTATACTTTCAGTTTGCATGTGCAAACTGCATATATGAAATCCATTTATATTAACACCCGAACGATCCAATCATAAGTAACAGAACAGAAAAAAAATTAAGGCATACAAAACAGGTGCAGCTGACTTATGACCAATTTAAACAAATGATGATACTTACTAAACCAGAATATTAAATTCTTGAGAGGGACATAAACCATGCAAAAGTTATTTGGAACACTACCGTTGTAATTGGGAATCACGGCAATATAACTGGAATACATCGGAAGGTAAGTTTCCTAAACTTTCTACTTCTGCTTCTAATGTAAAAGCACTTCTTTCAGCTATCTAATATGTTTAAGCAAACAGAATCAGAGTGTCAAACAATTTTCATGATAAAAGCATCTTCTGGTAGCAGAACAATTTTCTACTAAGAGGCACTGTCAGTCCAACTCTCTCTAAGAAACATATTAGAAACATAATCAGAGCTATCTAAAACAATTTTCTGCTTATAGTAATGTTCTGCATATATAAACAGAATCAGAGCACTAATGTTCTGCTTTTATCATGAAAATTGTTTTGGTTACTCTGAAAGAAGTGCTTATACAAATGATTCCAACAAAGAAACCACAAAGTTTTCAAGGATTTAATCTCAAATTCAATCAGCTAGCTTATCTGTTATAAGTTAGCCTATAATCTATTTCCAATAAGTTCATCGACTATAAGCTAGCCTATAAATTATTCGCTATAATTTTATCCACTATAAACTAGTTTATCAACTGTTCACTATAGTTTGGCTTATGGGTGTAATACTTTAAATGATTATGCGTGCGTGTGATTATCTACACTACTTGTAGTCTGATTTGAAATAAAATTATAGACTGAAACTGAAAAGTTCTCTACAATATCATAAGTAACAGAACAGAAAAAAAATTAAGGCATACAAAACAGGTGCAGCTGACTTATGACCAATTTAAACAAATGATGATAGCAAACAGTCAGTCAAGGGAAAATCACTTTTTTTTCATCATTCAGCAGGTGCTAGCAGGTGTAGACATGCATATAAATCACTCATAAATCCCTTCTGACATAGATGTACCTTCACCATGTCTATACTTCGGAATTTCTCGCACTTGCATTTCTTACAAGGGCATCTAATATTCCCTCTACCTATGTTATCTTTATCGTGTTCCAAAGCAAACTTAATAAATTCATGAACTCCCATATTAAATTCTTCAGTGACAATCTTGTTACGATCAACTCGATTATCCATCCACTTTCTATTTCCAGGCACTTCCATTGCTGATGCATTATTTATACATCAAGCGTTAGGAATTAACGGGAAACAAAGGAATGGCTCAGTCCTATCACACTAAACTATACACTTTTTTATCACAAGAAAATATTGAAGAATTTATAGAAACAAAATTATAACATGTTATTAGAATATATAACAACCATAACAAATTTAAGAAGCAATATCACATGTTAATCTCATTCAAAAAAAGAATAATAATATCATAGGTTCAATTGACACTTTAAAGACCAGACTCTTGTTCTTATTTACATATCAAAAAAAGTGATGACTAACGTAATTAGCAATTGATGCATAAGGCCTTAGAATATACAATTACCATAACAAATTTTTAGAAGCTATAACAAATTTTTAGAAGCTATATCATATGTTAATCCCCATCAAACAATGAATAATAATATTGTCACATTAAAGTGCATAAACCATATTCATACACAAGAAAATTATATACCTATGCGACTGGGAGGAGAAAAGCAAACTGAAGAGGTGTAACGGAGACCGAGAGTAGCGAAGTGCCTTTGGCAAAATTAAGTTAAATAAATGAAGTTGAACAGTTGGAAGGGCAACTTATTGTCTGGTATAATATGATTAGTAAAATGTTGTCTACATTATATTTAATCACATATTTACTTTGTAGCAAAAGAGAGTATATGCAGTATATTATGACACACTTTATTTTATTTCCACATAATGCAACAAACTACAATATCAGCGAAACCAGAGCTTGATTCTGAACTCACTTCAACAGTAACACCAGGAAAAAGGCTCTTCTGAAATTTATAGACAGACGGAGCCTCAAACGTGTATTTTCAAATTATAAAATATGACAGTGAAAACACATTTTAAGAATTCAAACGTGTTATTTATCCAAAATACATCCGAATTTTATAATCAGAACATGTAAAATTTGTGAAAAAAGACTGCAAATTAAGAGAATGTGTATATGAATATAAACTATTTCTGTACCAAAAACACCTTTAAACATTACTCTAAAAGCAAAAATAGCTAAGCACTTTTCTATTACACAATTGGGGACATTATAGGAAGTGACAAATAAAACCCTAAGAACCGCATCAACATTCAAATACAAGAACAAACAATACTCAATATTCAAATACTACCGTCGTAACAAAATCAAAAAACGAAATCAAAGTTTTAAATCTGAAATCAATAACAATCACAAGATGCCGTCGAAATCAAAGTTTCAAATAGTACCTGGAGAAGACGCCGGAGAAGTGAGAAGTTGTTCCGGTGAGGTTGAGAGCGGGAGAAGTGAGGTTGAGAGCGATGAAGTGATTCCGGTGAAGTGAGGTTGAGAGATTCGGAAGTGAGAGCGATGAAGTGTTGAGGTTCCAATTTGAGTGAGCGATGAATTTATGGTACCAATTTGAGAAAAGAAAATTATTAGCGGGATCCAAATTTTTTTGGTACCAATTTTCAATTTGTTTTTATTTTTGTTATTTTTTTTTTGGACTTTAATTGTTTGTGACGGATTTATTACCTCACAAATATGTTTTAGATTTTAGTTACGGAATTTATGACGGTATTGTTAGTGAGGAAAATATTTCGTCTCTGATGTCCTTATAAGCTTAACATTTTTCGCTTTTGTGACGGAATTAGTGACGAAGACCTCGCCCCAAAATAATCCGTCACCAATTCCGTCACTAAATTTCGTTAATTTAAATTTTTTAAAAATTCTCGGTATCCCTCACAAAATTCGTCACAATTAATGAGGGAATTAGTTCCCTCTCTAAATTCCGTCGGTAAATCGCGTGTTATTAGTAGTGATCTAGTAAAAAATGATCAAGTGATCAAGTAAAATTAAAGACCAGTTAATAACAAAATTCGTCAAAATTAGTACTATTATTCTTTTTAGTTTAACCACCACCGAATATTGTTTTTTACTTTGTTAACCGTATCTTTATCTACAGGTTTTGTCATTTTATAGGAAGGAACCAAGAAATGTACCAAAATCCAAAGTTTATTCACATCAGCATAATTTGGATCATGTAACAGGTTTAGTATGCGAGTTTCACAACCGATCTATTAAATTTGAATGATCACTTTACAAATATTTTAGGTGGAATTTGAATCATATCATTTGAAATATTAAAGTCAAACTTTTATGACTTAATTGACGGTAACTTCTTCCATGCACAACACAATCAAGTTGTACATGGTGCACAAGATCTACTTTTATTTTTTAATTATATAGTTATACAATTAATTTTGTAAAATTTATTTTTGGATTAAAATTTTATGTTATATAGATTATTCATACAAATTTTTTAGAAAAGTTAAAATTATTTGATATATTATTGAGTCTCATTAAGATTAAATACATATCAAACAATTTTCATTATTTTTTATTAAGTTTTACATAAATTATTTATATGATATAATTTTTTAATCTAACAGTTGATTTTATAAAATTCACATCCCGAATCTTAGTTCAGAATCTATGTCTCAAAGGATAGTTTAGAGTTTTAGAGGTTATAGAAATTCATGGAGGGATAGAAAAAATTTCAAAAAATAAAGAAGAGTGAAAAGGAAAGGTGAACACTCCCTCTCACTATACATTGATTTGGTGAGTGAAGAGAACCATGAATCTTTTTCTTTGTCATCGCAAGATAGTGGGCTAACCTTTGGGCCTATGGATTTATCACTTACGTTACGACCACGATTTCTATATTAATTATACCCTCTACTTGATTTTCATATTCCCACAATTTATCTATATCTATATATGACATGTATCAACTTTCCCCTTATATAAAAAAACTTTCAATTTTTTGTGAACATATCTCATTTAGTAAGATATTGTATATTATATACAGAGATTAAAGTTCGAATTCCAATACACTAAATTATTCATCTTATAAAGTAAAATTATAGTTAATGTAGTACAATACAAACAAAAAAACTCTCAATTTTTTCACACTTATATCTCACGGAAAAATATGCCGGAATTTTAACGTAGAAAAAGAGAGGAAAATGAGTGTTAATATATTGGAATGAATTTGTATATATTGATAATGTAAAATAATTTTACCCATATATTCAATAAAATTCCTTTATAATATCACTTTTTATGTGGATTTCTTAAATATATATAAAAATGTCTATTTAGAATAATTTAATTGGATATATATATATATATGTAAAATAATTTCATATTCTCGATGATTAAAAGTTAAGCCTAAAATATCAATGGAAACAATGTTAAATTTAAAATGTTGATTATTACTGATGACTTTGTGAAAATGTTTTCTCATTTTTTTTAAAGTTTGTGTTAATTTTACTTTTTTTTTTCTTTTTCGGTCAAGTAATCTAATGACTAGAAGATTCACCCTTGAAATAAATAAGTTAAATTCTGATCTCTACATATAAAATATGATGTTCATCCTGCCTATTGAGTTCATAAACTGTTAATTTTACTTCTTAACAAAGAGATACTAGTCTCTTAAAGTGAATAATTGTGTACATTTTTCAAGGAAAAAATGCCAAAAAATTATTTTCATTATTTTTTAACATGAGTGATCTTTTTTTTATTGCAAAATATGAATGATCTCCATTCTCCAATCATCATGTTTTATTTTCTCTTTCATAATTATTCATTTATAGAGTCGCATATATATAAGGCGTTCATGGATCCGGATGTTGAATTTTCCTAGTGCAACCCAAACCAATTTGTTTAAAACTTAATAACGGGCCGGGTTTATATTATTTCAAACCAGTACTGAACCATTATTGAGCCCAACCAGTTTAAAGAAATTGTTTTGTTTTAGTTTAAAATAAACTAATACCTCCGTTCATTTTTATTTGTCATTTTTGTAATTTAGGTTATATTTTACATATTATACCTTTTTTCTATTTTATTTTATTGACTAAATTATATATATATTTTTTGTTGAAACAATTTAATTTTTCTATTGTATACAAATTTTGTTTGTTTTTAAATAAAGTTTGTTACAATTTTTTTAGAAATAGATGATGTTTATGAAAAAATAGGAAAAAGGAACGAAGATAATAGTATCATTTAATCATATTTTTCTTTATTGAGATTTTCCCTGGTCAAAAAAGTAATATTGTATATTCCTATTAAGAAGTTAGTCATACATTTTATTGACAAAGAATGAAGTTTTTTTTTTGACTGCATTAATTGACATAGAAGTTAGTAATACTGAAATTGGTCAAAAAGCTAAAAATGTTTCTTGGTCAAAATAATAAAAATGATTTTAGTATAATTATTTAACAATTTCCTTATTTGCTGAAATTTTCCCATAATAAGACAAAGAAATATATTATATACGTTGTTTAGTATTATTCTTGTTCAGTACGCAAACTTAACTTTTTATATATATAGGTGGCTAGCTCAAATAGATATATATAGCTTAATTTATTCTCTTCTTGTTTACTTGCTTAAACCCTTTCACTTTTGAGTTCAAGATCAAAAAGGTACGAGGCTATATATACATTGAATATTGTGATGAAAAATAATGAGATTTTTTTGTTTATATGTTGATTTGATACTCAAAAAATTGATCTTTGATTATCTAATGCTTTTCTTTTTTTTATCAGATATTAAAATGGTTAAGAAAAACAGTGACAATGGAAAAGAAAAGAGGAAAACATCACACAAAAACAAACCTCCAAAGACAATCACTATGGATATCAATGGAATAGATACCAAGCTTTATTTGAAAGAAGACATTAAAAGAAAGAAGATTCCAACAAGTCAATTTAAGGGCGTTCGACGCCGACCTTGGGGAAAATTTGCGGCCGAAATACAAAATCCTTTTGAAAACAAAAGAGAGTGGCTTGGTTCTTTTAAAAAAGAAGAACAAGCTGCTGCGGCGTATAGTCAAAAGTTTGAGGATTTTGAAAGAAGAAGAAGAAGGTTGGCAGATAATGTTGATCTTAATCAACCGTGTAAGGAACATGACATTAACTATAAAGATCCTTCTGATGATGATGATGATGATGACGACAACATTGGTGGTAATTCAAATAAGATGAATTTAGCTCTTTATGCCAAGCAGAGGATTCAATCTGCCTTAATTCATTAAGCTAGCTTATACTAGAGGTGTCTGTAATGAAAATACATATGCAACTTCATGTTTGTTTAACAACCTTCTGGTTGAGAAATTGTGTCTGTATTTTCTTTTTAATATTATTATTATTATTATTAGTCTTTATTATTATTATTAGTATTTTCTTTATTATTAGTATTACTTTTTCAATTTGTGTAATGTGATGGAAAAAAAAATATTAATATAAGAAATTTTCCGTCTTTATACTTTTAGGGAGAAATTTATATATGAGCATTGTTCTTTAATATGAATTAAAAACAAATTTCTATTGTTTACAATATAACAACAATACAACGACTCTTAATTTCCACATTTTCATGCAAATATATATAAATAACTCCAAACTAAGCGAATTGAATTGTTGCACTGTGAGAGTACCGCAAAAAGACCGGTTAGATAATTCATCCAAGATTTCTTTTCCAGTGAGATTCTCTAACAATTTATTTTAGTAGTTTTCTTCATTGTTTAAAGAATTAAACAAATTTCAAATGAAAATCATTCACATGCATGCAATGGCATGATAAATTTTTAACCTTTTCAGAGTGAACATGTATTGGTTTTGATTATGAGTATCTTTTTCTTGCAAGTTTAATTATAAGATTTTATCAAATATTCCTTGTCTTAATTTCTTCTTCTTCTCTTTCTCAAAATTACTAGTACTTGTTTTAATTTGTTTACTTATTTGAAAAATTATGTTTCATTCTTGGATCATCACCATTCTTGATCTTGAATATATCTATTTGTTGTATTATATATCAGATTTTGAAATGACTCTAAAAAAGAGAAAATCCAGCAACGGAAAAGAAAAGGTTGAAGGAGTTACATGAATATGAATTACCATTGCGTGATTTTGATGTTGACGACCCTTGCAAGAAACAGCGGAAAGGGAATGATTCTCCTCCATATGATGATGATGATGATGGCAACAACATTGGTGGTGGTAGTGCTGCTGGTGCACACCAGAATATCATTGATGTTGCAGGTAACAAATTAACAACATAAATTTTGATCCTTGCATAGCTTAATGAATATATAGCAATTAACAACATTCCGATGAATCTTTGAAATGTTGATTGTTTTGCAGTTTGATGAAGCTAGCTAGCTAGCTCTGTTCATGGCATGCATGCAGGACATATAATCAGACTTTTATATTCATTAGAATTAATTTGTGTATATAAGAATGGTCTTAATAGAGTTGTCTATGATTGGAATTTAAAATTTGCTTTAACTTTTTCCTGGATGTAGATAATATATATATATATATATATATATATATATATACACACACTGGAGTATGGTTTTTATTCTTTCAAGTTTAATGTGAATGATGTGATGAAATGCTTTCTATTTGAGAAATTGTCTGGCCATATTACTTCTTTATTATATGTTGCTGTGACATGTTAAATTTTGGCGAGAAGTATTTTTGTTGAATATGACTTGAATTGTCTACATCATTAGGTGGTGTAAACATAAAATTATTCGTATTTTTGTTACATTCTACTCTTAATTGCGCCACACTGCATTCCGATATATTGTCTGTTTTGAGCCGTATGTTAGGCTTCACGGATTTGTCATTTTATAAAAGGGATTTTGTTGAATTGAGGTATTTTGTTGTTGTATATAAACTAACCTTAACTTCGAATTCCAAGTAATGTAATACTTTTTGTATGTATGGAACAGTTGCACTCTAGTCGAGGCTAAAGGGAGTTAGAGGTATTGTATGTAGTGTCTGTCCCCTCCTTCAAGCACCAACATTCCGTTCCACCCTCAAATGCGCCACACCGCGTTCTAAAGTATTGTCCGCTTTGAGTCGCGTGAGAACCCTAACAAATTTGTTCTTTTGTAAAAAACGTCTCATTAGATTGATGTGTATAAATGTCATATATAAACTACATTAAACTCGAATTCTAAACAATGTAATTTTTTTTGGATGTATCAGAACAATATTAATTCAAACTAATTAGAATTCGGAATAAAAATAATAATTAGAATTTAAGAATTCAAATGGTTTTCTTTCAAAAAAAAAAGAATTCAAATGGTTTTGGTTTGAATTTTAGACCAAATTCATTTTACTCTTTGCAACTCGATATGTTGTTTATATTTTGTCCCAAATGTCATTATTCAAAACTGATCATTAAACCAAATTGTTAATTTTTGATTATTGAATTTGACTGTATGGGTGCGTTTGATGTGTTAACAAACATACATGGGATAAAAAAAGACAATTTCTGCTGTACTGTGTTTGATTTGAAAACTGTCACTGGAATTGGACAAACTAGGGCTCAAGCTAAGGGACTGGACAAAATCAGATATTCTTGTCTCCAACTGAAATATAGGACAACTTTTCTAAATCACCAAAATAACATTTTCTCCATCAAACATCATACAACAAAAAAAAAATTTAATACTGTAAATGTTTGTCATGTGTTGTCCTGCCCTGTACTGTCTTATATTGTTCTGTCCAATACTTTTATTTTGCAGATCAAACGGACCCTATATAAATCGTAGCTTAAAAATTATATTGTATTGTATCGTATTTTTAATCATTATCATATATATTTTTATTATTATATTCATATAAAAAATAGTAATTTTATACTCCCTCTGTCCCAAAATAAGTGTCCTATTGCTAAAATTGTTTGTCCCAAAATAAGTGTCTTATACTATTTATAACATTAGGTTTTACTATTTTATCCTTTAAACCGATCATTATGTAAGAGAAAAAGTACACTAAAAAATCTACTTTTTAATATTCCAATGTTTACTATAATAAAAATAAAAGGTATTTTAGTAAAAGTCATATTCTCTTTCTAAATTTTACACACTTTTCTTAAAGTGTGTAATTTAGTCAACTGTGACACTTAAAATGATACGGAATGAATGAGTATATAACAATTTTTTTAAGCATAAGAACGAAAAGTAGATTAAATATATTACGTATTACAATATTTTCTTTACTCAAATAGTTGTCACATATACAAAAAAGAAAAATCATCTATTTTGGTCGGAATTCAGACTAGAAACGTTTGACGTTTGTAACTTTTTTACATATATTTTTCGTTGAGTGCCATTCAAAACAAATAATAAATCAAAACATTATATTTTAATTATTATTTATTTTATTTGACTGTATATATTAGTAGTTTTAATTTATAAGTTATATTGTATTTATATATTTATTATAATCATTATGTATTATTAATTTTTTGTAATTTGTGTATTTATTTTCTTAATTTTTAATTAGTTTTTGACCAAAAAAAATAAAATAATATCTTTATAAAGTATTTTACTATTTTTGAGTTTTAAAAAGAGTAACTTAAACGTAATTGAGTCAAACCAAAACAACGGGGTATAGTTTGAATTTTGACACAAAATTACAAAAACTAAATCAAGCATTTAAAGACATATATTGATGACTGACCAAAAAAAAAAAAAGACATATATTGATGTTTATATAAGACAATTTTTTTTGCAAGAACACTGAGATGTATCAAAAACCATTTTGAGGGTATCTAAAGTGAGTAGTGCAAGAAGCTACAAGCCTTCATTCCCTGTAAGAGTCTCTCTAACAATTTTTTCAGTTTAATTTTTTTGATATTTTTTCTAAAAAGAATTAAACTAGTTCTAAATGAAATATTATTCACATATATCTATGTGTTTCATTTTTTTGGGTCAAGTCTATATGTTTCATTTTATTGCGATGTTGATTGATTTGCATAATCTATTGTTTTGCAAGGTGATTTGATTTAATTTGTATGTCTGCATAATATGTTTAGTCACTTCAAGATCTATTTAGTCATTTACAGTCATATTTCTGCCATTAAACCATTCACTATATTTACATTCACACATCAAAAAATTTATTAGTGTTAGATGTGATGAGTGTGTTGATGGTCTCAATTGGTTGAAAGATAACAATGTTAAAAATTCCACACTAACTAGAGAAAGAGATGATCTAAAATATGTTTAAAAGTGTGAATATCTCACCTTAGAATTGAATCTTGTGACTATAGTTTTTTTTTTTTTTTTTTTTTATAGTTATTTATTTATTTATTTTATGTTTCACACTTTTAGTTACTAGCATTGTTGACAGTTAAAATCAATTCAAGACTTCATTAAATTGTGAGATTGATATTTAAAAGAGATCAAATTTTCTCTACTGTTGTTTTAACATTTTTTGTCCATCTCATATAAATTGTTATTAATTTCTCAACATATAGAGATGAAGATTTCACTCTAACAAATTTAGTTTATGCAATTCATTCATAATGAATATAAGCAAAAATGATCTAACAAATCAAATGTATTTAGTATAAAATTGAGTTTGTCATTTGATTTATACTCAACAAAATTGATCTTAAATGTCTTTTTTTGTTTTTTTCTATCAGATTTTGAGATGGCTCCAGAAAAGATGAAATCCACCAACGGAAAGAAAAAGGTTGAAGCAACAGGCGAGCCAGACGATTATATAATACTTCAAATTATGGCCATCGATCCCAATTCAATTCAGAGTTCAAGTGATGAACAAGTTTACCCGGCTACCGGCGCCTCAAAGCCATCACCTAAGAGAATTGTGTTCGAGATTAAGATGCGAAATCCAGAAAAAATTAAGCAGCTTCATCTCAAAAAGGGAAAGCAGAAAATGTTTTCCACTAGCATATACAAAGGCGTCCGACTTAGGAATAATGGTAAATTTGCAGCGGAGATTCGTAATCCGTTTGAAAATAGAACCGAGCATATCGGTACTTATGATGATGAATATGAAGCTGCTTTGGCTCATCTTAGAAGGAGGAAGGAGTTTGGGAAAATAAAGTTAGATGAACTTGCATCGTCGCATGCAAAGAAAGCGAAACAAGGTTCGGTTCATATTCATCTCATGAATCATCTACTTTGCTAGCTTGCTTAATTAATATATATTATTGCTAACGTATTAAAGTTTATGAAGATGATGATGATTAATTAGTGTGTTATTGTTGATTTGTTAACTAGAAGAGGCTGCTGCATCGCCATTGCGCGATTTGGATCTGGATCAACCTTGCAAAGAACATGAGAAATGGTATATAGATCTTTCCTCTGATGACGGCAACAACATTGGTGGTGGTAGTGCTGCTGGTGCACACCAAAATATTGCAGGTAGCTAGAAATTAACAATATTTTGATATATCCTTGTACTCAAAAGTGATCCTTTAGATGATGATGAAGCTTTGAATAATGTTGATTGTTTTATTTTCAGTTTGATGGATGATGAAGCTAGCTAGCCAGCTCTGTTCATGGCATGCAGGACAGCAGGAGAATGATTAATCAACTTATGTTGCAAGAATGTTGTTAGCTAGCTAGCGCATATGTTAAAGTTTTCTATGATGAAATTATATGGAGTTTAAGACTTGCTTTACTTTTTCCTGAATCAAGAGAAACATGTATGTTTTTTTTTTCTTCTTTCAATTTTAATGCTGCATGAATTTCTATATATTAATATATGAGGAATTGTTTGTTGGTTGTCTTTTGTTTTTGTGATGAGTTAAATTCTATGAGAATTTAGTGTATATGGTGGTCCATGTCAATCACTTATAAAACTCATTGCTCCTCTCCGTAAATGCTTGTTTATATATATGATAGTCTAGAGACTGTCCAATAAATTAGGAGTGTTATCCATGTTAAACTATTGTGTGGATCATTTCGAACTCTTGTAATAAGGTGTAATTTTCTCGGAAGATTCGGTACAGTATCTAGTAGATAGAGTGAAACTTTTTTTTGGACGTAGTTTCTAGGTAAAAATCCTAACATTTTTTATGAGTAAAGTTTGCATCCTATATATTTTGTGTCGGAACCGTTGAAGTTTGTTGGATTGTGGTTCTGAGTCTTGGTTACTTTGGTAAGCGAGAGATCTCTTGATGTTTGTTCTTCTATTGTAGTAGATATTTTCTTCTCTTTTTTGGAAGTCGCATGTATTCTTGAGATTGTGACATTAGACTACCCACAATGGTTTAATCACCATTCCACCTCTCAACACCACTTTTTACACTCCACATCATCTCTCAACATACACTCAACTCTTAACCTCTCCAATGGTTTTTTTTTTCATTCAACACTCTACCCCACCACTTTTTATTTCATATTCTTATTTAAATTTAAATTTTTGTTTTTATAATTAAATAAAATTACAATTATCGATTAAAATTAAATTAAAATAATAAACACTTAACAAAATTTATTTAAATAATTTTTTATTTTATTTTTTTAACTTAAAATACAATACATCACACAAATCCACTAATTCGTACGATACAAATTAACTTAAAATTCAGTACAACACACAATTAACATAATTAATACGATGCAAGTTAACACTAATAAACACTAATAATATGATTGAAGTAGTGAAAAATTCGATTTTTTTTTTCTGTGTCCAAATCAAATGAACCAAGTCTCTATTTATAGAGGAAAAAAATTTACGAATTTTGGTGAAAAAATAAAAAATTAATTTGCAATGAAATAATTGAGTTAAAAGATAAAGATAAAATTAAAATCGCGCGGACCAATCAAATGCTGACACGCGTCCCACTATAAAAAAAAAGCAGATTCTCTCTCCGCATATAGCCCGCTGACGTGCCTTGTCTGCGCGTGTTGCGCACGCGCCGAATTTCGGCGAATCCGCGCGCGCCGCGTGGCCTGGCGTGTCAGTGTCATTAGGTGATTACTCTTGTAATCTTCTCTCTCCGAAAACTAACAAATCTCTATTATTTTATTATTTGTTTGCCTCTCAACAGGGGGTGTAAACACCCCATTGTGGGTGGTCTTATATTAGGGAGTTCTTGTTTTTGGAGTCGGTGACGATTTTTGCAGTTTTACTTATTTTAAGTATTCGGTTTTTGGTTAGGGATATTTTTAGTACTCATTTTATACTTTGGACTCTTGTCCATTTTCATTCTTTTAATATTTAAGTATAATTGTATTTACCATCAATAGATATACTTTAAATTTTTAGTCAAACCATATTTGATCTTAAGAAGTTGCATTTGCTGCTTTCTAAAGCATGATCAAATGAGTTTGAATCGAATAATACACATTTCAAAGCTCAAACTCAGTCATAATAAGACTATTTAATTTTTGTAAAAAAAGAAAAAGACAATTTTAGTAAATTTTTTTTCTTTCTGTTTTAATAAACTTTTTTTTTCTGTCTCATTTTTTTTCATAATAAGAGAATTTCTATGATATATTAGTAAATTTTAATGTACTAATACATTTAATTTTTAAAATAATAAATTAATTATTATTTTTATAAATTAAAATATTATTATTTATTGACTATTATATTTTAGAGAAGATAATTTCATAAGAAAAATCACAATATCATTTTTATAAATATTATACTATTTTTTTAATATCTTTTCATAAAAAAAAACAATATTCACTATTTTGAATAATAAAAATTCAAAAATATTAAAAAATCAAATTTCATTTTTTTGAAAATTTTGATGAATATTTAGTTATTACAATAATTTAAATGATTGAAAAATTTATTTTTTCAAAAAAAATACTTATTTATCCATTAATTTTATAACCGGGGCATTCAAATTGAATATACCATATAATTTGCCAATAAATAAGGATAATCATAAGAAGAGGAGCACACGGAGAAAATGAGAGAAAAATGTCGATGACTAGATACTATGGCGTTGAAATGTGTACATGCATATTATACTGAAATTTATGGTATATTGGTATTTCAACAAGTACAATAATTTGATTTACCCCAACTAATTGATTGTTACAAAAATTTCTATCGATTTTTGTTAGCTATGCTTTGAGTTTGAGGAGATATTTTCTACCTACCCAAGTTTATGTTGTGGTTTTTGGAATGATGATGAACACTTCTAATTAACCTTATAGTAGTGTATGGATAAATTGTTTGAGGAACAATGTAATTTTATTCATATCATCATAAGTTTTTTTATTATCAATGTTTAAAAAGTTCTGAATTTTTATTTAAGTGTATGTAAAGTGAACGAATTTTGATTTACCTCTGTAAAATTATTTTTTTGGATTGCTCCACATCAATGTGAAGATTCTATTACTTGTCCTTTTTGTTAACTTTTTGATGATGTGATAGGCAAAAATCAACCGTCACATAAGTAAAAAAATGATTTTTTACCTGCCACGTTAGTAAAAAAAAGTCAACAAAGAAGGTCACATTGCAAGAATAATCCCAACAATTGTATTTGTTATTCCTCCAAACATATTTATTTGTAGTTGCTGGTTTCTTGCAATCTGGTTTTAATTTTTGGGGTAAATTCGGACTATTATCTTTCAAATGTTATTTCATTTGAAATTGAACGTTTAATCTCATGTTTGTGCAAAGTTACTCCATGCTTACAAGCAAAAGACACATTATTTAAAAAAAAAAAAACTTTTAGAAGAAATTGGATTGTTGTTACTCAAAATTTATTGTGGAAATTGAAGGTACATAAGGTTTGCGAAAAATTCTAAAATTGAAGCAAGTTTTACAACTTTATAATTTGTGCTGCTATTAAAATTGATGTCTATTCTATTGTATCTATTTCTTACAATTATTTCTATAACAAACTGAACTAAAATATATGTGACAGTTAGCAGAGGAAGAAACAATAAGCAAGCGTTTAATATAATCCAAGTGATAGGTATGTATGTATGGATCATAGGATTAACTAGGAACTGATTTTGGCATGATAAGTACTTTCCTTGACAACAATATTTAGATGATGATCAGTTATTTTCATGCTGTCATATATAGAACTCATCTAACAGGTGTCATAAAATAATCTGTTGCAATTGTTCGATCAACTATATGATAATTTTAAAGCTTAATTGATATTTTAGTCCCATATTTAAGCAATTTTGTGGATTTAAACGGTTTTGAATCTTCCATCATGCACATTTTTGAATTTGAAAAATAATAATATGATATATTTTAAATAATAATGAGAAGAAATCAAGATCAGTGAAATTGTAGTAAAATTCTCTTAAAAACTTCATTTAAAATTATCATATCATCTTATTTTTGACCAAATATTTAATGAGGACCCAAACTGTTAAATTATAAAAAATTAATTTCACAAAATAGTGAAATTAGACGATTAAAATTGTAATTAAGTCTAATTTTTTTGGACTAAAATAATTAAATCTAGTTTTTTTTTATTACACAAAGTCTAGTTTTAAAATACCATAATTAATCAGGTTGATATTAAAAATTTATATATGAGACAATATTCCTTAAATTTTAGGCTTTTAGCCACATGTCACGAGTTAATAAAATTTGTTCTTTCTATATGCATTTGTCCCCTGTTATGGTCTTATGGATAGAGTGTGGATGGCAGTGGCATCAGTGATAGAGAATGTAGTGATATGAAAGCTGCAGCAGAATGGTGCTGAAGATGGCTGGTAAGTGGTAATGGCAAGAAACTACACCCTCTTAAAATTTGAGTTCGTTTCGACTCAACTCTATTAAATCAACTTGTCCGATGAGACCTATGAGAGCAAGGTCCAATGCGTAATTGTGATAACATTTTACATTTATGATCAAGTCTAATTTTATTCTAAAATCTATTTTGTAAGGTGAGAGTTATCATATTACTAAAATTTAACCTAAGTATGGTTGAGCGGCAGTGGGCTCATCTTCCCTTAACCAAGGATCGAGGGTTCGATTCTCACCTTGAGTATGGAGCAGCTTTAAATCCTTGGGCCAGCTATCCCACCCTTCGAGGTGCCTCCAATCTAGCGAGGGATTAGTCACTGCGTTTGGCGGTGGATACCCCGGTCTCGACCAAAAAAAAAATTATATTACTAAAATTTACTATTCAACTATGGAGTGAATGATTGAAATATTTTGATCTTTAGCAAAAGATTTATTAAAGTGGTCGCCAAATTGGTCATGAAATAATTTTTTTGCAGATTTAGAAATTGATTTGTGAAAAGGGCTATCCACTAATATTAATGACAGACTTTGCATAAATTAGTTGCTAAATTGATCATTAAAAAGCAGATTTTGCAGTTATAAGCACTTTTAAAGCTTACATTTTTTAATGTGAGAGACTTAGATATTTTTAGCATGACTTTACAAGACCAATAAAAACAAAAGTATCCCTATCCAGCAGTATCTATCAACTATATATGCAAAAACCAGTGCAATTTATTGTTTTGGTATATATGTAATTTTAATATTAACCAAACAAATACTACTAGTTTTGTCAACAAAAAAAAAATACTACTAGTGAGGTAAAGTGTAACTGGTAGTTATTAGAGATATTATTAGAGAAGTTGAAATTTAAACTCCGAATTTCTCAATTCTGTATATTTAAAGTGTATGAGTCTATCTTGACTAATATATATATATATATATATATATATATTATTTTAAATGGCTATATATATTATTTTAAATGGCCCAAAAATTATATAAAATTCTATGGTGAACTATTATTTGGACTGATTCCATGAATGTCAACATCAGGGGTTTGTTTTGTATAGGCAATAGCTATCTACTTTCTCTAACCCAATGAGAAGCTAAGCAATACATCCATTTCCCTCTTGGCAAGGATAAAATTATAATCTATATGTAGAAATCTCTCAATTTTCACATTTTGTTTTTTCCATAAATCAAATGTTACTTTAGATAGCATAGCATAGGATAAATTTTAATAATTAACCAATGAGAAAATTAGTTGGTTTGAATTTGATGGTCAAAAAACCAAGTCACCAATGTAAGACAAAAGGAAGAAAAAACAAGGCAAAATCTCCATATCAAGCAAACTATTTCTAAAGCTGAAGCACTGTACAAAAAATTAGTTAACAGAGTAAATAACACAATCATACATTATTCAGGCACCAATCATGTTATTTGAACACAACTTTTGTTAGAACAATTTAAGCGATTAATTACGTTCGTTCAGTAATAGTTAATGAATGTACTATGCTACATAACATAATTAACCACAAATTTGAATGCGATTAATACATATTCAAGCCTTGAGGATTATCTTCCCCTCGTGCTACATAACATATATAAAATTCTATGGTGAACTATTATTTGGACTGATTCCATGAATGTCAACATCAGGGGTTTGTTTTGTATAGGCAATAGCTATCTACTTTCTCTAACCCAATGAGAAGCTAAGCAATACATCCATTTCCCTCTTGGCAAGGATAAAATTATAATCTATATGTAGAAATCTCTCAATTTTCACATTTTGTTTTTTCCATAAATCAAATGTTACTTTAGATAGCATAGCATAGGATAAATTTTAATAATTAACCAATGAGAAAATTAGTTGGTTTGAATTTGATGGTCAAAAAACCAAGTCACCAATGTAAGACAAAAGGAAGAAAAAACAAGGCAAAATCTCCATATCAAGCAAACTATTTCTAAAGCTGAAGCACTGTACAAAAAATTAGTTAACAGAGTAAATAACACAATCATACATTATTCAGGCACCAATCATGTTATTTGAACACAACTTTTGTTAGAACAATTTAAGCGATTAATTACGTTCGTTCAGTAATAGTTAATGAATGTACTATGCTACATAACATAATTAACCACAAATTTGAATGCGATTAATACATATTCAAGCCTTGAGGATTATCTTCCCCTCGTGCTCAGCACTATTGAGTTTGGGGCACGGATACAAATGGTCATCTCTCCCTTGCGCCTAGCACTAGCTTGGGGTGCATATATAAATGGTGGAGGGTTCGATCATAAATTTGATTGCAAACGGCCTGGTGAAGTGACCCAGAGAATCGTGGAAACTCTAATACTATTTTAGAATTGAGAGTTGGCCCAACCTTACAAAAATGGTTTGTAAAATGAAGATTTTCTCTACTTTATAAACACATATTTAAATTATTTCGCAACTGATATGAGACTTTTTAACAAAATACTTTGACCAAATCCATTTGTCAGTACCTATGAGTTATACCTAACAATTAACCATAATATTAAGGTATTGAATTTAATTAACTAGTACATATCAAAACCACATTAACAAATTAAAAATTGTCATTAAAGTTTCTAAACTTGGTCGTACAAAAGTTGTTCATCTTAAGGCACTACCCCCCGCATCTAGTGGTTGATTACTCACAATGACAAAAAGGAAGAGAAGACAACATAGTATGTAGAATGCCACACCCAGTAAGGTGAAAGCAACCTAAAGAGAGGGGACCTCAATTTGCAGACATTATTGAATTATTATTATACATGTTATGTAACACAACAAAAATGTCTTCCTCAAATATTTAATGCACAAACAATGATGGGTCCATGTGAAATCCTATAATTATTAAGATAACCAATTAGAATTCAGAGAATAAGATTAACTTCAACTCTCTAACCAATCAACACTAAGATCAGACCAATTGGTAGGTCCCATTAACCTCCATTAATATTCCTGTAGCAAGTTACCAAAAGTGCAATAGACAGAGAAAAAAAAAGGTACTATCTCCTTCATTACACTGTCTAGTCTCAACATACAAAAAATAATGAACTGAATCATTTGTCTCAAAATTTTCATTGTTATTAACATTTCACTTGAAGAAAAAAAAAACCATAAATTAAACAATATAGTTTTATATATGATCACAGAAATGAAAGGTGATGCAGATTCAGGTGCCTTGGGAGCCAAGACAGCTAGAGCATGTGATAGCTGTTTAAGAAGAAGAGCACGTTGGTTTTGTGCTGCAGATGATGCTTTTCTTTGTCATGGCTGTGACAATTTGGTTCATTCTGCAAATCAACTAGCAAGTAGACATGAAAGGGTTCGCCTACAAACCGCGTCTGCTAAAGTAACAACAACAGCACAAGCATGGCACAGTGGTTTCACAAGAAAAGCAAGAACGCCGCGCCATAACAAAAATTCGTCGATTCAACAACAACAACAGCGTCTCAAGGAGAAAGTTCTTTTCAATACTAGTTTTCTTCCACTTGTTCCTGAACTCGGAGGCGAAGAGGAACAAGGACAAGAACTACTTGTTGATATTGATGAGACTGAGGAGGAGAATTTGCTTTGTCGAGTCCCCGTTTTCGATGTGGACACTTTTGATTTAGAGAATTGTAATGTGAAAAATGATGTTGCTGATTTTGAGGAAATGTGTGACTTGGATAGTTTTTGTGAGTTTGATGTTGATCTTGCTGAATTTGCAGCTAATGTTGAAAGCTTACTTGGTGTTGGGAGTAGTGCTGAGATTCATCACGAGAATTCATCAGGACAAGTTTTTGACTATAAACAAGAGAATGAAATGGATGCATCAAAAAATGAAGTGTTAAAGGTTAAGGATGAAGAACTTGATGATTTGGAATCAGTTTTTGATATGACAAGTGATGAAGTCTTTCATTGGAATTTTGATAATAATAATAATAGTATTGAATCATTAACACACCAAGAGAAAGAGTATGTGATGGTGAGTAATAGTAGTGTTGGTGTTAGTGAGAGTGTTATTACTAAAGAGGAAACAAAGAGAGACAGATTTTTGAGACTAAACTATGAAGATGTTATTAGTGCTTGGACTAGGCAGGGTTCTCCCTCTCCATGGACTACTGGAAACCCTCCTAAGTTCAATTCTGATGATGATTCCTGGCAAAACTTCTTGGTACTTCAATTTTTCTTTTCTCAATTTTCTCTTTTACACTACTTCGGTTCTAATTGAATCGATTTATTTGACTGTATCTATTGGTATAAGCATCTGTTACAGTTTGTGAGAATTTATGAAAATAGCTTATGATATGTTCATAAAAGGTTTTCAACTTATTTTCACAAACCGTCTATGATATATAGTTTATAAAAACAACTTATATAAAATAGTTTGATTTCATTTTATTTTATTTGTTATAGTTATAACTTATACATAAACACTTGTATTTAATTAACGAAAATTTAGAGAGCAAACTATAAAATTTGTCAAGGGCTGATCGCACATAATTGAAACGACAAGAGCTGAATCTCAATGGATTGTGGCGGTCAGACCACTTTGTCACTTAGTTATTTTATCACTACATACATACATGTATATGGCATTATTTAATTATATTTTTGAAGAGCATGTATATGATATTTGACATGTGAGTGTTTTGTGAATATTTAATTTCAGGGTTCAAGTGGTGTAGAAGGAGAAATAAGAAGCTTAAGAGGACAATTAATGGGAAGAAATGGAGATGGAGGAAGAGAAGCAAGAGTATCAAGGTACAGAGAGAAAAGAAGAACACGTTTGTTTTCAAAGAAAATAAGATATGAAGTAAGGAAATTGAATGCAGAGAAGAGACCAAGAATGAAAGGTCGTTTTGTTAAGAGAACATCACTTTTTGTTGGAGGAGGAAACACTTCTTTTCCAACTAGTAATTACCACTGACATCAATAATATGATCATTGGTTTATCAATTAACTTCCATGTTTGCTTTTTTGCAAACTTGGATTGATTAATATTTGGTGCATGTGGCTCTGTATAGTACTATGTATTATAGTAATAATGTTATTACTTTGTCAGGTTTTTGTTTTACTAGAGTTAATGTTGCAATCTATCTCTAGCTTCAGGTTTAATTAGTAGTACTAATGGTAACCCTTCAATTATGAGCTTGTTGATCAAGATTTGGCTATGATTTTTGTAAGCCTTTCATTATTAATATTATTGTTCCTTATTAGTAGAAACTCACATTCAAATGTTTATGCTATGGTTAATTGGTTACCTATTTGATTATTGATGCCACTGATACTGATTATGATTAACAATGTTTAGTGTTAGGTTGAAATTAATGACCGTTAATCAAAAATTTCCAACTAATTTTAACTAACTTGTAAAAGTTGAGTATGACTCATAAACACAGAAGACGGGGAATGAGTGACAGAAGAGCTGAGCGAACGTTGTAACAATACATAATTACAGTTGTTTTGTTGTCGCAGACATAGGCATATTTTCCTGAACTACGTAACCAAACAATTGTTTGCGATTTTTGTTTTCTATTTCTTTTTTGATACCAGTTGTGTTAACAGAAACTGCATTAAACTAATTCTAATTACAATGGCTAGAGGAAGCTACCCTTCCCCCCACAATTCTGTTTTTGACATGCTTTGAACATAGTATTGTTTATGATTAGTATACTTCCTTTCTTCTGGACACTATTTTAAGCAAAATAGACTTTTTAGATACATTTGACTACAGATGTATCTGACTCATAAATAAATAGTCAATTTTACTTATATTAATGGCCAAAGGAAATATATGTTTTCTAAAAATCAATTTACTGGCCTTGTAAGATAATCAATTGTTTTCTAAAATTGAATAAACTTTTCAGAGAATGAACAACGGGGATATTGTTAAAGAGTATGTCAAGAATATCTAGTGTCAGATTTCCTATTGGGCAGAATCTTTTGTGTTTTGGCCCTACTTACAATTGAAAACAATTCAATTAAACTGTCACACTCACATAACTCTAATAATGGGCTAGGGCTAACGTTTCTTTTTCTAAGAATTCAGGGAAGTTAAGAAAAATAAAGTTAATCAAATAGTATTATGTTAGTCCAACTGTCCAAGTGAAACTAAACTCCGATTTTCTTAAACAAGTTCGAATTTAGTGAATCAAAACATAATTGGGAGGGAACAACCACTAACTGTGTCGTTAGTCAGGTAACTGATCGATGGACATTCATCATTAATAAAGTCGATCGGTAGATGTTTCGCCCCTATAACAATGGTAAAAAAAGAAAAATTCTTGTCAATCCCAGCTCTATTACTATGCTAGCTACTGTCAAATATGTAATTTTTATCAAACTACATAAAAACTACAATAGTCAAAATATGTACTAGTAGTTTGAATATCTTCCAATGAGTGCATGATAATTGAATAACTGATTTTAATAATTTGTAAGCTTTTTATATTATGATTATTATAGAACTATAACAGGAGCTTGTGATGACACGCGAGTCAAAAATAGAAGATTTAATCTACAACCACAAGATCATAATTAATATTGATGGCCTCTAATAAGGTCATATTAAATTTGTATTAATTAGGAGAAAAAAAGCTCAAGATGATGTATATGTTGTGTGTTGGTGGTGATGAATACATGAAATGTCTTTATGATGTATCTCATGAGCTACTGAAGAGACAGATCCTGAAATGCAAGTTTTGTTCTCTATCTATAATAAAAGCAATGTGGTCCAATAAATTTGGGGTCAATGGGCCATAGTTTTTGAAAATGAAATAACAGAAACTTCAAAAAAGTGATGGCATGGAGCTCAAACTCAACATGGCAAATGGACCATCATACAACATGTAATCATCATCGTCGTGTCACCATTTTTATTAACGTCCAGATCAGCATACACTACTTGCCTCTTATACCTATCTTAATAGTAGTCTCTCTTACTGAGTTACTAGGTCTGTTAAATTGGCTTCGGCTAACATGCATAAGTGTATCATGTTGCAAGTATGATGTATAAGTTGTTCATTTTGTTATAATGAATACGAATTTCATAAAATTCATCGTTGAATTGAAAATTTATATTATATAGATTATTTATGTAAAATTTTTTAAAAATAAAAATTATTTAATATGTTATTAAGAATTATCAAGATTAACATTAGTCTCAATAACATATCAAATGATGATAGACTGTCTAACATATTTTAGAGTGACTCTAATACGTGTTAGAAATTGGGTTGAGTCTAACTCAATCCTACAAATCCGACTTGAGAGTTGAAGTTTGCAATATATCTTATAAAGACTATATTTGCTTTTGTGGTCGAGTATAGACTCCCCTAATTCTAATATGGTAACAGAGTCAATCTTAAATTCATTTGTTGTTTGTTGTTAGAGATCTCCCATATTTGGGTCACATGTTGTTGTTGATTCCATGTTCTCGCATGTTCAGTCATGAACGTGAGAGAGTGTGTTAGAAGTCCCACATTAACTAGTCATATTATAAACCTCAACTCTCAAACTAATTTTTATAGTTGAATATAAGTCTTTCAAATTCTAATTTTTTTTTAAATCTTATTTTATTTTCATATTTACAACTTCAATTTGCAGTTAGATCAACTGCAAACTTGAGATAATTGTCTAGGATTGTTGGGAAACCATGCAGTCCCGTACTCCCATTATCAAATAAATTAAGACGAATAAAATTAAAGTATAATATAACAAGTCCATCGTTTGAAAATACTAATTTCAAAGGGTTCAAAGATATTTAACTAGTTGACCTAAAAACTGACTGGATATTTAATTTGTTGAAAGAAAAATAAAATCAAATGTGCATTCCAGTTATTTAGGCCCACTTATAAATTGGCCGGTCCATGACCCATAAATAGAAACAAAACATATTAAAAAATGTAATATATATTTATATTGACAGAAGAAGGTTATACATTTTTTAAAATAAGGAAAATGATTCTACTAAAAAGAAATAAAATAAGGAAAATGATTATATCACGAATCACGATTTATTTTATTTGTTTTTGTCAGGTAATCTAGTGGTTAGATACTCACATATAAATGTGGAGAAATGTGGAATTTTGGGTTCGAACTCAGGCCACTTCAATAATATCTTCGGTTGCTACGAATTGAGCTACATTTATAGAATATATCACGATTTGTTATACTACTCCATAATGCGTTCATAAGTCATAACAACTTCTTTAAATCCCAAAAGAACACCATTGAAAAGAAGAAGAAAAAGAAATTAAAAAGTTAGTGGGGCGACCTGTGAATTAAACGTGTTATCCATATATGAAATCCAAGTTTGTGTATGTGGAAAAATTCTCTTCTACCTGAACACTCTTTTTCTTTCGCTGTATTTCCCGAATTTTTCGCAAGGGCAAAAAAAATCATGTTAGGAGGGAAAATAGAGTGTTGAGTGATGAGAAATTTTCATGCATGTGGGAGGCAAATACTAGTAGTAACTAGATTTTGACCCGTGCGTTTCACGGTGTGCGGCCTTTAAAAATGTTATATGTATTATTCAATTTAAATTTTATTTTATTGATCTATTTAAAAATTCCTAAATGATTTAAGCACTAATAATAGAATAATTAAATAGCATATAATTAACCAAACATTAGTTGTTTCAGTGATAATTCATGCAATGAAGATCAAAGTTCAATTTCCTGCAACAACGTTTAAGAGAAGAGGACTGAAACTAATTATTATCCAAATTCAACCCAAACTTGATTAGTGGATCCGAACTAAATATGGTATATAACTTTTTTTTTTGTTGCAAATTTAATGCATTATTTAGTTGGTACAATTTTTAAATAAAACATTTTGGAATGACAAACATTTTTAAGCACTAATAACTTTATATAAGTTCAAAAAAGAAACTTGTAACAATATTCGTATAATGATCTCAAGCACCACTTACTAATCTTTAAATCTACAAACAACACAATACCAACTTGATAGCAATCTATACAAATCTTTTTAAGTAGTCAATTAAGGCAAATAGTTGTATATCATCGCATGCTTAATGTATTGCAATAAACATTTCCAAGAGTATCAGATATATAGCCAATCATGTACAAAAACACTACATGAAATTAATCACCAAATGCCTCTAAATAAATAGCCTATGTGCTAGGGAATTATCATCAACATAGAGATTTGCCTTCTTGTGCAACAACAGAAATTGGTCACAACCTACACAGAGCTGAATTGCTCCAAATTATTGAATTATGAGCAATTCTATTTTTTCAACAATTGTATCAAATTAGCGTTCAAATAAGGAACATAAAACAAAATAATTTAGAAAATTATAGAAAAATTCAGAGAATACTAACCTTAACTGCTACTATATACATTTGCACTCAATGTGCCAAGTTTCAATTTTCACTCCCAATTCTCGTATTGCCAAAACCTTGTGCATACTACACCAAACAAACCACATAGACACACTCCCAACAAACCAAAGTTAATTTTATCCAACTTCAATTCTATTCATCATGATTCAAGGTCTGCATATACGGTAGATTAAAACACTTTTTCTTTATGAAGGCAGAATGATGTGATGCATATAAAACCAAATTATATGAAAAATTTACTAATGAAGGTTCAAAGGTAATATTCAAAAAGTAATAATTATATTTGCGATGTGATTTTATCTCATTGCAAAACACTAAAATGAGGATTTCATTAAAAAGTAACAATAAAAAGAGGATTTTATCTCATTGCAAAACACTAAAAAGTAATAATTATATTTACTAATGAAGGTTCAAAGGTAATATTCAAAAAGTAATAATTATATTTGCGATGTGATTTCATTCTAAGATAAGGCCATAAAAGGGTGGTCAGAAATGGTATTTACCACAGCGGAAATGGCCTTGCCATTCTCATTAGTACCAAGAACTTTATACATTTCAGGTTTAACCTCCTTTAAACAACATTGGAAAACAATAAGTAAATAAAAAACTCAAGGATATAAATTAAGTACAAACAATGATTGTTATCACATTCTACATTTACTTAACAACTATAACAACAAAATTGGAGAAGATGAAATGCATAAATGCATACCATGATAAGTTCAAGATCCATCCATGAGTGCACTACAGAGTACAGAACATCTGCCCCAGTCAAATAGCTACCTCAACGCTTCATTCAAAACATATAGGCAATTTCAACATTTGGAAACACATTAGGCTCTCTTGTTATGCAGCATATAAGCAGTTGAAAATTAAATTTATATTATAGTGTCTTCCAATATTGAGAACATAAACAAAAGTATACAACATCTAAAAATTTAAGTTTCAAACCCAAACAAACAACCAAAAAAATGTAGAAACAAAAATATGTTTTTTGTCAAAATTCAAACACCTAAAAAAGACCCAAAAGATCTATTTATATTAATCAAAATGAAAAAAAAAAACAAAAGTAAAAGTTGGATAAAATTTGAAACTTACTTGCTATCAACTTCATGACTACTCATAAGTTTTATTCTGCTCATATGCAATAGAGGCAGAAGAAGAACAGTAAAGGTGCTGCCTCATTCGCATTAAAACATCTGTTGAAAGAAGAATATAAAAGGAAAAGGGAGAAAAAAAAAGGAGAAAGAAGAATAGGTGTAAGAGAAAAACAGAGGAAGATAAAGATGAGTTAAAGCGAGGAAGAATAAGGCGACCTTTGTTGTCGGACTCGGACATGGGCTTTACCTTGACGTAGGGACGGTGGCTAGAAACGATATAATGTGTGGTGGCCGGAAACAGTGACCTTTGTGCTCGTGATCCTTGATGAAATATGTGATGGCCGGAAAAGGGATCTGAAGGCGGCAGTAGAATGAAACATATGGCCATTCCAGTTGTGTTTCTGTTTGTGTGTGTGTGTGTGTGTGAGAGAGAGAGAGACTTTGGGTTTTGAGAACTTGGAACAGATTTTTTGGTATTGGTAGTAACTCTGAGAAGTGGAAAGGTTCATATTGGTAAGTGAAAAAAAATATCCGTCAAGCATAGGTAAGTGATACACCTAAAGTGACTTCTAAAAAAAATATTGTTAGAAGATGAAAAGATAAAAAAAGTTTTTCACATGTAATAATTAATAGTAATTTTTTTTCTCACATTTTTCATAGATAGTGGGCCGTATTTATTTTTTGAAAAGATTAATATCACTTATTGACTTATTTAATGATGGTATTTAGGAGGGAAAAATTAGGTTAAATTGTTGCTTGAATTTCAAGCATTGTAACAAACATATAGAATAAAAGATTTTTAAAATTGATAATTGAATATGCAAAAATATAAGTTAGTTCTTGAAATAGCAGGTATTTGTTTCAATCTCTGATTAATTTATGTTATTTTTGTGCTAAAATTATGAATTTTTACAATTAAAGTGTATATATGTTATCTCTATCTATTATGTTACATTTTTGTATGTTACTATTATGCTTAAAAAAATGTCGAAAACATGTCAAGGATATATCAATTAAAAACAAAAAAAACTAAGCAATTATTTTTTTAAGAGAACGAAAAACATTTTATTGTTATTTTTAGAAACAAAAATTAAAATTCACTATATTTTTAGAAAAGAAACATTTGTTTAACTCTATATATTTCAAATGTAGAGAAACATAAAATTCTAAGTTTAAATTCAGACAACTATATCAATATATATACCAGATCAGGTGAGTTGTATCTATAAGATTATACGATAAAATATAATTTTTGAGTTAGTGTATGTGTTAATAACTGATAATTGAAAGCCAAAGATAGAAACAGTAATAGTTAGTTGAATCTCCAACACTTGTTGGCATATTTCACTTATAAATTACTATAACAATTGTATTATTTATTTATTTATTTGTTTGGCGCGTTTGGTTCATTGTGGCGCTGGCGCGAAACAGTTAATTGTGACGCACGGAGTTTTTATCGGACCATTCTTTCTCTTTCCTTCCAACTATCTTATTTTTTTTTTGATAAACTATTTTTTATGTTATTTTTTATGTCCTTATTATGTTTCTCCCACTGTCATCATCCAAATTCCTAACTAACAACAAATTTACCTAACACACTAACATTACATTATTATTTTTAAAACAATAATTTATTAAAAATACATAATAATTACGTTAACAAAAATAATAATAATATTAATCCAATAATGGGTGCACGTTTCATTGATTCTCCTCAATCTCAACTGCAACAACAACATTCCTTCTTCCTTCAACCTCTACATTCCCAGGTTTTATACATTTATTGCTTTTTCATTTTTTAATTATATTATTACAACATTCTTCATTCTTTTTTATTTTTGTTTTCCTTTCCACGTAATCATCTTAATAACATTCAAATTCTTTGGTTTCTTCTTCCTGGTAATTTTCACACAATTTCAATAATGATGTTTTTTTGTTTTTTAAATATTGCATGCAAACAAAATTGTCCTATTTAGTCTTTACCCCGGAAATTTCTATGACCCCTTTTTCAAGTTTTATTCTTTTGGACGTTTCTTATGTTTTGGTCCTGTTTAGCTATCTAGTCCTTACTTGTCTATTTCAACTGCATGGTTTCTTTAACCAATGAATGGAATTCATATTACAAATGTTCTTAATATATTCATGATTATGAGCACTGTTGTCTAATCGGCTATAGCGTAACGGAATTTGAACAAGTCACTATTGTTCTGAGATATGTTATTTAGTAGAAACTTAAAGTGTTGTCAAATAGTCGCGCTATAGCACTATAGCATAGCCGTGTTTGAACAAACCACTATTTTATGCTACCAGCAATCAACAACACTGATTTTCAGTACTGTGATTCTATGAATTTCAGGTTTTGAGGTGTTATTTGGTTGATATAGCACAACAAAGGGAATTACTTTGAAATTTATGTATCTTTGACATGACCTAGTAATGAATTCCCCACCTGATAGAGTCATTACTCTACCCAGCGAATCGGGTAGTTCAGATGACATTTTCAATGGAATTGATAGAAGAAATGCACCTTTAATAAATAGTACTCATGCTGAGGTTGAAGGTATGGATATCATTGGACTTAAACCCTCTTTGTAGTTTGCATGTTATCTTTGATATTTATGCGTTGAATTGATCTTCTTCTATTTGAATATTTTCAGCTAAAAATCGATTGGCTTTGGTTCAATGGTTAAATAATCTTCTTCCTTTGTTGGAATTCTCAACAAATGTCACCGATGGTGAATTAAGAGCAAGCTTGAGTAATGGAACAGTTTTGTGCCAGATACTAAACAAACTACGACCCGGTTCTGTGACTATGGTAATACTTTTCTTAACTTCCAGTTAACTTCAACGATATATTTGTCAATTTTGATTTCAGAATTCAGGTACACCTTTCAGTCTCATGGATTTCTTTTGTAGGTCAGTGAATCTGATCATTCTCTGCCATCACAATCAGAAAACGTTAAAACTTTTCTCAAAACTTTGGATGGATTGGGGTTACCCCGATTCGAAATATCAGACCTAGAGAAGGTATAAGATACACTACTTTGTTTATACTTATCTTTTTTTGTATCATGAATTTATACATAGAATTATTATATTTGTCAATGCAATGAGACTTTCATACTAATGTCTCTTTTATTGTGTAGGGATCTATGAAGCCTGTTGTGGATTGTCTTTTAATACTCAGAGCGAAAACTTTGACAAATTCTCTGGGAGATAGTTGTTCTACAACTAATTCGAATGCATCAAGCCCTCGTGGGTTTGCAGCTTCAAGTTTTCATTATTCGCCACCATCTACTGAGGATCATAGGAAGGTTTCAACTGATTCAAGGTTTCAACGTGTTTTGAGTAGCCCTCTTATGGCGGGTCCGGTGAACTTTATTAAACTCATCCTATCCCTTCTGTATGTGTTTTTTGTACATATAGATATAATGAAATTCAATTTACTAAACATCGTGACATGTTAATGAGAAAACTTTTCCATGATATATATGTAATTTAACTTCTCTAACCAATGTTATGTGAAAATTCCTAGCTTGTGTGTACTATAAAGGCTAAACGTTGAATTTTGTTAGTCACATCAAAAGAACCAATGTTTTGAATGTGCGTGACAATTTTTTCATTAGAGAATCAGAAGTTGATATTTTCCTTTGTCAAGAACATTTATACTTCTTGAAAGTTAATGTCTGCGGTGTTTTTCATTTAGATCGATTATATTGTGTTCTTATCTTTATAAATGACCAGATCTATTCATTTTGTGCAGAAACATCAGCTTCATTAATATACCAAGTTGGTCATAAATACCATGAGGTTTTTCAAATTAAACCCGGTAGCTATGCAGATCTTCCAGATGCAAAAATATTAGAAATGATGAAATCAAACAGTTTAGATGTAAGTTCTTGAAATCAAACAGTTTAAAATTTTATGTAAGTGGATAGATATGTATGTATTTTTTGTTTGATTCATGAAGGATTTATTTTAATGTCTATTGTTGCAGAATGCTCCCACACAGTCGCTACTAAGTGTTGTCAGTGGTATTCTTGAAGAAAGCGCCGAAAGAAGAAATGGAGAAATACCTCATGTATGGCTTGCAAAATGAAAATACAAGTATATATCCATGTGATTGACTTGCATCTTAAACTCATATAATCCATACATTTTCATAAATATTGTTTAATTTTTTATTGTTCAGCGGGTGGCGTGCTTGTTGAGAAAGGTTTCACAGGAGATCGAACGGCGCATATCGACTCAAGCAGAACATATACGAACTGTATGTCCATTATTCTAATAAATAGCTATTTCCTTCTGGTTTCCTTAGCCAGTTTACTCATGTCACTTTTCTACACTTCATTCAGCAAAGTAATCTTTTTAAGGCTCGGGAAGAAAAATATCAATCGAGAATAAGAGTACTTGAGGCACTTGCATCTGAAACTAGAGAGGAGAATGAGGTATCTCAAAAATATCATTGTCTAGTCATTTTATTAAAAGTGGATCCTTATATATTTCTTCAAATTTTGCAAACCGGTACAAGTTTTTTGTGTATCAGAACGAAGTTTTGCAACAGATGTTTACTACCCAGCTTCAACATTTGAAAGTAATGGTTTCTTACTTTGCATCATAAGCAACATATTGATATACTTTAGAGACAGAATAATACAAGAGGCTTTATGTAGATTTTTTTTCATGTTTTAACTCTTCAATATTGGGTGAGAAGGTCAAAGATGAAGAAAATAAGGAAAATGAAAAAGAAGTTATTAAGTTGACGAAAATGTTAGAGGACCAAAATGAGGAAATTTCAGAATTGAAGCAAAAATTGAAAGCAACCGAAGAACAATATCAAGCACAATGCTCGCAGTTGGAAGATGAAGCTAGGGATGATAAAAAAGAATTGAGAAAGAAGTCTCATGAATATGAGCATCGATTAGAAGAATTGAGGAACGAGGTTAAGAAAATCGAGGCTTCATCGGATTCAAAATATCAGGAGTGGAACATGAAAAAGAACCAATTGCAGACTGTTATAAATTTTCAGTTTAGTTCCCTACAGGTAAACTTACAAATGTGTCAATGTCAATGTTATAATTGTAGTGCCAAACATTACAATTTTGTGCTTAATTTTCCAACATCCAGAAATTGAAATTGTCTTGGGAATCCATTAAGCAAGATGTTAAGAAAGGGGGGGCATTTTATGCAGAAGAGTGTAATCGATTAGGTAAGCCTTTGTCGTTAGAATGTCCTTTTAGTGCACCCTTTCATTTTCTTCTCTTGGGATGTAACCTCTAATCATTTGAACGTAATTTTTGTTCAGGCTTAAATCTCAAACCACTCATACACGCATCTCAGAACTATCAAGCTGTCCTTGCTGAAAATAAAAAACTGTTTAATGAAGTTCAAGAACTAAAAGGTAGCATTATCCATGTCTGTACTCTAGTTGGTTATTTTTATATAAGTGCACTATGAATTCACACGTTTTTTTTTTATACAGGAAATATCAGAGTATTTTGTCGAATTAGACCATTCCTTGTAGGCAAAAAAGAAAAACAGTCTATTGTAGAAGACATCGGTGAAAATGATTTGGTTGTGGCGAATCCCTCCAAAGAAGGGAAAGATGCACTTCGATCATTTAAGTTCAACAAGATTTTCGGTCCTACCTCAACTCAAGGTTTATTTCTTAACACTCTCCTTTTTTTGAGATTAGTCAATGGAAAAGTATTCCTTATATCCAAAGATGAAAATTTTGCATCATTATTCCTGTGTATCCATACTACAGTTTTTTCTTATTTTTGGTCATAATGTTGATGTTCTGACGTTATACTATGATTCTACTCGGAATGGTGCATAGGAGACGTATACTCTGACATTAATCCTTTTGTAAGATCAGTTCTCGATGGATATAATGTATGTATATTCGCTTACGGCCAAACTGGTTCAGGAAAAACTTACACAATGGTATAAACCCTCTTGATATATTTGGTTTTTTATCTTATGCTTCATGCTATTAAAGAAATCCCTCATTGTACAAAATACCTTCTTTTCTTAGACTGGTCCAAACGGAGCAACAAGCGAGAATCTTGGTGTTAACTATCGAGCTCTAAATGATCTCTTCAGGATTTCCGCAAGTAGAGAAAACTATACTGACTATGAGATTTGGGTCCAAATGGTTGAGATATATAACGAGCAAGTTCGTGACTTGTTGTCAAACGAGAGTTCTTCAAAAAGATATCCTTTTTTAAAAATAATATTGTTAGACAGTTTATTTTTTGCATTAACTTTTTTCTTCTCTGGTTTCCTTGATTTGCACACACTTGGGATATTGACTCAATCTCAATCCAACGGTATAGCAGTACCAGAAGCTAGCATGTTCCCCGTAAAGTCACCTTCAGATGTAATTAAGTTGATGGACGTTGGACTTAAAAATAGAGCTATCGGTGCAACTGCTATGAATGAAAGAAGCAGCCGTTCTCACAGGTTTGATCCTTTATTTCTTTCCTTGACATCCAACATTGAAATGAAAACTTTTTATTATTATGATTAATGTGTTTTGTTGTGTAATATTAATCTTAATTTAATTTGTTTTTACATTTTACATCATATAAACTTTATGTACACAGTGTGGTCTCAATTCATGTTCGCGGGAAGGATTTCAAGACAGGCTCTACTCTGCATGGTAATCTTCATTTGGTAGATTTGGCAGGAAGTGAAAGAGTAGATCGGTCTGAAGTAACCGGAGATCGGCTTAAGGAAGCACAACATATTAACAAATCGCTTGCTGCCCTCGGTGATGTCATTTTTGCCCTTGCACAAAAGAGCACATATATACCATATAGAAACAGCAAGCTTACTCAACTCCTGCAAACTTCTCTTGGTAAATCAATATTGTTCATCTTTTATTTGTGTTAACTCCTGCATTGCATTTCCTTTTTGGTTTATATTTTCTTTCAAGCTTCTATTAGATTTTGATTTGAACATTGTCTTTGATTTTACTGCACAGGCGGTCAAGCAAAGACTCTCATGTTTGTCCAAATTAACTCGGACGTGAATTCATATTCCGAAACTCTTAGCACTTTAAAGTTTGCTGAGAGAGTTTCTTCAGTTGAACTAGGAGCTTCTCGAAATAACAAGGAAACAAGAGAATTAATGGAACGGGTACTTTATTTTTGTATATTGAATATGTCGGTTCGGTATGGTTCTTGGCATGGTTTTAATCTTTTGTGAATGCATATAAATGTTTTCGTTTTGTTTCATCGTTTTTATTCAAGTTAATAGATTATCAAACAGATAATTATTTTCTACCTTGTTTTACCTTGAAGGTGGCTTCTATGAAGCACACTATGTTGAAAAAAGACGAGGAAATTGAGCAGCTTAAGTCACTAAACGCGCCAGTAGGTGGTATTTCTAAGCAAATTCAAAAACTACCAAGTGGAAGTAATAAGCACCCTGCTGAAGGTGATATCCAACAAGCAACGGATGATCATATACAGAAAAGTGAATCTCTCCGTCTATTTGGAAATTCTAGGCAAGAAACTCGAGGATTTTCAGATGCAGATTTTCAAGAAAGATCAAGTGATTCTGATAATTATAGTCTAGCTCCGGGCACAGAAACTGGTGGTTCTTCTGATAATTCTATCACGAGCGAAGCTAGAAAAACTTCAAATAAGACCACAAAGTGAGTAGTGCTTATACTATTACAACATATGTGCAGAGGAACTATATCTGCATCATTTAGAAGTCATGTTTAAAAGAAGTCATGTTTAAATTTAATGTATTTTTTTGCAGGTCGAGCGCATTATCCAAAACCGTTCAAGCGGTAAAGAAATTCGGCCGAATCTCATCTACCACGGCTATATCAAAATCAAAGGACACCTCAAAGAAACCATCAGGTATATGCAAGTTAAAATGAAATCTTCTTGAATTGTGTGTGTCATCCTTGAACAAAGTTCATGTAATCTTCACTTTAGTGGTGTCAAGTTAATTAATCATTAACTTCTTAAAACATTTTACAATTTTGAGCTTTCTTCACAAATTCAATTTCAGGTATCGCGAAAAGCACCAGTATTGACCAAATTAAATCTACAAAACGGTGGCTGTAACATATGAAGCAGTAGGTACAATTAAACTGAAGAGTCTTTACAAATTGACATATGCCATGTAAATATGATGAAATCAGATTCCACGCAATAAATGTGTGACGGAGTTATTGATCTTTGGTTGTCCAATCTCAAACTAATGGTGAAGAACTGAAGAGTGAAGATTATTCGAAGGTGATTTGGTGAAGGTGTAATATGAGCTGGAGGAACTCAAATTGATCGACAAAATCAATTAATGCGTGTGTAACTGTTTTTTTTTTTTTCCAGCAGAGTTCGGATTCATGTAATATAATAATTAACCATTGGTATGTTCAAACTTTTAGCACTTGAATTCTTAGTCACATTGGTGACATTTTTGTGGATAATATTGTAACAGATTTTGTTAGAGCCTTGAGATCTAGAGATGTGTAAAAGTTTGATACTTTGATGTGATATGCCACACTTGTTATCTCTGCAAAAGTTAGAAGACATTTATACCATGTACAACAGTTATTTAATGGAATTTTTATTTACAAAGATGATTTGTTTTGAATATTGCCTTTGTACCATCATATTGTATGAGAGATGGACTGAAAACATATTTAGAGATAAACCTTATAATTTGATTTTATAAGGTTGAGATGATTTGAATATATGTAGCAGAAAAATCAATGATATAGAAATGTGAAATGAAGGTTGCCTAAACCATATGTGTTCACATCTCTACTATAACAGAAGTTGAACAATATCAGGAAGGTATGACATTTGATGAATTAACTCTTGTGCTTGTAAATGAGACAATGTATAAAGAGAACCATGAAAATGAAAATAAAATTTAATCAATCCTTCTAAGT
This sequence comes from Trifolium dubium, assembly GCA_951804385.1. Lineage (NCBI taxonomy): Eukaryota > Viridiplantae > Streptophyta > Magnoliopsida > Fabales > Fabaceae > Trifolium > Trifolium dubium. The sequence continues at coordinate 844,130 of OX638075.1, read as the reverse complement.
AAAGATAATTTACCTAATTATAGTTTATCACCTTGGAAGTGGCATGTGCAAGTGCAACAGTGCAAGTGGCTATTTATTTCACAATTTGGCATTGCCGGCCAACTTGTCTGCTACTCAGTGTTATATGCTGTGATTGTAAAAGCCTTACGCAACTTTGCATCTCAACTTCACATGGGTCCAATTAAATGTACTATACTATACTATATGATATGATATGATATTATGATGTTGCAATATCAACCAACCACTATAATTGAACACATTTTGTGTTTTCCACACTCTCTCCTTCACATGCTCTTATCAGACATACATAGCTGACTCATCATCTCATCTTCAATTCCACTTTATTTATACCCTTTCACATCACCAAATACTAATCTTCAATTTCAAACCATTCAAATATTCAATCAACCATATAAATCAATAAATATTAAAATAACAATAAAATACAAGACAAGACAAAGCTCCTCAAATCTGACCACAAAATACGCTTTGATGCTTCCTAAGATGCTCCTAAACCAATTTTTTTTCTTATGTCTTTCTCTTATAAGAACAAATTAGTATTAAACAATCAAACATCTAAGATATTTTTGAGTGGTGGAATAAATTTTAGACTATTCAGAAGCTTGTCTTTGAGATTATCAAATCAAATAGGCAACACCTTCAAAAAGGGCACACCCGCAAAAAATAATGATGATACTAATGATGTACAAAAATCCAAACATTTATCCTCAATTTCCTCCAAATTACAATTACATAGGAAGGATCTGAGTGACATAAACAAAACAACTTTAAACTCTCCACAAACCTAATAACAAGACAGAAGAAAGTGGCTTTGTTTGCCTTGTTCTTACTCACTGCCTTGTCCTATTTTATTGATTGACACCATACTCATTCATCCATGAGCATTACAACTTGAACATCACAAATATATACATCATACAATACTCTAACAACAGTGAATTATTAAAAGATTTAAATCCTCTTTCCAAAGGAAACAAAAAAACTCCTCTGCTGATTCTTGGTATTGAGTTCTCTTTCTCTATTTTCTATTATTGTTGTTCTTCAAAATTGGATGGATTAGGCAACAGCAGAGATACTGCAGTTGCTCCTCCTATCTCTTCTAAGACAGTCAAAACCTTCAATCCTAACAGCAGCTGGTGTGTTGCCAAATTTCATTGGAACTCCACATCCTCGAGCCGATGATGGCGAAGACGATGCCACCACAGTAAATGGACTACTAAAATTCCCATTACCAAATTGCTCATCTTGGATTACAGGGTTTGAGGCCCTGGTTGGTGGAGATCCAATGAAATATGGCGGTGACGATGCCAACAATTTATCTGCAGCTGATCTCTCCGGATAGCAGCTTGCCTGTAAACAAATCAAATCAAACATGAACTATTAGGTTATGTTATCTCAATCTAATTGGACACAAGTATCGGATTGCATTATAACGCCGCAATTGAACAGATCGAACAAGTTCAAATTGAGGTACCATAAAACCTATATTAATATGAAAGCAAAAGAAATACAATACATAGACAAAATAATAAATCATCACAAAAATTTTAGGTATCATAAGAAATCAACTAGTTTGTTACTAGGGAAAATAATACTAGTACTAGAATAAATATGAAAATTGCATAGCAAAATAAAACACACACATGTTACATGTATGTATATAGGAAATTACCTTAGGATTGATGATGTCAAGAAGTTCTGCCCCAACTCCTGAATCTTCAATCTCAGATTGGTAGCTGGTTTTCAAGAAAAAATAAAAAAATAAAGACATGATTTTTATTACAAAATAAAATTAAAAATCAACAAAAAAGAAAGCTTGAAAAAGTTGAAAAGTACCTAATGGGGCACCTGAAGGGTCTGATATGGTTGTTGAAAGAAGAGTGATGGTTTGATACACCTAACCGACGAGGTTTAGGACACACAACAGATTCCATTTCCATCATCCTGACTTCTTCATAGCTTGACATTGTGTTCATTTGTGGGTATCCATAGTAGTAATTCATCTTCTTCCCTTGAAAAAAATCACAGATCTTTAACAAAGAACACCTGCAACAACATCATTAAACTTATTATTATTAAAATGACAAAATTATTTTGTTTGGTCATTGAAATAAATCAGAGAGAAGTAAATACTACAATGAATTCATAATAAAAAAACAATTTTGATTTTGACCCACCTTGTCAAACAGTTTTCAAGAGTTGAAAAGTTAAAAACTTTATTGAATTACACACACAACATAAGTAATTGAATTTAAGTTGTAAAGTGTGTGAAAAAATGAAAAGACAAAGAAAGAAAAGAAACACAAAGAGATAGAATGAGAATACAGACCTAAGAAGAAAGCAAAGCAAAAGAGAGGATAGATAGATAGGAGAAAGGAAATTGTTGGTTGCTTGGTAGGTATTCATAGAAGAAGTGGATATGGTACAGTACAGTAAGTGCATAGTAAGTGATGTAAGACCGCACTTAGTTAGTTGTGTTGATGTGTGATGAGTCAACGTCTGATCTGATGAAGGAACACGTTGAAGTCAATAGTGATTGGTCATACTCATTGTTGTCTCTGTTTATTATGTCATTTACCGTTTTTGCCCTTTACTACTTTTTAGAGACTGAGATAGGGACATGACACTCTGTCTAAAACCATTATGTTGCGTTGTGTTTGTGTTTGTGTTGATTCATTCATTCATTCATTCTAAATCTAATTAAAGTGGAGAGTTTGAAGGATAACGTGCATGTATTTATTTATTGTTTGTGTCTAAAACTGATGCAATTCAATGCAATGTTTTTCAATTTCTTCAACATCTTCCTAACATGCGTGTGCAGTGCTTGCTTAAGATATTTGTTAAAAAACATAAATCGAATTCTTTATTTGAATTTTCTAAGATAGTATTTGTTAAAAAATAAATCGACTTTTTTAGTATTTGTTAAGATATTTGCTTAAAATATGTGTTGATTTAACAAAATAAAATTGTCTCAAAATTGAACTTGGTCAACATATGACCTAAATCTTAACATATTTGAGTTTATATTATAAACTGAATGTGTTAAATTTTGCGTGTGAAGAGGTGATGTCAAAAATTATTTATATAATCTACTTTTAACGATAAAATCAAGTGAGACTTTTTTTCATTGTCCAACAAATTTAAATCTTGTTTTTTCTTTTTGTATTTTCTTAAAGATTTTTTTGTAGTACCAACGTAGTTGAGATATCTTAGATTTCATCTCTGTATTTTTGTGACCCTTATAAAAAAAATCTTGTTTATAAATCTCATAAAATTAAACTATTCATGTAACCAAGTTCTATGAATTCGGTTTAAAAATGCACATATAAATCATTAATATACAATTTTTACTATATCATTCTAAAAATATCTATTTTTTATTACATAAAGTATATTTCTATAACTTTAATTTTACAAGTGGAGTTACAAAAAAAATAAAAAAAATTGCAAGTTTGCCATTGATGGAGTGTATTTTATTCAGCTTCATCTTGTTCATCCTTGTCTTTAATTATTCACCTCAAATTTGACATAATCTCCTAACTAAGCAAGCTAGTTCACTAGTCTCTTGTATCTTCAATGTCACATTTTTTGGCTCTGGACTCTGCTCTTTCACTTCACTTCCAAAATGCTTCTATAACATAAACATTCATCATAATTTATCCATCTTTTCAATGTAATTAAGGCTCCAAATGTTTGTTATTTGATGAGTGTTTTATATATTCAAATTCCCTTCTTTTTTTTGTGCAGACATGCACATTCATAATCCAGTCACCAAGTGGTTATTGTTCAATCAATGTGAAGGGAAGAAAAGTGGAGTTGAATAATCTCTACAAAGTTTCCCTCCCACAACTCTCACTTTGCTCATCTTTTTTTCACACCAATGCAATTGTTGTTCACTTAACTCTTCCATTCTTAAAACCTTTGACACCACTTTTAGGTCTATTAGTGCCATTAATATGTCAATCTCTTCTTCTACCTTTAACTTTCTCTTCCTCAAGCCTTTTCCTGAATGACTAAGATCCTTAACCTTCACTCTCTTCTGCATAATATATATGTACTTGTGTTTGGTCAATGAATTAAAGAATTTAATTTATATACACTGACAATGCAATATTTTTTACGCATGAATCCAATCAAATCAGACCATGATATCATTGTTAATTAGTTCCTATAATATCTAGTTGGTGGCGTAATTTGATCTGATGCATGTGTAAAAAAATTATATCGACCATGCACATAAATTGACTCTAAGTTTAATGATGTGATGAAAAGTATTGAAGGAAAGTTAATATAAAATTTGCAACATGCCTTTTGATTTACTTTCTTCATTAGCTTGAGTAGTGTTGAATCAACCATGCCTCTTTTGTTTCTCCTAAAATAATATTTTAGGATGTGACATGATTTTTCTTTATGATCAGTCTTCAAAAATTTCATGAATGTTCTGATCCCACCCTCCATTATCTTAAGGAATGAAGCTGACGATATCTTACTGTGAAAATCACTATCCATCTCATCTTCTTCTGAATCTGTTAGAAAAACAAGAAAATTAATTAATAAAAACAATGTTGTGCATCCCTTTTTATCAATGGTAGAAAAATACAATAGTACTAATTGAAAAATACAATAATTATCGTTATCTTACCGTGATATTCCGGCACTAGGAGTAACTTTGGTGCTAAAAGTCTCATTCTAGCATAGATTTCAGGTCTCCTGCCATGCTCATAAGGCTCATTTTCTATGTATCTCTGCAACAAAACCTGAAACTGCTGGAATTGTTGAGCAATGGCGGCAGGACAACCGATATCAAGATTGTAGCGCGATTGTGACGCATGTTTTGAACGAAAACTTATGTAGTTCCAACTAAGTGCTTCCCATGTTAAGCAAATTTGTGCAACATATGCAGCCTCTAGTTGACTAAATGGATTGTAACCTACATCAGTTGGTTTTTTGTTTATACTTGAAAACTTGTTCGCAATTCGCTCTGATATTGATCTTGGAGACATTTGGATTGATCTTAATGACTCTGAAAAAGAGGTCACAAAATAAGTGTTTTATCATATAAGTGCTTATATATTTGTTAGTATTTATATAACAAAAGATAAAAATAAAGTGTCACTGTTTTAATAGAAGTTATAATTTGTTTTTATAAGCTATCCTAGAAAGCTTATGAGAAAACATCTTACGAAATCTTATGAAAATGTTTCAAGCTATTTTCATAAACTCTATCAAACAGTCCCACAAGTGATTACGCTCTTACGCTGGTATATAAATTCAAATAGGCTAATGTAATTCATAATGTATTAATAAAAGGGTTAGTTGCCACTTACCAGTTTCATGAAGTTTGTTTAGTGAATTAATTCTGTCTAAGAATGCATTTTCTTGATCATAACTTTGGAATAAAGCATATGATTCCCACTTGGGGCAACTTCTTCTAGATGAAGGAGAAAATTCATCTTCTGTTACTGAATCCCTGCAATGAATGGAGCTTCTGCATTCAGAAGAGGAGCATGTAGATTCATCATCATTATCATCTTTCTCTTCATCAACAATCAACTTCTTACTGTTCAATTGTTTAGAACCATAAACAAAGAATCTCTCATCCCTTGTGAGGCTTGTTTCTTGTACCTTTTTGTTTTTAATTATTCCAACACCAACTTGATCATCTGCACAAAGTAGTATCACATAGTTGAACTACAACTGTATATCTGCATCTAAATAACCATACATGAGTCACATTAAAAAATTTCAATTTGTCTTTTTGGATCAAACAATTTAACTTTGAAAATTTTCCTAAAGTACTTACTAATGTGATCGAGGCTCATTTTAGAATTTCGTAATTTCAAGACTAAATTAGTGTTTTCCCATACCATACAAGGTCCGTTTGGGTAAAAAGTTTAATTAGTCAAATTGTTTTCGAGTAACCTACAAATTTGTTTTCATAAACTATCTAAGTGAGCTTATGTACATGTCATAAGTTGTTTCTATCCCTTTCGGTCTGACAAATGTGTATGCCGATAAAAAAGTTCAAATAAATCAATCAAAACAGGCCTATAACATAGATTATAAAATGTGATATTAACTATAAGGTGTTAAATACCGTTATAATTTTTGTTACTTTTGTATAGGTTCAAGTTGATCATGGAAGATGTGGGGCTGTTTTCAAATTCAACATAGTTTTGAACAGAATCAACAACATCTCTTGATTGAAAATCTTCTCGAAACGCTTCTACATCTTCATTTTCAAAATCGGAAACTTGCGGCGAGTTATGAATAGACAATGTTTCAGAACATTCATTTTCTTCCGTCTCTTCAACGAAGCTCTCTCGCGAGCTAATGAATTCCTCAGAATAAGAAGAATGAGTCCTTTGACGCTCTTCCTTGTCAGAAGAATGAACACAAGAATACTCTTCTCTAGTTTCTTCGTCTTCTTCCTCTTCTTCGTCTTCATCGGAAAACACATATTCATATTGTTGATCTCTGCAATATAAACAAATATAAAGTTGTAACTTGTAAGTTAAGTTACTGTTATAGGAAAAATATCAATGTACTAGTTGAATGGGAGGTGTAGATAGAAAAAAGAAGAGCATTAGCAAGACCTTTGGATTAAGGGGAATCTACCAGTGAAGGTTAAGAATGTGACAAGAAAAATGGAAATGGAAAAGAGGAGCAAGAAGAGAAGCTGGAAAGAGGTTGAGACATTGTTGAAGAGTTTAAGAAGAGCTTGTTCTTTGGGACATGTCATTTTCTTTGTGATTGTTCCAAAGTGAACATTATAGGACTCCACCACTAAACAAAGCAAACACATGAGAAAGAAAAAAAGTTTGCTTAAGCAGTTTTTGTAATATTTATAATTTTTTTTATCAACATTGTTTAAAATGTCATAATCTCTGATATCCTTCAATGGTTTGCACCATTGTTTAAGTACTTTAATTAAGCACCAATGACAAACCCTTTAATCTAATTAATTAATTAATTAATGGAGTCCACCAAGTTAAGTAAGATTGGACAATCTTAGCTTCTTTTTTACTAAATGATTGTCTTCTATGCTTTTATCTATAAAGAAACATATTTGTTGTGGTAATTCCGTCGTACAATTTTCAATTTCAAATTGACCAATCTCAAATTAGCAGCTGATATGGTTTGAAATTGTTATTGTGCTGTTTAAATCGTTTGATTTTAGATTAATGTGCAAAAACATTTCAGACACATAAAATAAGTTATCTTCTCCTAACTAAAATTTTCATTTGATTACTCATTGTTAAAATATATAAAAAAAATATTCTAAGAAAAATATTTGATTCACATAGTATAGTGTCTCATCATCTATAGGAATTAAATAACACCATTTTTTAATGATATGTTAATGTGAGAGGGGAAAATCCTAGTCTAACATGGTCATTTTGTTCATAATTGAGCTAAAAGCAAAAAAAGGAGAGTCCAAAACCAAGCCACACGCATAGGTAGACAAACACAAACTTTACTTTGTATAAAGGAATTGCAAGACATTCTTCTAGGATAAGTTGAAACATGAAAGTATAATAAGCCAAGGTTTTATTTTTGAAATATGAATCTTAAATGTGACTCAAAATTAATCCTCCTATGTCTAAACTTGAATGTATTCCTTTCCTGATGATGGAATAAAGAGTCACCTGAAAAAGATAGTTTTGGGTGTGACAATATCTAATTATTGTAGCAAACATCTTTTATTGATCCTTGTCTTTAACGTGGTTACTAAGATTGCAGATTACAAACAAGTGTTGTCTACAAGGTGGAATAAGTGATATTATAACTTATTTGTACGTTGGTTTGCACAGCTTCTAATGTTTACATTGAACAAATCTCTCAACTCTCAAGCATCAATCACAATTATGTTCAAATTTTCAAGTTCAGCCATTTGTTTTTAACCAAAGTATCTTTGCAACTCATTCCTCAAAGGATTATAAATTCAATCAATTTCGCTCATGAGGGTGGAATAAATTAAATTCTAATGATGGACTATTGGACTTGTCTAGGAATTAAAATTTAGACCATGATTTGCTTCTATTTAGACCAATGATTCGTTGTTTAGATCATTATAATTTGTTAGACTAGATATCTTCATCGAATTTGACCTCAAGACCTAACAATGTATGTGAGTTTTAATAATATTTGTTACTTTGTCTATAGACCAAAACTTTTTATTTTGCATTGATACGGTTAAATGATACGAATATGTGAAAAAGAAGAATATTGTGACCGCACTCAAATGTATCAAATACTCTGCTGTGTATTCTTTTTTAATTGAAATTATCCTTAGTGTTTGTAATTTATTATTATTATTATTTAAATTTAACTTAATGTAATTCAAAAACAACACCCTCCGTCCCAAAATATAAGGAAAAAAATCATTTTCAAGAATATGTTTTTCCTTATTTTCATAAAATTAGATGTAAATTGCATTCAATTTTCTTTTTCTCAATAAACAATAACCAATAAAAAATAATTTTACATCTTCCTTTGCAACTGATTTCAAAAAAAGTTTCACAAAATCATATTTCAAACTCTCATAATTATGCTTTCTTAACAAGTGAGATTATTTTTTCCCTTATATTTTGGGAATGATGAGTTAATTTAAAATCTTTAATGAATTTAATTTTTTGTTTTGGTGAATATGCTAACAACAAAAAACAGAAAAAGAAAGGGTTAATTACATTTTACCCTCCTGTAAAATATACCAAAATTGCTTTACCCCCTGTAATTTTTTTTTGTTGCTTTACCCCCCTGTAATATAAGATTGTGTGTTTTACCCCCCTTGACTCAAGTCAACCATAATATAATTTGAGGCGGTTTTGTTTTGTGGCGGTTTAAAACCCTCACTAAAATTATATTTTGCGGCGGTTTTTTTAAAAATCGGTTTAAAATCCTTGTTAAAACGATTTTTTTGCGGCGGTTGACTTGAGTCAAGGGGGGTAAAACACAAAATCTTATATTACAGGGGGTAAAGCAATAAAAATATTTTACAAGGGGGTAAAGCAACTTTGACATATATTACAGGAGAGGTAATACGTAATTAACCCAAAAAGAAATTAAGCTTGCTGGTAAGGCAACCTTAGACCATCAGATAAAGAATATGATGATACAATCCAACGGCTAAGAAACAAAAAGAAAAAATAATAAAAAAAAGTTGTTACCAAAAAAAAGAATAGGACTGTAGTAAAAAAGAAGAGAAAAATAGCGATCGAGGACGGGAACGGAGAGCAATGGCCGGAAAGCAAGTAAGCGGCGATGGTTTATCGACGAACCTCGCCGGAATGTCCAAAAATCAGCTTTACGATATAATGTCTCAGATGAAGGTAACCTTTTTACTTTCATACATACATACTCTTTCTCATTCCTTTCTATTGCTATTGCTAATGCTAACCCTTTCGCTTTCGTTTTCGTTTTCGTTTTCGTTTGTCCCTCAGAATCTGATTGAACAGAATCAACAACAAGCCAGACAGATCCTCATCCAAAACCCTATGTTGACCAAAGCACTTTTCCAGGTTTTTCCAATTTCTTTCTCTCTATTTCATTCCTCCAATTTTACTTATGCAACTCCTCTTCAATTCAATACCCTAATTGGTACTTGCAATCATATAAGTATATTTTTAGTTATTTTATGCTGATTATAAATTAGTAGATGTTAAGAACCTATTTCCTCCATGTCACAAGATGAAACCCTAAATGTTGTAATAATATTTGAAATCATCGAATGGATGCCCACACTTATTTATTTATTTAGTCAAGCTAGAAAATTGTCCCTTGAAGTGAATAAGTGGGGAATCCCGAATTCGAACCTCGCCCCTGCATATATAATGTGATGTCTCTGCCAACTGAATTATGCTCACAGGGACAGATGGCCGCAGTTATCTAATTACTACATTCAATTTTCTTAGACAAATTGTTGTCACTCTTCATAGTTGAATGATGTTTCGACAATTTTAGTTACTGAGTCTTATTCTTAGGTGATGGAGATTTTATTTTATGCTTAGAGTAGAGGGTTTAGAGGTCATGATTGCTACTCTAAGAATTTAATTACTTCTATGGAGATTTTTTTAGGGGTTCCATGATGTTTCTTGTTTCAGTGCCTGTTTTGTATATGTTCTTTGAGCTGTATTTGGCTTCTCTAGAGTTAGTTGTCACTTTAATGGTTAATGTGTTAATTTGTCAATTATTGTTATGTCCCCATGCTATTTACTTTTTTTTTTGAAGTCGGTTGTTCTCTTTAAAAGAGTCAAATCTTTGTTTCGAAATAACTCCTATGAAATGTTCTAGTCTAAAATGCTGTAAATGAACAGATTAGTGTGTGTATTTTGATTTGATTTTTAAGTTTCTACTCAAAACTTATTTGAGAGGGTTCAGTCTCATAAGTTATATTTTAACTTTGATATTTTGTCCATTTTTTGTTCTCTAATCAGGCACAAATTATGCTTGGAATGGTACAATCACCTCAAGCGGTATGTTTTTTTTACTTTATTTCAATGTCATTTTCACAACCATCCATTGGACATGTTAATAAATGTTTGTTCTTAGGTTCCAAAGGTTCGGCCAGTAGCTCCTCAGAACAATCAGCAATCAGTACCGCCAGCACAAAAGCCAAGCGTTCAGCCTGCTCCAATATTGCCTGCACAAGGTGGCGTACAAGATCAAGCAGGTGTATCTCAAATTCCTCCCAGGAAACACCAAAATCAGCCTTCTGTGCCAGTTTCATATGCTCCTGTTCCTGCAATGAGTCATCAATCTCAGCCAATGCATGCACATTCGTTGCAGATGCCACAACAGCCTAAAGGACATCTGACTCCCCAAGTGACTACACCAGCTGTTCCACAATCATCACAACTTCCAAAGATACCTCCACCCTCTGTTCATTCATCTTCACAGCCACTTCATCCCACACAAATGCCAGCTGTCTCCAGTCAGGCACAACAGCCATTGCAGGCACATGGATTTCCACATATGCCTATGCAACCACCACTTCCACCACAGCTCAGACCACCTTCAGTGCAAACCTTCCATCCCCAATATCCCCCACAAACGAGTTCTAATATAGGTTTTCAACATGGTGGTGGTGCTTCCCACAATCCCATGTTTCATGTAAGCCAAATATTTCAGTTCAAAACTCATAATCTAATGTCATGTTGAAAATTCTAACAGTATTGTTTATTGATGAAATTTGCAGCCAGGTACAAAATCTCCTTCTAGTGTTGGATCTACATTCCCACTGGGGCAGGCACCACAATCATCCCAGTCACCTTATCAGGTATGTTGAGCTACATCTGATGGTTTAGACTTGAAAACTATGTTGGTACCATGGTGAGTCAGGATCTGTGGCATCAAAGTATATTGGGAGTATCTTAAACTGTAGCTTTTACAACAAAAATTATCTTTGCTGCATTTGACTTTGACAATTGAGTTAGTCGGTTTTGTTTAATCAACTAGCATGCTGGAATTTGACCTAATTCCAAGTTGATTTTAGTGATTTCAATTGAAAGAAGTAAACCTAAGTTACATTGCTTGAAAAGCAGCATCTGTCACGATGATGTGCGGCAATACTTTGTGCTTAATAGTAGTAATTGATTATTCAGGTGCTAAGTCATGCTTGTATCTCAGGTTGGAAATATGCCATTCGGGTCTGATTTTGGCAGTCAAGCTGGAAATGCAATGCAAATTGATAGAGGGTCTTCTTGGATGCCTGGTCCCCCGGAGAATCTAGCACAGTATTCTGGTCCTCCGGGACCATCATCTATGGTTCCTGGTCAGATGGGTGCTACTAATCAGCCTCCTCGGCCTCCTGGGGTAATTATTGTGAATTAGCATTAGTCTCTTGAAATTGTCCTGCAGGCTATTGATATTCTCTGCTTGTTTACATGCAGTTGACACCAGATATGGAGAAGGCACTGCTTCAGCAGGTCATGAGTCTCACACCAGAGCAGATAAATCTTCTGCCCCCAGATCAAAGAAATCAAGTGCTGCAACTGCAGCTGATGTTGCGTAAATGATGCAATACATAAACACACTTAAAGTTCTAATCCTTTTAATTTGGCATATATTATTCTGTTATCGATGTTAAAGTGGTTGGCTGCAATGAAGTTTTGTAGAAGGTGAAACAAAATTTGTGTAACAAATGTTAATCATATTATTTATCTTTGGTGGATGTTGACTCTAATTAAATCACAGGTTGTCATTTTTATGAAGAAAAATTTAGATTAGACGAGGGACATCCTCATACAAGAAGATTTATACTAGTATTAGAATTTACGTATTATGTTCAAAGCTCGCTACCCTTATATATTTAGCCATATTTTTTTGGTTAATAAATGTAGCCATATACCGTAGATGATTATTTCTGATTATCCTTTTTTTTTTTAAACAATATGATCAATTCTGATTATCAGTGTGTATCCATTTGGTCAGATACCCTCAAAGGACTATAACTACATTTCTTTCTCTTTATTTGATCATAAAGAGGGGCAGGAAACCCAAAGAATTTATTCAGTTTCTGTTGAAGATATAGGAAGCTAGTACATGCCAAGACTAAAAACATTAATGTACTAGTGAAAGTGAAATAAATTAATCATTGTTGACGTGAAAAGGTTAATTGTGTGAAGAAAATTTTCAATTACCTTGTAACATCCTAGGACTAGGGGAGTCATAAGATGGTTTGGTGGTTGAAGAAGGAACGTAGAAATTCAAATAATAAAAAAGCTATGAGTTCAACTCTCCCCTCCAACAAAACTAACAATTAACTATTAACATTGCTCATTAAAAAAAAAATTAAAATCTCAGGAGGCTGTATTACAGTACCTAGCAACATCCTGGGAAAATTATAAATGTTCCATAAACCCCAACAAGCTGTCACTAGATTTTGAAAAATTATTTGTCCAGGAGGCAGAAAATGTAGGTTCATTCCTTTAAATTGATTTTTCAATTCCATATTATCAATATTAAACCTAGAACAAAGATGGTTCTTTAACTTTGCAAATTTGCTGTGAATTCAACCATGTCTTTTACAAAATAATAATGAGCTACTTTAAAATACAAAACACATTAATACAAACTAAAAAGTTGTTTAATGCTTACACACTTGTCAGTTGTCACTTTCGAATAAAGAAATACAATTCTTAAAATGAAAAATAAAATATATAAAAAAAGTTACATAGCCAAATACTATTAGCTATACACAGTTGAGAAGAAGCTATGTTAGTTGAGTTTGGCAGCATAGAAAAAGTTGGTTCAATAGGATTTGACAATTGTAGCATCCTCATGTCATTGCATGGATATTGATTGCTGCAATCCTTATGTCTTCGTTAAAAGGTTCCTAGGCCGTATTGGGCGCTTATAATTCTTTCCACGATAGTAAATAAGAGAAAATCCTTTCGGAAGTCTATCTATTGCTACTAGTATTCCACCATTCTTGTATTCTAATAAACTAGCTGTTTCTTCAACCAGAGCAAGGGTTTTTTGTTTTGTGATTAATTTAACAAGTTCTCGATTCCTCCAATGCAAATGCATATTCTCGATGATACCATCAAAAGCACCATGTGTACCTACAGATGATCATAAGCAGCAGCAGCAGTTAGTATTGTATCATTGTATCCTTGTAACATAGCAACTCTCATACAGATGAAGATTACCCACCAAGGCTCAGGTACACCTTCATTTTTAAACCAACCAAACGGAACATAACACGTTCTTCATCTGTGATTGTTTCCTCCCTGTTACTAGGACCAGCTGGAACCATTGATACATCTATTTTAGCTAATATATTTTCTTCTTTTGAATTTTTGGCATCGACCTGTTCATGTATCAAGATGTGTAAATATGACTAAAAAATCATAAAGAACATGATGAATTCTCAACACTCAACAGTTCCTCTTGCTGTGACACAACAACAATATGATAGTAATTTAGAGACTAATTATATGAACATTAAAAACATAATATTCCAGCAAGTTCTCTCAATATAACATAACTAACTTCTCAACCATATATAAATTTCATAAAACAAGTAGATACTTACAACAGCTAATTTACATTCAATTTCTTTCATAAGCCTAACACTCTTGGCTTCAGCAGCCTCTTTCATCATCTTCTCATATTCTTCAGTAGGCAGTTCCCTTCCCCAGGGTGCTTGAGCCTCGTTGAACTCAGGTAACAATCCTGCTTGTGCAGTTGTTACATCTTCCCCAGTTACATCAGCAGCTCTGTGTCGCACCTTCACCTGAAGGTCCTGCACCTGTTTTGTCAATTGCCGTCTTTCAGATAAAATGGCAGCCACACTGGTTGGAACGAAGTCCTTTCCGCGATATATTACGATGTAATATTTATTCCTTAGCAGTAAGGTACCTCCTGTTAATTTCTGGACCAGCGATAAAAAAAACTTTTCAAACCAATAAAACTACTGCATTATTCTCTTTTCTTAGAATATAATGATATAATGACAAGGGTACAAAAGAATGCACCATGTGACCATGGGGGTGCATGGATGAACTCATTAACGCTTATCTTATGTCATAAGTACCCGTGTAAGTGTTTGGGAGGACTTAAGTAAATAGCTCACAATATATTCATAAGCTGTTTTTCAGCTTATTCCCCCTGTGTAAATAAAATTTAGCTTTATCCACATTGAAAGTGTGTTTGTATTACTGTTTCTGTGCATTCTAAAGCACATAAAATACCTAAGCAACAAATAATTATTGTGGACTTGACAGGCACTCAAGCTAAAAGAACACACAAACATGATATATGTAGATTCAACAAGATAATCAGACTGGTGTCTTCAATATGATATATTTATTTGTACGATAACATAGAAGTGTTTAAATCTACCTAGTGAACTACATTTTGAGCATAATGGGGAGAACGCAGGCTAGTGTTTTTAGTCTATCACTTCTTCCTTATTTCTCTTATCTTTGGTTGATGATGTTAAAACTCAACTCAAAGTTCTCTCAAAGATAGGCAATGACTTTGAAGGACACTTACTTAAAACAAATACAAGCTTTTGTATGCACCATAATTTGTTACAATACTCGAGGGGGGCCATGGACATACTAATTGCACTATTCATTCTTAAAATTGCATTCACTTTTTTTAATCTAATCAACTCTGCAGCCTATTACACAGGACTAATCAGCAGTCAGTGCTTGTCCATGATTTGGTGCATTCAGCTCTTTGCATGCTTAATTTCACAAGTAACTGGCACCAAACAAGAAATTGCAGATAACAAACCTTCAGTTCTAGAGCCATCAGTTCATTGTTCGTGTTCTGGACACCAAGCTTGACAGCAATCTTTGCAACCAAACTTTTCTCCCACAGTTTAACAATGGCACATGCCAAACCTTGAAGATTTCTATTTCTCCCTTTATAAAGGTCAGGACAAGATTCACATCAGAAAAAGAAAAGAAAAATTTAACAAAACAGTTTGGCAGATGAGTTTCTCTTACCCAAGGCAAAATGACAAGGAAGATTTTTGGCAAGTTTCAGCATTTTAGTGTGCTCATCGTTGGTGAGTCGCGGATGCATTTTAGCAGGAAGAAGCCTTAGAGGTGTTCTGTAACCAGGAACTGTAGGAGGAAGCAAATCAGCATCAACAGGAAGTATTCCTGTACCCCACCAATCAATAAAACGAGGACCGAAATCATCAAGCATTCGATCAAACTCCGTCTCCTCACGTGTCATATTCTCATGCTGTTGTTGATTCTTCCACACAACAGAATCACTCATTTCATCACCTCCGTTTGAATTACGCCGGTTCCCATTTATCGGACATTGATAATTGTCACCGCGGTACACCCACATTACACTTCCTGACCTCCATATAACTAATCCTCCTGTTCGACGCTGTACAAATCTACAAGATTTAAGTTCATAAATTCTTCAACACAAAAATGCTATAATAATAATTACTACCAACACTAGAATAATACTATATGAAACTTAACGAACGAACCTGAACAATGAGATGAGCGAGGTTCATATCCTGAGCAAGTAGCTCATGAAACTTAAGCTTAACCAACTCATTGTTTTTCCACTGATGATGAATTTTGTGGAGAACGGGACGCGTGAGGCCAGATTTAGGTATAGTGACTTTCTCCTTTAGATGAATTCCGATAGTTCGCAATCGATTAAGTTCTTTTTTGGCCAAACACGGTGCTATTACTTCGTTATTCTTTTTCTTGTTCTTAGTTACTTTCTCATCGTGACGAACCTCTTTCTCCGATGGAAAAAGTGCGGCGGCGTCGGGGCGAAGCCATTCTCGGCGTAAAAAGTGATCTGGCAATGGGAATAGGGTTTGGTGAGTTGCTGTTGTTGGTGATGATAAATTGCGGAATTGGAGAACGATTTTGTCGATGGCGTTGGATTGTTTATGTTGTTGTTGTTGTTGTTGTTCATTGGATTTTGATGAAAAAGAAGAGAAAGAGAAAGAGTTGAGAATGTTGCAAAGTGAGAATTTGAATTTGGAGGTAAAAGTGAGTGGTGGCTTTTTTATTGTTGAAGAGATCATTGAATTCAATCACTCATTTCTTCTTCTTCTTCTTCGTGCTTTTTCCTTCGCTTCTCAAACACACTGGACAACTCGGACGAAACTGGGTTCACTACATGGACTAAAATAACGCTTTCGGAACATATGTGACGGTATGATCAGGATCTAATGATTCACAACAAAGAGAGAGTTTTTTATTTATTTATGATTTAAAATGCCAAGTTTAAATTTGAACTTTTCGATTTTGATCAAACGGCTACTTATGTCTCAAATGCATGATTGATCGACCACAGGGAAGCTTGGAACTTGAACTTGCCACTTAGGGCACCTTGGGCTGGATCTAGATTGCCTGTCGTAAACATAACAAATAGTTGCTTGCAGTTTTCAATCAAGATAGTTGATTAATCATCGAAGGTTGAAATTGCACACTCTTAAAATTAACTATAACTAATACTACCTATTCATTGGTTATAGATCAGACGACTAGGACAAATAACTGCATGACACAATTACTGCGTCAAATCCAAGTCCCTCTATGCCTCCTAGAAAACGAGTGAACCGTGTGGGTAGATGTATCAAGAATTTTTTGCTTTCACATATAGAAAAATGAAATGTTCTTTAAACACACTTTCCCACATAAATATTAGTGATTAGTTATGTTAGTTCATTGGTATCTTCTTCCTTTTTCACATGGACTTGTATGTGTAAATAGAGTCTTTTGTACTCGTTGTAATTCAATTAATCAAATTATCAATAATATTTCTTCATTGCCTTCTATACTTCTATATATTATTCTCTCATGACTCATCAATGAGTTCTATCAAGAATTGTAATAATAAGCAACACATAAGTATATACACGGTTATATTTATACAATGTTGGGATACGGTGTCGATTTTCATGCATCTAAATAAGACAGTTCAAAAAACATGTACTTACTGCTACCAATCTAACACCATTATGTGGATTGTGGAGGGTAGCTATGAGAAGACTTGGATAAACATGTACAAAATATGTTGGTGACGTACAATTCCCACAAGCAATATTTTACATGGATAAATAAATGCAGCTGGTAACAATGTAAAATAGTGTTATGATGCTGAGAAAGAGATCAATTTCCACTTCTGTTGAGGGAAGGAGAAGAATTAATGATCTCTTGGCCCAGTTCATTTATTTTGCTGATAAGAAGCATTTGCTCAGTCTCCAACTGGGCTATATATCCTTCTTGTGTGTCCTCTAGAGTTTCTAACTCGCTCAAAGTTCTAGACAATTCTTCCAGATTCTCATCCGCTATTAAAGACCGAACTTTTTTCGTCATCTCCTTTATCTGATATAATGCACAATTTCAATAGTACATGAGAATAACAATGTATAATCAAAATGAGAATACTTATAATTCATACAACAAATGAATGAGAGGAACTGATATGATAAAAAATGGATGGATGAGTGGATCAATGCATATTTTCAATAAAAAGGAACAGAAATGACATATCGACCAACTAGCTGAAAATTTTGAAAGCAAAGCAAATGGGAAAATGAACAAGGCAAATGAAAAGGTTATATTGTATATGTGTATGTTTTGGGAGATGCAATAGTGCAAGACAGTTTCACCTGGCTAGGAATCTGATGTAATTTAGTCAAAGAAGGTTCAGAATCCGGAGATTGTCTTGTTTGCTTCGCTGGAACTTTTCTTGTGATTTGGATGTGGATCTCACCACTTTTCACCCCTTGGAGAGGTATCCACTTGTCAGATGTTTGGTTTGGAGGCAACCTTTGATACTCTACAACACATTCACCTATACTTGATGTGGGCAGTAAAGCATTATGGTCCTTCACATGCAGTATGAGGGGACTTCCATCGTCTTGGAATTCTAAGGTCTGGTCCCAACGAGGGTTGAGAGTTTTGTGTACAACCTACAAGATAATAATGCCACAAAATTAAACCTTGCAAGTGTGAAATAAATAATAACAGTTATGTGACCAATCAATTGTGTCATGCCAGTATAACGCATTAACACCATAAGCAGATACAACTCGATGGTGATAAAATTTGAAAATCCTAAGGACATCAATTTATGCAAGTTTTCTAACCTTTGTTCTTTTCTTCAAGTTTCCATAGGTTACCCTCACATAAGGATCACTTGTCCCTCTAAGATCAGCAGCAATAAGATCCCTCGCTTCAATAAGAACAAGTTCAATCCAACCATTATTATCCTTAGCCGAGCCTGAAGCTGGACCCTGTGTGCATTTCAAGGTAGTAGGGCTTGTTAGAAGAAGGAACATGCCTAAGTTAAAAAAATTCAGCTTTGCACATTGTTAAAAGAATCACTGTTATCCTGTTAAAGAAACATACCTTTGACCCCTCTTTGTCGTCCACCCTAATTGCTTCTATTTTAAGATTTAATTCACCGGAGCTAACTCCTTCAAGTGGGACCCATACATCCCTCATTGACCCTTCTACCAGTCCTTCCAAATTTACATGTGCACTACCAATGTTTTCATCTCCAAAAGTTTCCTCACTATAGCATTTCACATTTAGGTATTCACCACTATTCTCATCTACTTCAAATGTATCATTCCAGACAGAAGTTGGACGAGTAGGAGGAGGAGCAATCTTTGTTTTCATGACAACCTGAACAAATTAGCAATATTAGAGACCTTAGTTCATCAATATATGACAAAGCATTAAGACTTAAAAAGAGTCAAACAGACTACCAGTACCTCTCACCTTTCCATACTGCAACTTAATGTAAGGGTCAAATTTTCCAAATTTGTCATTTGCAGATAGATCCTTTGCTTCCACAACAGTTATCTTAAGTTTCCTTCCAGTTTTTGAAAGAAGATTTGATGATCCCTTAAGTGATTTATGAGGACTGGCATGGAGGTTGGCCAAGCTATGAGAACCATCAGAGAATTGCCACTCTTTCACTATAATTCTCACCTTTAACTAAAAATGTGAATTAAAAGAGTCAAAAAGGATGAAACATTCCATTTATTAACAATTTCTTTCATTAGAAAAGGTACAACTACTTTCATTTTCAAGAGCAAAAATGTCTCTGAGGACAATTTGATAGCAACTCAATCATGAACTATAACATTAAAAGGCTGCTTGATTTAGAAATCACAAAATATGAACAATTTGATATAAACTCATTTGTAAAAGGATAACAAAATGTAATTGTAGTTACAACTTACAAGCATTACTCTATAAAGCCGATCAATATGAAACTCTACCACTCTATTTTAAATGACTAATATAATCATGGATAACTGTTTGATATATAAAAACCATTTATGATTTTTCATCTGATAACTTAAGCTTCTGGGAAAATTTGACCTTGACAAGAAATCAGAGGCTTTGTGATCGTGATGGTATAATCATGATCCTTTCATAGCCATACAGAAAAAGATATAGAATGCTTTAATCATGCAGTTAGATTCTTGTGTCTTAGTACTCAAAAGAGCGTATATGTTATAATCATGAAAGAATGGCCTTGTAAGATTTGATTAGATTAAAATCAACACTGCTAATGTAAGATAACAAATTTGAAGTAAGAAAGCTTGACAGATGGGCAAATATTGTACCTCTGCTGAGTTGGCCCCCTCAAAAGGGACAACCATTTCAACTTCCTCTCCACAAATCTTTGCATGTTTTGCTATTACCGCAGAATCAAGCCCTATTGCCCACATTATTGTTGAATCATCCTCAACATGCCTCATCTTCTCAGAGACATAAAGAAATAGGTTAGCTTTGAATAATATATATGATGATAAGCTTTACCACAACGGTATTAAAGATAAATTTGCCTGCCCAAATAACATATATTTATTGACAGCTGATTAACAATTCTATTGCTAGCACACAAAAACAGTCATCTATAAGGTGACAGTACCTTGATTTCACAACATGCAAGGTAGTCATACTTCACACTGTCAGGGGGGCACTCGTAAAGATTGAAGCGAACTATTCCTGTATTATCATGTAAAACCATATTAAATGTTGTATCCCATCTTGGAGTTGAACCAACGCTCACACCTGTTCTTCTTGTCAGCTCCTCCGCTTCTACCTCTACAAATGTCTGCAAGTTTTTGTCACTCAAATTGTCTTCTAAACAGTCATTGCTTGTGCCATTTTGTTGCCTCCTCTTGAAGCAACTTCTAGAAAGTTTGTTAGCAGAAATCACCGAAACATATATTGTGCCTCCAACAGCATGTTTCCTTAAATCAACTGCAGGCAAACTGAAACAGCGGCGCCGAGGTTCCACCAAGGTTTTTACCAAAGTGTCAGTAAAAAGTTTAACCTGTAGGAAAGGTAACGTACTATTAGCATGAAACATCATACGGAAACACTGGGGAAAATTCAGAGAGAAAGCTAACGAAAGAGACTTGAAATGACAGGGAATATTCCAAGAATTAACAAGCACATGAGGCAACAAATGAAATGGATATGATTTTTATAGACAAAACAGTTGCTAATTCACTTGTTTCAAATTGCCCAAGAAACTATAGACATCGAGTATTTGCTAAAAATTTTGACAAATTAGATTCTCCGAAATATACCAGCCAAGTAGAAACACCAGGCAACTCAGTGGATGATTGGCTTCCTCCGCTTCCAAAAGCAATTCCTATTCTAACCTCAGGTGTTGATACAAATGAATACAAAAGTGCTTTACCATCTAGAATTGGTGTCACAATAAGCTGCAAAACAATGGGATGATTAGATTATGAAAAAGGAGAAGCAATGATTCGGAACATAAGTAATGTATGAACAGAAAATAATTTCCTTCAAAACTGCAGTATAAACCGTCAATCACATTTATAGATCTATATTAGCAACCAACCTAACCTCCTATTGCATATCAGAGAAGCATAAATGCAAAGCGTGTTATTTCACATACATCACCCTTGATATGAAGACTGTTAATCACAATTCTGGCAGTACCAACGGCCAGCTTAGCAACCATCAAAATACTCATCTCGCTTGTGTCCCAATCAAAACCCATTTTCAGGACTCGCTGTCAACACAAATAGAAATCTATATTAAAATCTCATATGTGTGGAATATAGAAGTGACATTTAAAATGTGATATAAACTAAAACCTGTTCACCAGAGGTTGACCATCTCATCCCTTGAAGGCCCAACCCGGGAGGGTGTGACCCAAGTGAAAATTCCTGCACCTCAACTCTTTCCTGCAGAAATTATTCTTTAGTTCAGTTCAGTACATATCTTCCAAAGTTTTTTTTAGCATATATTAAATTGTTCAAACAATTTTGGTAAACAAATGTGAAACTCTTCCGCAGATAAAAATGATTTGTACTTACTAT
This sequence comes from Trifolium dubium, assembly GCA_951804385.1. Classification (NCBI taxonomy): domain Eukaryota; kingdom Viridiplantae; phylum Streptophyta; class Magnoliopsida; order Fabales; family Fabaceae; genus Trifolium; species Trifolium dubium. Next base: position 822,277 of record OX638075.1, on the reverse strand, counting down.
GAATCCTGGTTTCCGCAGCTTCAAGCGTTTCTGAGACACAAACAAAAGACAAAATTGATGAGTCAATTCCACACTCACTAAATCGCTGTGCAAAACTCCGATATAAATTGAAGCAATTTACTCTTGTATGTCATAAATTCAAATGTGCAATAAAGATGCAAAATATATTGATTAAGAAAAAACAGGGAAATTTTATTTACCTCTACTATGGCTGATAACCTTTTTGAGAGCTTAGGATTAAAATAGTTGGACCAGATTTGTGTCAACAATAGATTCAACCACTCACATTGTTCCAATGGTGTGACGGGCTATAATGTACACAGAAAACAAGTTGAAATCAGCAACACAAATTTCACTCATGAGAATGCCAAAGGAAGGATTGGAGTGAAAAAGGTACCGAAGTATTGACTATAATACGATTCCATTTCCTGTTCAAGTCCTCTTCAAGCAGTTTCCGCTGATAATTCCCATACTGCAAAATAAAGACCAACACAACAAAGACTAACATAGGTTGTGGTGTGCAAGCAATGTTCTTTCTCATGAAAACAACAGAACAAGGAATAATTGCTTCTTGTTCCAAAACTCTTCAACGAATTCCGAATACACAATATATAGATTTTCTGAGGCAAACCTTCGGTTTGAAGCTAGAGACTGTTCGGTACTTGAAATTGTAATGTTAAACAATTTAGTCCCTCGAACTTACAAAATAACAAACTAATCCCTTAAATTAAAAAACATTACACAATTTAGTTTCTCAACCACGCAATATATCTTTAGTTAACATCCATCAAAATCAATGAAAGACTTAAATAGTCTATTGTTGCCAAAAAAAAATGACTAAATCTACTGACATTGTTCAACTTAAGGGACTAAGTTGCTATTTTGTAAATATGAGGGACTAAATTGACAAACACTTACAGGGACTAAATAGACTTGATAAAATTCTAAATTATCAATTGTTTTGCACTTTTGCTTCTAACAGATTAATTGAATTATTGATTTAACTACATGCATAAAAAAAAAACAATAGAGAAAAAGAAAGATTAATTACTTGTGTAGATGCAAAGAGAACAAGTGCAATTGGTAGCCAATTAAAGAAAGAAAAGATCCATTTGTGAATAAACCAAGCAATCAAAACGAGAATAAGCAAATATGAAATCCGTGATTTCTCTTTCACCTTCACAAATTGCTTTAACAAGTTCACTAAAGCTTCTTCCAAATTAATTGGAATCAACTTTTTACTATTACTACTAATACTACTACTCATTGCAATGAAAGAGAAAAGAAGAAGAAGTGAAAAGGTTTCTCTGAATTTCAGTTTCTATATATAGATGACAGTAGTTATTAGTATTTATGATGAGGGAAATGAAAAATGGGATAAAGGAGGAAATATAGGAGAGCAAGAAATGTATATTCCGGGAAAATATCTTTTTAGCTTTTATGAATGAAGTAGACCAGTATATATGGTAAACTACCTAATTTTTGAAAGAAAGAAAAAAGTACTACTCAATTTCTGTGGTTGATAAATTTTTCTTGGGTTTCATCTTGAACATGAAAAAAACATCACATTTAATACAAAAATAAAAAATCAAACAAAGGAAAACACATGTTATAAAAACTACTTTCTCCTTACATGATCACTACTAAAAACCATGTGTATGAGTAATATTGAGTATTACTGTATTATTATTATTATCATTTGTGTTTCATATATTTAATGATGATTTTTTACATTTTATTCTAAATTAGTAGTCTTAATAAAAGATATATTTGAAAAAATAATAATATATGTTACATATACTTTTTTTTTAAAGAACACATATGTATATATATTGTATGTACATATACTATTTTCTCTTCTTTAAATCCTATATATAATTATTACGTGTGAAAAGTTTCTTAATAATAAAGATTTACGTTTGAAAATTGAAAAGGAATTTTTTCACCGTCAGTATTTGGTCAATTTGCTTAAGAGACTCAAATTATTTACCACTTTGATCAACCCATCGTCGGTGTCAAGGCTGTTTTTTAAAAAGATTGGTCGTATAGGGGCAAAACATACCCTACACTAATAAATAGTATTAAAGGTTTGAATTCCTAAAAAATGTTGAATTTTTATTTAATATATAAATACTCATAAAATAATATCTACCTGCATTTCTAGATGCAAAGTAATCACTGCATCAGATTATTGGTTTGTTAATATCTTTTTTACAAAAAAAAATTTGTTTATAACCCTCTCATCCCTAGGGGAAAGGGTCCAAATTGAACCCGGGTTCTCTCGAAAATTCGTCCTGAAGCTCATTAATTAACCACTTGAGCTCAATGTCTTGGTTACAATTGTTTTACATACATTGAATCTTATTGTACCATCTTACTATAATGTAAACGAAAAAATTAATACTATAATGTAAAAAACTTAATTATTAGTCTGTCAAAGAAGTAAATCTCAATTAATGGACTGAATGACATGCTTCTGTTCTCACTGCTGTTTATAGAACTTGAAACAGAACGTTCCTTGCGGCACCTGTACATCAAAACTGATTAAGATGAAGCATTTTCCATTTCTTGCATAACAAGTAAATGAAGAATCAGAAGATACCTTATGACAATATCACAGCGCCAAGATACACGGCTCCGCAGAGAAATGCAAAAGATATCAAACCCCTGCAAGTTGAGTTGAGAATTGATGTTGGTTCAAAAAAAAGGAAAAACAAAGACAGAAAACTCTATAGCAGATGTAACATATCCTTACCAAATAACACCCCATCCAACACCTGTACAAGGACAAGGGCATACTTCTGCGAATTTCTCTGCGTCACTTGAATGTACTCTACGGGATATCAGATCATCGTAAATATCTGCATTGTTGCGTTACGTAGATTTTATTTTGCTATTTCATTCAAGGTAGATAGATGTAACAATAAATCAATTTGATCCCTTATTTTTAATGTCATACCGTATACTGAAAACAAGCTGTTCATTACACCTGCATTTTGATTTACAAATATAAAATAAAAATGTTAATGGTATGTTTTTAAAGACAATTGTCAAAGTACATTAGTTTAGCTAGCGGTTGGGAATTGATTAGGATTTCAATGTGAATATTCAACATAAAAAGTTTTATAGTATTTTACCTATGAACAATATAATGTAGCGAAGTATTCGAACCTCCTCGGTTGTCTCTTGCAGAATCCATATTACACCAAGGAAAATGATAAATGCTGAAACCTCAACATAACATACAAATACATATCCACATACTGAGAAACATAAAGAATATAATGTTAAACTCCTAGATAGCTTAAGCATGAAAGCACATACATACCAATGCAAAGTCCTCTAAGAGTCCACTGCATAATAAAGAATAACAAATAAAGGTTAAGTCTCTATTACCATAAGGCAGATATAGTAAATTGGATAAATATCATCTCAGAAAATGCACATATTATTCCAATATTCGACGCAGAAAACAGTTCGAAACACATTAATACACAAACGATTGGCACTATGTTTCTACATTTATTCTCTCTAGATCAACACTTATTAGAAGGCTCACTGGTTGAATCACCGATAAAGGATAACAAATAACAAGTGCCTAACTGATAAAGTGGTAATTATATTAACTGCATTGTGAATCACTTACTTACATTTTTCGCTACAAAAAGGACAATAAGTAGAGCAGAAATAAAACAACCAGCAGCTATTCTAGCAGTGAGAAGATTTTTTGATGCAAGTATCAAGATCATGCCCCAGAAAGATGAACCAAGATCTGATTTACCGCAGGTCCACAACAAATAATTGAATCAGTAACATGATCAAATACACTCAAAAAGTTACAACAAGAAAAATAAATTATTCCTATTCCATGAAGGTTGTAATTAATTAATACATCCAGCAGGCAGGATTAACCAGTATATGCCTCCTCGAGTTTGGGTGGTTCCACCTTCATCTGCATGAACCTGAATTCCTTCTATCTGTACATCCTTCAATTCAGCCTCATTTCACAATTACTCCTACAATACAACAAGAAGAAGGTTATGGAAAATGCAACCAAGTTAGTTTGATGATAAAGGAGGACGCTGTCTTGTCTTCAATCAACGACGATGAGTCCAGGTTTTCAACTGCACGCCGGCCGAGAACATCCATGTCGCACTATACTTCTATGCCGGCTCTCCGGTTTCTGGTAAATCTGGCGATTCCTTCAATTCTCCGATTTTCGGCGCCAGCAGTAAGTATAGGTCTACAAAAATGCAGCAATACGGCGGCGGCGGTAGATTATCTCTATCGCCACTTTCTTCAATTGAGAACTTTGAGATAAAGTCACCGTCGAACGGAAGGTCTTCATCGTCTTCCTCTTCTTCTTCTTCTTCTTCCACAATGAGTTTGTTCGCGCCATAACTATCACGAATTCAATGGTTCCTGTTTTTGGAATTTTTAACTAGACTAGATCTCAATTTTAATTTTAATTTTAACTTTGTTGGTTACACTCAATTTTTAAATTAACTAACTTGTTTGAGGCGTTAGCTCAGTAGTAAATGGTAATAATCTAGCATTATAACCTCAAAGTACTGAGTTTAAATGTCTGAACAGTTTGTAATAATATGTTCAATTAGTGCTAATGATTAATAAAATTTTCCCTTTCTCTAATTTTAAAATAAAAATTAACTAAATCTTATAAAATAAAAAATTAACTAAATCTGAAATAATTATTTATAAAACAAATCTAAATCAATAAAAATATTATCTAGTCTAGTCTGATTCTATATTTTTTTATCAAAGCCTAATTCTAAGGGAAATTCTAATTTAAATAGACAAATAAACACAAAAATTAATAAATTGTAGTGTGGTACGCAAGTTTCAACCTCTTTGCAAATATTCTGGTAGGTTTCCTTCCTCTTAACATCTATGATTCTATATGTAGTTGAGCTTTAAAATTCTTTTAGGATATACAATAAAGTGAAAATTGAGTAGTTAAAGTAGTTATGAATTGTTAGAGAAGTTAGTTAATTTGTTATTTGCATTGTATTTGTAGTCATAGGATGTTTCAAAAGTGTTAGTTAATTAGAGAATACGTGTATAAATAGGAGAACAGAGGTTGGTTAGGATCAAATCTTTGAGTATTTATTTACCAAAACATTTGTGATACTCTTTGAAAGAGTTTGTGGAAACAACTTATGTAGAAATAAATTGACATCTCATAAGTTGTTTCAACTTGTTTTTATAAACTCTCGAGAATAGTTTATAAAAACAGTGAATAATTTATATGAAAGTAATTTGACTTTATTTTTTTACTATAAAAAGTACTAACTTAGTTTATACATTAGCACTTAAGCACTTAATTAAGTTGGTTATTTAATGAGTCTAAACTTATAATTGTCGGACAATGCTTGTTGATTTTTGCACAAGGACAATGCTTGCATATGCTTTCTAATTCATTGTCAATAGGAGGTAAATTCTGTCTTTGGTATATGAATGCTTGCCGTTATCATTGTTTTGCAGTTTGCCCACGGAAGAGAGGAGCTTCATCCAAGTTGTCCCGGCATGAATCGTAAATCTGAGGTAACCAATTGATCTATATATACATCACCATGTCGTTTTTAGCATAATAAACGCCTAATCAGCGATTAAGTTTTTCTACTGTGTTGTGTAGGCACAAAAGGGCAGACAATGGGTTAAACGCGTTGTTCATGAACCTATTGAAGTAGTTGAAGCTGAAAATGCAGTCACAAGACTCACAATATCGTCCCAAGCATCTTCACCTGAACCTCGTCGCTCCCATGCTAATTCCAACATCGTCAGTGACTGGTCACCTCTGGATGATGGCATTGAAGTTGTCCTCCCAAATGATTTGGAGAGAGTTCCTTCTAGGGAGGAAGTTGAAGCACACATTGTTGGCCTTCTCAATCGGCCGACTACTAAAAAGAGACTACCAATTTTTGCTGCACTTTGCAAGGAGTAATCCCCATGACTAGCAAATGGACTCCTCACAGTGAAAATTACTTTCAAAAATGTAAAAAAATTTCTTCTATCATTAGATCTCTATTGCAAAAAGTTTGCAATTTTGTATATTTATTCTTAAGATAGCCTATCCTTTTGGTTGTGAATTGTGATTCACTGCCTAATCTCATATTCAAAAAGAATAATAAATAGTACATTGTCAATATCATTTTCAAATACATGATTAAGACAAATTTATCAAAATATGTGACCATATCAAGACTTTATTATCAACATTAGAAAAAATAGTCACATTAATTAATTAATAAAAGAAAACATATATAGCTCTTGATAGAAAGATATAAGAGAAGAAAACAGTATCTTACATGACCACAAGTAAGTTTGCAAGCAATTGCATGGCTTGCTTCGTGAAGAAATACAGTAACAAGTTTAAAGGGTCTGAGTAATACTGTTCTCCAGAGCTGCAAAGAAACAAAAGAAACGGATTCTCAGGGAAATCAGCACAATGTAATTGGAAATGTTACCCACCCAGAGGAAGAAAACTTGTGAAGTTCTCATTTTTAGTCGTATGAGAAATTGGGGTTTCTTTAATGGATCCAATTCCAAATGCAATGAATTTGAAAAACAAAGAAGAGACTTACAGCAAGTATGACAACAGTACAGACACCAACAGTGACAAAAAACACAACCTGCTCGTGGTTGCAGCAGTTGTTGAGTTCCCAATTTGGTTTCATCTTACTTAGCTGATTGATCCCTGTTGTGCTGTGTGTGACTGTGTGTGGGATCTGATTATGACAATGCAATGAGATGAAATGAAATAGGTGTTGTTGTTATTGGGCAGATGCAGATGGAAGAAAGAAGGTAATAGAATCTATGGTATTTTGTAGATTATTAAAATCACATTCATTTTGAAATAATTCACTTAAAAATAAGTTCACAAATCAAATTGAAATTGGATCGTACCAGTACCATGCAAAAACATATTACTCCAGTTGACTAAATCACACACTTTAATAAAAGTATGTAAATGAAAGAGGGAGAATATGACTTTTACTAAAATACTCCTTTTTTTATTGGCAGACATAAGAATACTAAAAAGTAAACTTTTTAGTGTATTTTTTCTCTCATCTAATGATTGGTTTTAAGGGATAAAATATGAAAAAACAATGTTATAAATAGTATATGACACTTATTTTGGGACAAACAATTTTAATAAATAGAACATTTATTTTGAGACGGATAGAGTATTTAAATTTGTACTATGCAAAAATATATTATTATATTATGAGTCATGTTAATGTGTGTCCTAATGACAAATGTTAAAGATTTTATAAATAGTAATTGTGTATAAAATAAAGTACGTATCTTTCAACCTTTACAATAACTAAAATACACAATTTTCAATATTAAATTTCTATCTTTAATATACATGCACCTCAAAAATACATGCAATAAAGAGTAAACATTGATTATGAATAACATGCAACAAATTTCAAGAAATTCAATCATCTATTTAATCAAATATTCCCTCCATTCATGGTCTTTGGCCTTTAATTTTTTGTTCCAAGACCCTTATATTTTTAAAAACTCAATGTATAATTCACTTAATTTTTCCAAATATACCCATCATATTTATCAAGTGTTTTAGAGTCTCAAAGTATCAAAACTCTTTTATTTGGATTTCAATTATCCTACAACAACTATAAAATGGATATTTCGTCAAAAAAAACAACTATAAAATGAGTATTTTAGTTTTTGGCAAAGACAAATTAATGATACCTTAATAATGGTGATGTTTATGGTGCACTGTGTACAAGTTGTTAATTACACGATAACGCAAATTAATTTGATAAAATTTACCGTTAAATTGAAAGTTTATATACACGATAACGCAAATTAATTTGATAAAATTTACCGTTAAATTGAAAGTTTATATTATGTAAATCATCCATGTCAAATTTTATTAAATTTAAAAATTATTTGATATGTTATTGAGATTCATTAAAATTGATGGTATTCAATAAAAACTCATAAACCGTAAATCTTAATGGATCTTAATAACATATTAAATCATTTTTAATATCTATAAAATTTAACATAGATGATCTATATGACATAAACTTTAAATTTAACGGTTGATTTTGTAAAATTCGTTTTCATTATCGTGTATTTAACCACTTGTGCACGATGCACCACTTGGTGCACCCGTGCATATTAGACAAAACTGATATGCGTGTATAACAAACAAGCTAATAGTTAACAATGTTTAAATGTAAACTGCTATTACATAGATCAGTCTAGTTCAACATAAAAACAAAATCTAGAAGCATCAAATTTCAAGAAATTCAACCATCTATGTAATGTAATCAAATTTTAATGTTTATTCTCTATTAGTATTCTACTATTATTGTTATTTGTTTACATTATATTTTGTTTAACAACGGTATACTAGTATAGAGTAAACAATTAAATGTTTGACTAATCAATAAATTTCAATAGTTATCCATCAGTCACGATATGCATGACTGACTATAACTGAAAAGTTTAACGAACATAAACATAAAAAGGAAAAACACGCCTCAAGAGGACCTAAACATTATGACACCCGTTACATGTGAAGAATAAGTTGAAACGGTTAACTTTTGCACTTGATGATGGGTTACTTTTTTGTTTAGAATTTGTTACGACTTGTGTTCTTCGTCTTGCTGAGGGAGAAAAATTTTATGTGAATTGTCTTCTTTGCTATATTTGTAGGAAGAGGAATGTCTCTCCTAAGAACTCTTTCAGACAATGATTCAGGAGTCCTCTATTTCATATCTAGGTGATTGAATCAGGGCGAGTTTGTTGTCTGACATCAAAACTAACCTGGAACATCATCCGGGTAATAATGATATGTGGGAGCAGTCTTTGTAGAGTTTATCTTGTTTTTGCTGCTTTCTTCTTAATGTCATATCCAACAATTATAATTTCCTCACTCTTAAGAGCATCTTTGACCCAGATAAAGTTTCAAAATGCTCAGCCTTCTAAATAGTGCAGGAATAACATGTATGTCTTTTTATAAATTAAAGCCGACTATTCAAAATCCACTCTAATAACATGTATGTTTTTTTATAACATGTATGTCTTTTTATAAATTAAAGCCGACTATTCTTCTACGCCATCCTCATTGTCTTTTTTATATATAATTGATCACATGTCAACCAATGTCTTGTAATCCTGCAAGATTGAGCGGATAAAGTAATGAGAGTAATTATACCAATCTGCACTTTTACTAGAGTCTTTTGATATATCGCTGGAACAAGAGTCTTATACATTACAACATTTTCATGTGATGATGCAATTGTGGGAGGTTGCATATTAATGTACATTTTAAGTTTTATGTAAATCAAGATGAATTTATTATTTTCATAATTTTACACTTATTTTATTATACAAAAAATATAATGCACGACATATATAAATAAACGTAGTGAAATGTTTATGTATATTGGTAGACTTTCACTATCTTTTTCTAAAGCAAAATGGTGAAAACAACAACCCTGACTAAAATTGATGAGGGAACAAGAACAGTGAGGTTGAGCTACCGCTTCGCTGCTCTGACTCTGGTTGAAGTTGATCCTAATTGCTCTGCTCCTCTCACTGCGTTACAGACGCGTTGGTACACTGCGGCAGTCATACATCACCGTAAAGTACGCTGAAGGGGTACCTTTGGTACATCACCACATTGTTTCTCTCATGGGTGATTCTGATACGGAGTGATCCCGATCCCGAGTCTTGACACTTCTAGTCATTACTTTATGTTTAAGATTTTATTAGTTTTGGTTTGATATTATCACTGTTGACATCTAATTTTACCTATGATGTTTGAGATTATTTGTTTCGGTAATTTTACCTTTAAAGTTACTTGAATTCAGATTTTAGATCTGAAGAAAAAAAAGTTTATGTATATTGGTTAAGAAAAAAAGTTACTTCAATGTTTAATTATCACTGTGTGTGTATACACTATATTAATGTTAATTTTAAGAAAAATAAATATGTTAATATATTATTTTTACTGTATTATTGTTTACGTTAAACATTCATTTTTTTTTATTAATATTAAACATTCATTTGTTTACTGGTAAAATGTTCACTCTCATGTATAAAGTTATACTAGTATGTAATTTTGTTATTTTTTATTAAAAAAGGTGAATATGTATTAATCTATTATTTCTACTATATTAATTCAATTTAATTTAAATAATAATATTATTTTTGACATAGTTTAACTCATGTAAATGTTGCGTCAAAAAAAAAAACCTCATGTAAATGTTCAATATTATTTTATAAAGTTTATAGTTTAGTTATCAATAAAAAGATTTAAGAAAGAATAAAAGATTATATACTTACTTAATAGAAGTCAAATATAATCTTGAATATTTTAAACTATAAAATACAAAATTCAGCTGTGATGTTAGACTGTTACAATTCATTTTTGGTATCTGAAAAAGTCACTCCCTTAAAATGAATATAAGAATAAAATGTAGTATTTTTTTTTTTTGACGGATAAAATGAGTGTTACTAGTTATCATGTTTGATAATAGTGTAACTTAAAATTAATTAAAAATTAGTCTGAAATGTGTGTCATTTTGGATAACTTGGGAAGAATAACTTATTAATTATTATAGAAAAATGTTTGACTTGGCGATTCCATTTTATCATTTGCGATGAAGATATATATAATAGTCAATGAGTGGTAGTAGTTACATTACATCTATATATTTTTTTTGACAAACATTACATCTATACTTATTGTTGATGTAAGTAGGATAATGAAATTAAACATGATGATGTATAATGATAGTGACAATAATAATAATAATAATAATAATAATAATGAAAATAAAATGATAAAATATAGGAGTAATGTAATAGGTAGCAATGACCGTTGTTTGCAAGTCTTTGAATCTCATTGTCATTGATTTATTTATTCTTTATCGTTAAATATATAACACATTAAAAAACATTATCCTAAGTCTCTTCAATTACCCCTGCTGGAATTCGAGTTTGGAAAATTTTATTTTGCATCGGTGAAATGAGTTACTATCAAATTGTAGGAGCACTCTCCCTTAGTAGTTGCTTTCTTCCATTGAAAACCTAACTATAACACATGAACAAGGCGTCTTTGTAGGGCACCAACACCTACATAATTGAACAACTATACGAGGAGTGATCTATTTCATGTCGTATATCTTCTCTATGGGTCCACAAAAGCAATCACAACCCTTGTCTACACTATTTATATCAAATTAACTGAAGATAGGTCTCACACCCAAAGTGCATGGTTTTCTTGGGCAGATTATGGACCTGGTTACATATTTTCGTACCTTAAAAAAGATTTTTGTGTAATGTCAAATTTGTTTTGTGGGGTCCTTTAAATGGTAGGTATTTGGGACATGTTTAATGAGTTTAGACTTCATTTTAAAAGTTTGTTCAAAGGGTAAGGATTGTTAAACACAATTTTACACTAAGGAGTGTGAGAATGAGAATTTGAGCAATTGTGGAGACCAGTGGGATTTATTCTAGAGTTTTTGATGGGTGATTTGAATATTATGAAAATATAGTTATATTATTTAAATAATTTTTTTGACACATACTTTATATAAATAATTGAAAAATATGAAATAGTATAAAAGAAAATTAAGAGAAGTCTATTTGAATTTTGAAGAACTCCAATGATTGTGAAAGATGTGGATGGTCTTAGCAGTGCAATGGTAAAACACTAAAACTACATATTTTCAATTCGATGAATTTTTATTTGATCAAATACAATATATGTGTATTTTTCTTGTTTACTAGATAATTGTTAGATTACTTTTTAACTCATTATAAAAAAAATACTTTTTATGTACCAAACAAGAAATAAATTACTTTTTAACTTTATAATGACTATGAGCCTAATCCACAACTCATCTTATCCATGTTATTTTCATGCTAAAGAATTATAAAGTCAATTCGACCAAGTTATATGAAATATGAATGATGGATAACACAATTTTCGTGTCAAAGTAAAATAAGTGAAGTCATTTTTGGAATATATAGGGAGGGATGAATCATGAGTTTTAAAATTAAAAAAATAAGATGTACTTAAAGAAAATTTATCAACAAAAATATCATAGAGAAATAAATAATTTGTGCTTGCAACAACTTGAATCTTTGAAAGAGTTGGTCTTGACATCATGATATTGAATTAGCCTCCACCTAACCACTTTGGTTCATAATAATTACTACTATGGGGACATTGTTATCTTCATTGACTTGTTAAAGTTTTGTAGTAGTAAACAGCAATAAAAATATTTAATGAAGACAGAAAACTGGTCCAATTGTAGTAGTATCTCTTTTTTTTTTAATAGATTTTTTTAAAGAATTTTCTTTAGTTATTTTGGTGAAATAATGGTAAATACTTGATTAGTCAAAAAAAAAATGGTAAATACTTGATATATAGTATACAGTACAGGCTTCTATTTTTTTCATTTTGTGAAGTTTGATTTTTCAAAATTTGTAGTCAGGCAATTGATAAACACCCAAAAATTATTGCAGTTTAATAACAAGATTTATTTTATCATTGAGAAATTATTATTATTACTATTATTTTATTTCCTTTGGAATGACTTATGAAGCACAAACACTGACGTAGACACTAGACACGACACGGACATTAATACGTTGGCACGGATAATTTTTTGAAAAAGTGGTATATTTCAAAGTAATTATAAATATTAGTGTCGTGTCAGACATAATACGTGTCTGACACCAGACACACCTAATCTAAAGAGTGTCGGAGCTTCATAGAGAACGATCAGATCAGAGTTAAGAAATTATTAACCTCATATATTGGGGAACTAAAGATGATGAAAGATCATTGCACATCATTGGAGCTTGCCCCTATGTCTTTAATACTCCCATTTAGCTAATGACAGTGTAAACATATTTTACATGTCAATTAATTAAGTATAATAGTTGGATCATTCAAAATATTTAAATTTAATCAAATTCACCTTAATTGACAGTTGAGAGTGTAACAAGTTTTACAAATCAGAACATTAATCTCTACATATATAATTGTGGTAAAGAAGAAAATTCTTCAAAAGTGGTTAGGATGAAAACCTCAAAGTCCATAAATATCTTATAGAACAAGTCAGAATATACCAAATTATATCCTTCCTTCAGTTCAGCAGAATTAGAACATGGTTGCATTATCATACCTCCAAATCTAATCTTGCATTAAACATCCTTTTTAACAATTTCCAATCTGACACAAATACCCTTTTCTATGTTTAATTCATATTCCATCATCCTTTTTTTATTCTACTCTCCAACAACAATAGACCAAAAAATCCCTTTGCAAAACTCCGCTAATATAAATCCTATCATCATTAGTACTAAATCATTTAAACCCTGAAATCCACCTTGTTTTTTTTTTCTCTTACTTTCACACTTCAACCATCCTCTTATTCAGACTTTGAAAGTGAACCTGGTTTCAGTTATGTGTTCTGAAATATCTTCACCACGTTTCTCATTCTCCAATGATGTTTCAACAATGAAAAATGATGATTATTATGCTCCTCATAGAGACACATTGCTTCTTGAATCAAATCCTGACTTTGAATTTGAATTCATCACTAGCAGAAGCATTGAGTTTGAAACATCTTCTGCTGATGAACTTTTCTCTAATGGAGTCATACTTCCACTGCAGATACAACAATACAACAACAAAAACTACACAACTTCATTTTATAAGGAAAAACCTCCATATACGAATCATCTTCGTCCGCCTCGACCATTTTCCACTAAAACAAAGAAAGATAACATCATAAGAGAAGTTCAAGAAGAAACAAATGCTCAAACAAGTTCCTTTTGGGGATTCAAAAGAAGCAAAAGTCTCAACTGTGATACAAATAAAAACTTAGTATATTTTTCGCCTTCATTGTGGCGAAGCAAATCGACCAGTTCAGCTCCGAATTTAAAGAGAATGAGTTCGAATAGACAACAATCATCATATTCTTCTATGTCAAATAATTTGTATCCTGTTCAAAAGTGTTCTTCAGGTAAGAGTTATGGAAATGGTTTTAGGATTAGTCCTGTTTTAAATGTGCCTACTCCTTGTTTTTCTAAAGGAAGTTTAAGTCTCTTTGGATTTGGTTCATTTTTACGTGTTGGAAAGGCTAAGAAGAAGAAGATCTGATTCGTTCAAATTATACCATTGTTTTCTATATCTATGCTTGTATGGTATCGTGTATCGGACATCACACATGTAATTACATTCAATTTTTTTTTTCTCAAATTATTTCAATGTCGTGTTTGGTGTCTATGTTTCATTGATTTTGATATTGCCGTTTGTTAAAGTTCATTAATGTTGTTTAGAATGGTCAAAAACTAGAAAGGGATTAGTACTAATAGAGGTTCATTAGTATGACATTCAATGAAGTTGATTATTAGAAGGAGAGATTAAAAAAAAGTGGAAAATAGCTATGCAGATAAAAAGGCCAAGAGCTTTGCAGACAGTACAATCATTGATAGATGTTTGGTCTCATCTTTGTTTTCTTTGATGAATCCATTTAGCTTTGTTCCGAGTACTTTATTCAATTTAACACTATTTTCTTCAACTAATTAATATTTTTCTCTAATTGCAAAAAAATGTGACTAGAAGTTGTAATTTAAATATGGATAAACAATCTCTTGATTGAAACTTTTGTTTTGGGAGAAGTTGTTTTCTAAGTTCACTTTGTGAGCTAATACTTACTCACCTTGCAACCCATCATTGATTCATCAAATAAAATGGCATGTATAGGCTTATACATTTAACTTTGAATATACTTCCATAAAAATCATGATATGTGAAACTATGAGAGTCTCACTAAAAATATCGATGAAAGTTTGAATGTAAATGTAGTCTCAAAATAATACAAATTCAAATACTCCCTCTTGGACATCATGAGGGATTTTTGTACTAGAGAAAGTGATCATCAAGTGAAAACAACATATACTAGAGAAAAAGAATAATGTTCTAGATCATTTATTTTTGGTGAACAATGTTCTAGATCATATATTATTGTAGTATATTTTTATCAATGAATGATAAAAAAAAAAGTACATAGTATTTGGCTTTTTTAGCAAGAAACAACCGCAATTAGGACCGTTAACACACCAATGCCCTTCAATAATTCAGATAGATTATAGGGTATGTTGGATCTATGAGATAATATTTGCTTTGATGCTTAGGATGCATCTTAAAACTTTTAGCTCTTCCACAAAAACGTATTATGTAGTATCGAACCATCATAATATTTGATTTGATTAAAGTTTTATTTATTTTCATATTTTTTTATTAAATATTTTTAATTTTTAATTTTTTTTTTTGAATAAACCAATTGTAGTTGCACAAATAATTGAACATTAAATTTATACTATTGTGACTTTATATGAGGACTTTTAGCTCATCTGATTTTATTTTTACCAATATGCATGAAAGAAAAAAAAAGATGGATAATTTCAGATAAAATATTAGTATTTTTTTATTTTATTTAAATTATGAGGTGAGAAATTAAAATTCTCTTAACGCAAGCCCAATCCAGTAGCTTTCGAAGAGAGGCCGGCCCATTTATATTCACTAAAGAAAAAATAAAAACAATTTATTTGAAAAAAAAAGTAAATCAAAATAAAACCCTAAAAACAACAAATCGTATCAGAAACAACAAAGTAAAGATTCGCATTCAACTCAACTCGCCGGAAAACCCAACCGGAGTTGGTCGTCAGCCACCGCCACCGCCACCGCCACAACCAGTCAGAAAGGTCATCATTCCCGACATACCAGTAACCTTCAGAAACGTGAGTGATTGATTCTAAAATAAATTTTCTTAATTGTCGTCTACTACTAATTTCTTTCTTCATTTTGTTGCAAATTTTAATTTTAATATAGTGATAGTGATCTTTCATTCTTATTTATTTGAAGAATTTGCACAGTCCATTATAGTGTATTCGATTTGTGTTGGTTGAGTTGCAACTATGCACATGTTTTTTCTGTATCATGTATTAACCACACACCATGTGTTTGATTTATTGTTCTCTTGAAAATTGCAATCTTTTAGTATCATAATTTAGTAGCAAATTTTTAAATTTCATTTGGTGACTGTAATTGTGATTTTTGGATGCAATGTCAAGGTTTTTTTTGGAAACATCTGTGATTGCGCCGCGAATTGCGACCAACCACAATTGCAGCTGCATTAACAGCCTTTGTATGCAAATTTCAACATTTTCAACGATTGCACGGTTTAAATCCTTGTTTTTTATATCCATTTAGTGTATAATAAATTATTGAATTGAATTATTATGTTTTTAATTAGGATTGGAATCCATCATTAATTGATTCATCTATGGAGTCGCCACAATCAGATGAAGCTATAAACAGTATTAAAGATAAAAGGCAACAACTTGAAGCTCGTATAGAAACCCAACATAAGTCACATATGAACATGCTTTCTTCTGTACAATCTATTATACCCAATCTCGTTTCTTCGCTTGATCTTTCTCTCAAAGTTCTTTCTTCTTTTAACCATCGTCCTTTTGCTCCTACACCCCCTCTCCCTCCTCCTTCTCCCAGTTTCAACTCTCCCAAATCATCACTCCAACAACTACCTCAAAACCCTTCTAATAATAATAATAATAATAATCCTCAGAATGCTAAAACCTCTCTTGTCACTACAAATCTGGAATCAGAGAAAGTTAGTCCTATGTCCATTGTTCGATCATTGGTTGCTGTTTGTCTTTTAGGCCGAGTACCTTTTTCGCCTATTGATTCTTCCACTGTTTTGAGGGAATTGGAGAATGATCAAACGGTTACTTCACAAGACAAAGCTGCACTTCAGGAGCTTGGTGGAGATTCAGGTGGGCCAACTCTTGCGGTCGAGATAGCTTTGAGGTCAATGGCAGATGATAATGGTGCTGTTGAATTGGAGGAGTTTGTTGTCAGTGGGAAAGCAAGAATTATGGTTTTGAATATAGATAGGACCCGTCTCTTGAGAGAATTGCCAGAAACTGCACAGCATCAGCAGCAAAATGAATCTAGTTTCAGAGATGCGAACACAAATCAAAATCAGCAGCAAATCAACACAAGTAACGCGAATGTGAATGGTGTTATGATGGGAAGGCCACTTTTAAGGCCAAACTCTGATATGTGGATGTCTCATGGTGATCCTCACATGTCTGGGTTACTGCCAATGCTTTCTGGCGGTGGACCAAGAGGAGCACCAAGACCAACGGGAATGTATGCTGCACATAGAGGTATTGGTGGTGTTTCTTCGATGCATAGACTCCCATTGGGGCCAAATGCATCAGGGAGTAGTGCTAATGCATTACCACAGAAACCAAAAACATATGATGAGGATATAAAGGATGTTGAGGCTTTATTGAATAAGAAATCATTTAGGGAGATGCAAAAATCTAAAACTGGTGAGGAGCTCTTGGATTTAATTCATCGACCGACTGCAAGGGAGACTGCTGTAGCTGCTAAGGTTCGATTCCAATTTCAGCTTTTAGTATACTCTAATATTTTTGTACGGTTTAATCTAATTCAGCTTGTTTAAATGTATTATTTTTCAGTTCAAAACTAAAGGCCCATCTCAGGTGAGGCAATATTGTGACTTACTGACTAAAGAAGATTGTCGACGCCAGACTGGTTCCTTTGTAGCTTGTGATAAGGTTAATTTCAAGAATACTATTTTATTACTAATTGTTTTGCTTCTCTGGCTTCATTTCTATCTTATTTGCTATCTGTTGGTTTGGGCTGGTATACTGAGACACATTTCAACTAATCAAACTTTGAAAATTTCTTGATACGCGTTTGCTATGAAGCCAAGATACTTAAAAAATAGAGAAGTATCGGTTTGTGATACGTATCTGATACCAATACGCGACTGATACTGACATTAATTTGGGATATTGTTAATTTGTGATCCTTTTCTTGGCAGGTTCATTTTAGACGAATCATTGCATCTCATACTGACCTTAGTTTGGGAGACTGTTCGTTTCTTGATACCTGCCGGCACATGAAGGCATTGGTTTCTGATCCTTGTGTCAGTTTTTCTCTCTCTTCATTTTAGTTATGTTTGTCACAAGTTCTAATTGTGTTATTTTTTTATGTTCTTTAATAGTCATGTAAGTATGTTCACTATGAATATGACCCTACACCTGATGTGCCTCCAACAATGATGGGTGCTCCTCATCCTGCCAAACCACTAAAGCAGCAGCGTGCTGAGTATTGTTCTGAAGTGGAACTTGGGGAACCACAATGGATCAACTGTGATATACGTAACTTTAGAATGGACATATTAGGTAAGTTTGGAGTAATAATGGCTGATCCACCGTGGGACATTCACATGGAGCTGCCTTATGGAACTATGGCTGATGATGAAATGCGCACTCTTAATGTCCCTGCTCTGCAGACTCATGGGCTTATTTTTCTATGGGTCACTGGGCGTGCGATGGAACTTGGAAGAGAATGGTATTTGCATTTGTGTTTGGTCATATGCTAATTTTCATTTTCGTTAAATAAAATTATGTTATCTGATTAGCATTACCAAAACAATTTTGAGGCTTCTTTTTACTAATAATCCGTATTTGCCTTGCCCGTATTGTGCTCTGCAGCTTAGAACTTTGGGGATATAAACGCGTTGAGGAGATCATTTGGGTGAAAACCAATCAACTTCAGCGAATAATTAGAACCGGACGTACGGGCCATTGGCTCAATCACAGCAAGGAACATTGTCTTGTTGGAATAAAGGGTAGTCCGGAAGTAAACAGAAACATTGACACTGATGTTATTGTTGCTGAAGTCCGGGAAACAAGCCGAAAGCCAGATGAGGTTTGTATGATTTTTAACCAAATTTTGATAGTTATTCTGCACCTCAATGCTTCGACTGGCTTTATAAATGGTGCAGTGGTCAATAGTAGTCATTGATTTTGTATCTAAAATTTTCTCTTTGCAAGGTTTTCACCATTCTTTCTCCATTGTATCTGAAAAAAAAGTTTTACATTATAATAAGCTTAGCCAAAAAAAAGAGCTTACTAAAATCTATTTACATGATACTACTCCGGTCTCACATATAAGCAAAATTTGGTCAAAGAAAGTTCATATATTTTGTCTAAAATTTGTACCAAATACATCAAGTTTCTTTGACCAAATTTTGTTTATATTTGAGATTGTATGGAGTTTATTTTTTCACTTTTCCTATCCACCTTATTGATTTTTAAGCTTGCACATTCCATCGTGTAAATAGTTTAACTAAGCCTGGTAATAATGTTATTCTACCATTTAAGTATCTTTCACATGTTTAACAATTTCAAAATTCTCAATTTATTCCTACAGATGTATCCTTTGTTGGAGAGGATAAGTCCAAGAACAAGAAAGTTGGAGTTGTTTGCTCGCATGCACAATACTCATGCAGGGTAGGTTTTCAATTTTCTTGACCGGTGTTTTTATTTTGTTGAGTTCTTTCATGGTATTCTTAAAACTATTTGATTGGGGTGGAGTATTTTCTGGATTTGAAATGAGTCTTGATGCTATGTAAGTGAAGTTCACTTGATAATCTTCTAATATCAATTAAATGATTCATGTGCTTTTGATTTCTGGGACTAAAAACCTAATCTGGTTGTAGTTGTAGGTTTAGGTAAAAAAATTCATCCATAGAAATCTTAAGCAGTTTTTTATGGTGTTTATAATTATTTAGAGTATTTGAATTCATCCAAAAAAATCTTATGCTGTTATAATATTCTCTCCATTTTTCCATCAGGTGGATGTCTCTTGGTAATCAATTGAGTGGTGTAAGGTTGGTTGATGAAGGCCTGCGGGCAAGGTTTAAGGCAGCTTATCCGGATGTTGAGGTGCAGCCAGCATCACCTCCCAGAGCTACTGCTATGGAGGTAGACTCTAGTGTTGCTGCTCAAACGAGGAGTCCATTTTCCGGCACAGAATCAAAGTCTGCTGCCGATCCTGCAGCTCCAGCAACTACATATGCTTCGGAGGAGAAGCCAATGGTCATGGATGTGGACACTAAGTAAGTCTCTACCAATTCAATCGTATGATTTTTGGTAGGCGGAACTTCTTTATAAAGCTTAAAGGAAGAAAAAAAAAAAAGCAGTATCTTGACCCTTGTACCTTTTTTAGTTTTTACCCTTTTCTCCTTTTTCTTTCCTTTTGTGGAAAGATAAGTTTTCGGGATTACCCAATGTAGGCGAGGAATGGTAATGTAAATTGAATAATGTTGTTCGACAACTGTTAACATTTATTAGTTCTGAGGGGTTTTCTGTATAAGTTTTATTCGACAACTGTATCTATTTTAATGTTTTAAAATGGTGATTATGTACTTCCTCCGGCCTTAATTATAAACAATTTTTCACTTTTTAGATTTATTAACTTTAAATTTAGTCAAAAAAAAATATATCTAACTTTAATTATAGACCATATATATTAGTTATCCAATTAACCTAAAAATTGGAAGTTTGTTATAATTAAGACCGGAGGAAGTATATCTTTATTTTTTTGATATTCTTTCTTGAATGTTAAAATCATTTTGATTTTAGTCTCTAAAGACAAAATCTGTAGAAAAATTTGCAATTTTCGTGCAGATTTACTTTTGAATTTTCATGCAGAATTTGACTTTAAAGACCAAAATCAAAATAATTTTAACATTCGGAGATGAATTTAAAATAAAAATAAAAATATAAGGACTAAAACAAAAAACACGTATAAAAAGATCATTTAAGCCAATACAAAATAGTATCAACACAAATATTATTACATTACACTCTCACTTTAACAACAAAGTTACTAATAAAATAATAAATATAAGTTAGGACATTTGTTTAGATTTTTTTTTTATGAGAAGTTTTATATTTATCGGTATAAAATTTGTTATCAACAAAAACTGCGACTACGGGTGTCATCATCATCTTTACATTTGTTTTTAATAATTTATGTGAGAGTAAGATATTTGGGTCTTGCTAACGAGTGCCCCCGGGGCACTTTTTAAGCATTCTACTTAAAAAAACTTTTAATTAAAAAAAAATAAACAGCACAAGTTCCAATGCGTTGACTTTACAGATTCCTATAAAAACTTTCTATTTTAAATGCTTAAAGAGTGTCCCAGGGGCACTATTTAGCATTTGCCAAGATATTTTTTGTTCCATGTGCAAACTAAATTAATGGTGTTTACGTTGTTGAACTTGAAAGTTGGTCAATGATATTTTTTTTTGGTTGGGGTCAATGATAATAAGTTTTTTTTTTGGTAACAGAAGAGAATAAAGGGAAAAAAAACAAAAAAATTAAAGTCTAATAAAAGACACTCTGGCGCTATCAGCACGTAACATAAGAAGCATCTCAACAGGAGGAATAGAGAGAATCTTCAGTTTATCGTGGAAGGATGACCCCATCTTGGCCAAAAAATCAGCACTTTGATTACCCTCTCTCAAAGTATGTCTAATTTGTAAGGTCCGATTTCGACTCAACAAATTCTTAACTTCTTGCAAAATGGCGGCATAAAGGTGCATAGGGGAAACCGAGTCTGCAACCAACTTAATGGCATTCAAAGAATCAGAATAACAAATTATATTAGTAAGACCCTTGTCCCAAGCTAGTTGTAAGCCGAAAAGCAATGCCAATAATTCAGCATGCAAAACATTAGAAACACCAATATGACCATGAAACCCAAGGATCCAACCACCGTCATCATTTCGAATAAGACCACCGAATCTAGCAATACCCGGATTATCAATGCTGCTTCCGTCAACATTAATAATAAAAGCCTCTTCCTGCAAAGGGTGCCAGGAGACCAGACGATCCTGCAAAGGAGTCGAAGAGTTCGGGTAACAATGATAAAGCAAGGATGCCATTAACTTGACAGATGAAAGCAACTTATGGATTGAAAAAATATCATTTCCAAGACAGTGAGAATTGCGAGCTCTCCAAGCCCACCACAAACCAGCAATAAAAATAAAGCCATTATGTCCATTAATCCCATCTTTTAAAAAATTGACAGTGTCAAGCTGCTGGAAGAAATCTATACTTCTAAAGCCAAGAGCAATCCACATTCTCCTAGAGAGGGTACAATCTCTTATGCAATGTAAAAATGTTTCCTCATGCATCTGACATCTTTGACAAATATTAGAATTAAGCAAACCTCTAGAATGGAGTACACTACATGTAGGTGTTGAATTGTGACAAGCTAACCATAGGAGGAATTTGACATTTTCTGGAGCTTGAGAGTGCCAAATCCAAGACCAAGAGAATGAATAGAGAGTGGGCAATCTCTTTGATATAATCCAAGAGAAGCCATGGAGGTATAAACCCCATTAGAGTGCCCCTGCCAAGAATATGTGTCTTTCACATCCGGACTTAAAAAAACATATTGTTTTTTAATAGCTTCAAGGACCACATGAGGAATAGGAGTATAAAGGGAATGAAGATTGAGAGTATGGTTTTCATAAATATCCTTCAACTTTATTTGAGTATCATGAATGGCCACATAATCCACTAAATTACAAAGAGGACCAAGAGGAGACCAATTGTCATACCAAAAGGAAATATCATCTGCTCCTATTCTAATGCTATACCCGTCCTTAAAGATAGCCTTTGCTTTGGAAATAGAATTCCAAATAAAAGAGCCAGACTTGCTATCTTGCATTAAAAAACATTCTGAGACTTTGTATTTGCTAGACAGAACTTGCACCCATAATTTTTGGTGATTATGTTGCATACTCCACACTAATTTTCCCAACAAAGAGGTGTTGGCCTCCCTAGCTTTTCTCACACCAAGCCCACCAAATTTTCTAGGTACAGTGATTTTATCCCAGCTAACCAAATGAATCCCATGACTTGAATTTCCTTTCCATATAAAATTCTTAGTAATCATATCAATTTGATGGCGGATACCTTGAGGAAGCCAAAACATTTGCATATAATAGGTAGGAATGGAAGATAAAACTGATTTAGCTAAAGTAAGTCGTCCCGCTTTATTTAAAAATCTATTCTTCCATGAGGCAAGTCTGGTTTGCATTTTCTCTATAATAAAATCAAAGTCTGATTTTTTAACTCTTCCTTTCAATAAAGGGAAGCCAAGATATTTATCTAGTGCATGAGTATTACGTATACCTGTAATTGTAGTGCACTTAGAGACTTTATCAGATGGAACACCGACCGAGTAGAAGGCTCTGGATTTACTAACACTTACTTTCAGCCCAGATGCATTACTAAATTGCTCAAGGATATTGGAAACAAGTCTAGCTTGAGAGCTCTTAGCTTTAGAGAATAATAACACATCATCAGCAAAAAACAAATGAGTTAAACAAGGACCCTGCGTAGAGATTTTGACAGGATGCCACTTTCTATCCCGCACACTCTCATTAATATATAAAGAAAGTTTTTCCATGCACATGACAAAGAGGTAAGGGGATAAAGGGTCACCTTGCCTCAAACCTCTGGAAGGTTAGAAGGAAGGAAGTCTCTTCCCATTCCAAAGGATGGAGAGGGAGGATGAAGAGACACAATGCATAATAAGCTTCACACTTGCTGGAGGAAAACCAATATCATGAAGACACTGTCTAAGGAAATTCCAATCAACAAGAGTAATAATCTTATAGATAGTATCAAGAAGAGGCCTTATTCTGTTTACCATCACCTTAGTAATAATCTTATAGATAGTGTTGCAAAGGCTGATTGGTCTGAAGTCCTTGAAAGTGCCCGGTTGATCAATTTTAGGGATAAGAGTAATCAACGTGGATGAGATATTTTAATCAAACGTACCAGTAGCAAAAGCATTTTGAACCAATTTCCAAACCTCGTCTCCAACCACATGCCAATATTGTTTAAAAAAGATGCCTTGAAAACCATCAGGTCCCGGAGATTTATAAGGCTTCATAGAAGTAAGAGCAAAGGAAACTTCTTCTTTCGAAACTGGCTTAGTAAGACTGCTCTTACCCTCCTCATCAATATTGGGCATACTATTGATAATTAAATTTGAAGGATATGTCTGCCCATGGGTACAAAAAAACTCCTTAAAATATTTTTGTACTTCAAGCTGAAGAGTTTCCTCATCAGTGGTCCAATTACCATTTGGAAGAGTCAACCCAAAAATCTTGTTTCTTCTCCTACGCACCACAGTTTGAGCATGGAAGAAGGAAGTGTTTTTATCACCAAGTTTGATCCTTTGTTCTCTTGATTTCTGGTACCAATGTAATTCCTCTTGGAAAAGAATTCGGTTATACTCATGCTGAAGCTCCTGTTCAAGCTGAACAAGAAAAAGAGAATCCACATTTTCCAAAGTTTGCTGAATACCTTTGAGTCTTGCCTCAATATTCTTTTTACGAATGAAGATACTCCCAAAAATCTCCCTGTTAAATTGAATAGAATCCTCCCTAACTTGATTAAGGGCTGCCACTGGATTTCCAACATTTGCTTCCCATGCTGTAGTAACTAAATTCTGATAATCATCATGGGTTATCCAAGAAGCTTCAAAGCGAAAAGGTTTAGGTCCTCGAACTCTAGGATCAGGAGCTAGTCTGAGGAGGATAGGATTATGATCCGAGTGAAGTCTACATAAGACTTCCACAAAAGCTTCTGGGAAAGCCAACCTCCAATTCATATTAGCCAAGCATCTGTCAAGCTTCTTGGATATGGTTCTATTACCTCTACAATTCCGATGCCAAGTGAAGCGACCACCGATCGAATGAATGTCTAACATGCCACAAT
Source organism: Trifolium dubium (assembly GCA_951804385.1). Classification (NCBI taxonomy): domain Eukaryota; kingdom Viridiplantae; phylum Streptophyta; class Magnoliopsida; order Fabales; family Fabaceae; genus Trifolium; species Trifolium dubium. Next base: position 797,538 of record OX638075.1, on the reverse strand, counting down.
TTTCCAGAACTTGAGCAAACTCATTCGCTCTATTAAAATAAAAATTGCCACCTCTTTGATCACCAGGGAGCAACACCTCATTAAAATCACCCATGATAATCCAAGAGCCATCAATTTTGTGTCTCAGGTTACTAATGTAATGCCACAAACCAGTTCTATTAGTAGGAGTTGGACTAGCATAAAGTGCTGTACATGCCCACATAATAGATCCATTGTTAATATTGAAAGTAACAGAGTACAAATTATGGTCTATCACAGTGATGTTAGCATTAGTTCCAACTTCTGCTAGTACCCACAAACCACCAGAATGACCTCTAGCCTCCAAAATATACATCGGAATAAACCCCACACTATTCCAAAAGGCAGCTGATTTATTGTAAAGGGAATGAGTTTCCATAATCAATAACACAGAAGGTCTGTGTTTTCGTAACATATCTTTGACATTTCTTCTAGCTACAGAGCTACAAGCACCTCTAATATTCCAAGAAAGGATAGAAAAGTTTGTACTATTCATAATTAACAATAAGATTACAAGAGTACCCAATATCTTCAAATGCAAGTGAATCATCTTAAGCATCTTGTTCCAGATCCATTTCTTGCTCATGCTGCTCTCCATCTTCTTCGTGGTTGATAATGTTTATTGTCTTATATCTTTGGTCCTCAATTTGCTTGCTATGATTAAGAGGATCCACTTTGTTTAATTGGTGAATTTGATTTGGGTCAAGATGGTTAAGATTGGAGGTAGTGCCAAAGTCAAAGGAATTAGGCTCTGACACTTTCCCTTCGCTAGTGCTTCTCTGAAGTATCTTCACAGGCTCTTTGGGGTTGGGCAACACAGTTTTGGGTATGTTGGAATTAGGCCCATTTCTTTGTACTTGAGAAATAACATGTGGTGGGGGTGTATGGGACACATGGTTACCATGGTCATTTCTTCTCCTTTTGGATTGAACTCTTTGAGAAACTTCACTAGCTACAAAGGTTGGCCCATTAGTAGAATTAGGGGCTGAATTACTAGCAACTTTTTTGCCCCCTTTGACAACTTGTTTTTCACCACGAGATAAATCTATTATTGGTGTGGTTGGCATTCCCTTTTTTAGAAGATTCTTTTCCATTAATGACATTCCTCTTTTTTCTTCTTACCACCAACCACTCTCCATGCAAATCGTTTTCAACATTATTTGTGATGATTCTCTTTAATTGCTGATTAAAATTTTTTTCCATAACGGAAGCCGTAGGCGTGGGATCAGTTACGGGAATATTAATGACGCCGCCGTTATTTTCGCTAGCATGGGCCAGCTCTGTCTCCGGCGTTTGTTTCACCGGTGAAGCTTCACAGTTCCGAGCCATGTGGCCATAAGAACCACACAACAAGTGTAACCCTTCATACTCTATCTTGTGCCAATGTCCATTCAACCAATATTTTCCAACTACTGGTAGAGTTAGATCAATCTCTACACACACTCTAGCAAACCTTCCCCTAGCAACTTTTAAAGTGTTCATGTCCACTTTAATCGGTTTTCCAATGACAGAAGCCAGAGCCAAGAGAAAACTTTCATCATAGTAGACCAAATTCAAGCCCGGAAATCTAACCCAAACAAGAGTTTTCTCCACCTTTGCATTATGTGAGACAAAATCAGGACTCCAATTGGTGCAAGCCAAGTAGTGATCAAAAATCATCCATGGACCTCCCATTAGCACTGTGTCTTTATCTTCCGGTAAATCAAACTTAACCATAAAGAATCCATTAGCAATATCCAATATGTCAAAGCGTCCCTGCAAGCGCCATAGCTTGTTAAGCTTCTCCTTCATTAAGTTATAGCCAATAGATTTTCCAAGAAGCTTGATGACTATAGCATCAGACCATGGATCACAAAGTTCCTTGAAAATTGTTGCATCCAACGAAATCTTGGGCAGCAACCTATTTCCATCCACATGTTCCACTTGGACAAGCTTGTTTGCCAACAAATCTATTTTCTCCCTTGGCAATGGTGCTGGTTTATTGCCTAAAACTTTGTCACGAAAAGAAGTAGAAGACGTTGTCTCCTTAGCTTTAGTTAAACTTGCATAATCTCCTGAATCAGGCGGTTTATCTGGGGGCCAATTTTTGGCATTCATCGGTTGTGCAGAGAACACAAGTCCTTCCATTTTACTCAACTCTACCCCAATGATAATAAGTTTCCATAGTGATTCTGAACTAAATCAAATTTTGGTTAATTTTAAGTAAAAATGATAGTTTAATTGATTATTGAAGTTGATATAATTTTTGTAATCAATATTTATTGACACAAGTGACCAACCACATCTAGTTGGCTAACTACTATTGTTGTATACAAATTTTTTAAAGATAAACTTCTTTTTTAACAATAATTTTTTTTAAAAAAACTGTTTGACCCAACTAATCATGTTGAGAAGAAAAGTCTAAAATAAGTCAGCTCAATAACTACAAAAGAATCCACAAAATTTAATGTAGTAAGAAGTAGATCTCCAACAGGAGATCTTAACAAGTCACCTTTTTTTTGTGTGTGTTTGTGTGACAATAATGTTCCTTTTAGTTTCTTACCATTAGAACAAGTCAAGGTAGTAGTAGAAAGAGTATTCAATTAAGATATTTCATATAACGTAAGACGTCATTGAAAATTGAACAAACCTTAAGAATTCTACTTTTCTCTAGTTTGGATATTCTCTTGATTCTCACTTGCGTGACAACCATAAACACAACCATCCATGTCTGTAACACTTCATTCGGATCCGGTAGGAACCATCTTTTTCCCTGCTTTTTCATTTTCGAATATGCTACACAACTAGAACTTTCATAAAGTTTATCAATAATTAAAAATGACAGTTACTTCATTTCTAATGCTGATCTTGATAGAGTAATTGAGATTCAATTTAAGCAAAGATTGTCCAACACTATCAAAGTTGAAAAAAACATTACACCGAAAAGACAGAAGTAGGTACAACATATATATTCACCAATAAGGAAAACGTAAGGGAAGTTGGTGATATAAGTTGTCCTCAGCATGATTAGAGTACAGCCAGCACACTTTCATGAACCTTAACGACGATGAGAAAAGTGGCGGAAAAATATCCATTGCACAAATAAGGTTTGAAGAAGAACATTGATCTGTACATAATAATTACTATAAGAACTGATTCGGTGTACAACAAGAGGAAAGAGGTCTCTAAGGGAAGTGATTCGCGTGCAATCCGTTTAAGTTAAAACATGGACCAATAATCGGGCTCCTGGTTGGGAGAAAATTGAGATTCCTACACAAGTATTTACAAACTCTGTCTACCTTCAGTCAAAAGCACACCAAGAGCTGCTGAAATTTGTCTCACTTGATCAGCCGAGTATTGTAAGAGCCACAAGATCCACATTTGTGATACAACCAGTGGAAGCGTGAAGTGCCCTTTCGACCACAGTCATTGCAAAGTATGTCCTGCATGGCCGTTATAAAATAGACTTAACTGACAATAAATATACAAATTATTTGCTGACGGCCTAAAATGCTTCAGTGCTCTCTCATAAAATCCACATAATTTTTGAAAGGAATGAAAGAAAGATGCAAGAGATGCTAAAGTATTTACCTGATGACTGTCCCTATACTCTTCAGGGAGCTCCTCCGCAGCCAATAAGGCATCGAGCATACCAAAGTAAACCTAGGTAGATAGAGAAAGAACAATATGAATATCTCAAAATGCATAATGTTACATCTCATATTTTGCCTCAACTTGAGAACTCGGTTGCAATTTAATAAGATAGTAGAGTTATATTATATTAAACTGCTGGTCTTGTTTGTTTCTCTGTTATAACTTTTTGCACATCTATAAACATTTTGTTTTATTATGAATCATAAAGGGCATTAAAGGTAGGGAGATTTTAAAAAAATAAACTTACCGCCATATCTCCCAATGACTTGCTGCAGATTGGACACGTGTAGTGACTGCAAGTGTATGCCTAACATGTCATAACAAAGTGTAAGATTGAATCCACATTCGATTTCAATTTGCTTGAGAGGGGAATGAAATTTAAAATGGGTGTAATATTGACCTGAAAACAAGCAGAATGCATGTAGTGTCCACAAGGCAGAGCTCTAACTGTAGCACTTGACGTAAATAAGTCATCACAGCAAATTGGGCAGTTCATTTCTAAGCCTTTCTCCAGGCATTTATGAGATGAAGATTTAATCCCCAGGCAGCAGTTGCACTTCATGCAATGAAAATAATCAATCCCAAGCCCTCGTCCAACACGGCATAAATTACAAAATGGGCAATGGTATACATTCCTAAACAAGAACGGTGTAAGTTAAAAATCAAAATTAACAATCTTCTAAAGTTGAGATACTATAGTATAATAATCATATCTATTTCTTGCTAAACACTAAGGGTGCGTTTGATTCGCAAATTAGTAAGTACTGGACAGAACAGTACAGGACAGAACAAGACAGTACAGGACAAAATAAGATGGTACAGGACAGGACAAAATTGTATCGAAGAGATATAGGGAGATAATTTTTTCATATTTGAAATTAAAAAGGGTATTTTCGTATTTTTTGTAGTTGTACTGTGGACAAAAAGTTGTCCTGTGGTTTCGTGAAGAACAAAAATTCCTGATTTTGTGCTGTCCCTTGCTACCTATTTTGTCCAGTCCCATAACCAATTTTTACATCAAACAGGGTACAAAAAGTTGTCCTGTCCAGTACTCTATTTTTTAGCAGATCAAACGCACCCTAATAGTTTTAAATATTAATTTTTTTCAGAAGTATAAATATGCGCATCTGAATATAGAAGCCTCAAAAGATTTTAATTCACACTTACAAACAATAGGATATTAGTTAGAAATTGATAGGTATGGGGACTGTTAATCAGTCAGTCCATTTAGTTAGTCAAAAGAGGTAAAGTTAGATAAATAGAGGAAATCATAATAGAAAAAGACAGTTTTATCGTACTTTGTATGGAAATAAGAGATCTTTGTGAAGGGAATACCCGTGGAAAGAATTCTATTCTCCATTAACTTTTTAGTTTTCAATAAAATAGTTCCACTCTTTTGATTCTTTGTATCAATTGTGAAGGGAATACCCATAGAAAGAATTCTATTCTCCATTAACTTTTTAGTTTTCAATAAAATAGTTCCACTCTTTTGATTCTTTGTATCAATTTTCATTCAACTTCTCTAAGTTCAAATTTATTGCATAGTCTGCTTGAAGGCTTTGAAATACTTGGTGGACATGTATCCTTGGGTGAGGTATTTTGGAAGAAGGGATCACAAGTTCACAACTAGCTGAGACCAAGACAGGGCTCAACAAAATCAATCAAACTATCTGACATAATGGCAATTGCTCTGTTAGTCAATTAGTCCATTTGGTTAGTTGTCTTGACCTAATTTAATCTCAAGGTAAAATAGTTCTATTATTTTTATTTTTCTTATCAATTTCCCATTTCAATTGAGTTTCCATCTTTAATGATCTGTTGGAGAATTTACACAAGATCTTAACATGATCAACCATATGTCTATTTTTCTTTGAATTAGTTTACATACAAAAATAGTTTCTCCCCTAAAATGGTGTATGAACCTCCTTAAATTGTTCATAAATTGTCAATCTCAGTCCTACTGTAATGAAGTGTGAATCTGAAGATGATGATCAGTCCAAGGATCGACCCCGTTTACCCCCTCAAAAAAGAAAGATAGCAGCAATTTCAATAACAAATTTTGAAGTGTGATGTAAGAAATAAAAGGTACCTTTCATCATCAAAAAATTTGCATATACTGCAATAGTACTTTGCCATTGAAAGTGCATTACATGAAGGTGTCATGCATATAGGCCCAATCGGCTGTATATTCAGGCAGCGCATACACATCATTTCTGATGTTGCTTTTCTGTGATGATCAAGCAGATGTTAGAAGCACATTAACGGACAACCTAGTACTACAAAGATCCTGCTATACCGGAGTGTCGAAGTCTAGGGACTAGAAGTATAACTACTATAAAATATAGGAAATCTCAACAGAAATCTACCTATCCATTGAGTGATCGCTCACATTGTCATGACAAAATCTGCAAGTAAATAATTTGCCACAACATGCAGCTCGAAGCTTGCAATTTCTCTTATAGTGCTCACACCCAAATACAAGTTTCCCTGGGTCCCGAAATGATGGTGAGTGTCCTTCTATTTCGACATCATTAGATGATCCTTCAGATGGAGCTTTAGGTGATTTCTGCTGAGCAGCTATCCAACGACTAGAATACACAAAGAACTAATCAACAATTGGAGCTTGGTGACAATAGGTAAAATCGTATCAAATAAATATATAGTTAATTACATCCTTATCAAATAAAATCAAAGAATTCTGGACACTGGAAACAACCTTGTCAAAAGATTCTGCACAAGATATGCCTTTCTCCTTGGATCAAGAGTTGAGTCACGATAAACCTTACGGATCTCAGACTCAAGTTCATTCTGATTCATCCGAAAAATGTCTTTCCAACCTGGCTTGAACATTTGATCATTGAGGTCCAAGCATTCCTGATACTCAGATCCTGGAAAAGAATAAAACACACAATAATATTAATTATCCATCGCACAAAGTCCGCATAAATGAAAGAAACTATAAGCAATTAGAAACCTTTTTGAGAAGTGCTACGATGTGATGTTTCTGTATGTGCTATAGATTCTGGACTCTCTTTCCAGCATTCATTAAGCCATTCATTGAACATAGTATTCTTAGTTGCCTGCTTCCATGTATCCATCATTTTATTCTGTTCATCCTGTGTTAATGCAGAAGTAACCCACGGTAACATTGACTGGAGAACTTCAGCCCCTGTAGTTCCAATTATCCGGCCTACTATCTTATCTTGTTCTTCCACAGTGAAATGTTTCCCAAACAATGGCCACAGTTCACGCTCTTCCCTGAAAATGTGCTGATCCAGGGTCACTCTCATGGATTTGCACATCCCCTGAAGCTTTGTTGCAAGTTCGTTATACTTCTTGACATCATCACTGTCATCGGCATCGGAAGTTCTAAAATTACTACCACTCAAATCCTCTGCCATATGGGTCAACTGCAAGGCTTCATGAAGGACAGAAAACTCAGAAAGAACGCAGGAAATATCTTCAAACAATTGTTCTTCCTGCTTATGGTCCAACATGTATGAATGGCTCACATTGTGAAGGGCCTCTTTGGATTCTAATGCTGGAAATACTATATCATCTTCTGCATTACTATGAGCTCTATATAAACCCCACAAAAGACGAAATCTTCCACTAAATTGCCGAATAATTGTCTCGTCGCTATCGCTCAGCTTTCCAGATTCAACATCCAGATACTCCAAGTCTTTACGTATAGCTTTATGGAATTTAAATATGGTATCAATTGGTCTTTCTGCAGAGCCAACATCACATGAGCTGCTCTCTGTTTCCCATATGAAAAGACTGGAATTAAGATATGGAGCCGAAGAGCTGAAAGACAAGGAGCGTAAAGACTTGGCTGTAGAAATTGAACTAAGCCCCAAATTGTTACTATTTACACCTAAACCTGGCACGCAACAGGACCGAGGACTGCAGCCTTGTTTCAGGATACTTTCGGTCTCTGAAATTTCAGGTACATCTCCGTTGTTCAACTTCAATGCGTTTCGCTTGACTGGTCTTTTGTTTCCATCTGACTCACATATTACTGAGCAATGTCTGTCAGATGATGCGGAGGAACAAACACATGATGGCAGAGCAATATTTTCTTCAATATCAGAAAGTCTTTGAGCAGGACAGCGATCTGATGTGCCCGAAGACAAACACGGGCCTTCATTACGAGCATTGCATGCCCAACCGCTGAAGAGTGTGACCAGAGCAGAATCTGTTGTTGGTGCTGAAAAAGATTAAGTTGTCGAACATAGATTAGCAAAAACAATTCTCAGAAAGACGATTTCTTTAGAAAGAAAGGAAATAAAAAATAGTCAAAGGAACCTGCAAATTGCATGTTTCTCAGAAACATCTTTGCTTCTTCTTCAGTTAAAGATCCTACCAACCATGGTAGGACTCTCTCGATCAATTTCAAAGGCATCATGCATAAGCTTTGATACAGAAGTTCACATTGTTTTCTAAAGCTAAAGTGCTTTCTTGCAAGTGGAAGAACCTATAGATGAGAGTGATTATGTAAACACTAGATATATCAAAGGGAGTTTATGTGCCAATATCTTATAAAGAAATTTTCATGTCATATTTCTCTTCCAATAGAAGTTAGTTAATCAACAAAGAGATACCACAGTTGTTTATATTTATCAACTTCTGCAGATATGATACTCAAATCTCACCATTTGATTGATCTTGCTGTTGTAACTAACATTTCATTTGCTTAACATATTTACATTATACGCTAGTCACTCAAAAATTTCACCACATAAGCAATGATGGCTTACCTGGACTTCTTCACTATGGAAATGCCTCTGTATGGTTTCCATTATATGATCAGCATGTGAGCATAACTTGGAATAAAATTCAACTTCTGAATTAGATGACGCTCCTTCACTTAGAATACTTTCAATCAAACACCGAAAGTCGTTAAATTGGCTTTCTTCTTCAGCATGCTCCTGAAAGAAAGAAAATTCTCCATCTACCGCTGGAAAAATAACCTTGTCCTCAGCAATACTGCATTCAGAGAGAAAAAATTCAGCAATAAAGGTTGGTGTTTACCATAAGTTATAGTATGGAATTGGTTTAATCGAATAAACATATGATACTTCAACTAAAAGGATAGTGTTAATACAAAATTAACGCAATACCTATGAAATATGCAAACGTCAGCAATGAATTGCAGTCTATCATTAAAAGCTGATATCTCGGTAAAATCTCCAGAGTGTTGTATCCTTCTGGTCTCTACTGCTATCTCACTTAATTCTTTTTTTATTGCATTATGCCAGAGCAATATCTCATCTATAGGATGTGTTCCGGTGGCATCAGAAACATCTAGCATAGATCCAGAATGTTTCCTTTTGCCAGTTGTTGTGAACTCACATACACAATTAACTCTTCCAACCTGATGGGTTAATGGGCTAGAACAACATTGAACTTGAGAATGAACTGCACTACTTTTAATTGTGTTAACACTACTTCTCCCTTCCATCCAGGTGAAAACAACCTTCAATAATCAACAAATAAGCAAGAATCAGATGATATATTACGGTTACAATTCAAATTATATAAATAATATAACTGGACCGGAATGTGAGACACACAAGTAATCCTTGTTGTGAACAATCAGTACCTTACAATAGTACTAATACATGAAGAGCACAAGTAGAACATAGAAGAATCGTTTTTCCATATCATCAAAACAATTGATACCGCCCTCCAATTACTCTCACTAACTGCATTATAACTACTCTCTTTGCACAGTAACCAACCAAAAACAGTTAATATGGTATTTTGTTATGTCTATTGATAAAAACTTCTGCTTATATTAATAGTCCAATTGGGCTCTAATTAATTTCCTAGACTCCCTCTTATTCTTCCTAATGTAGACTCTGCTAATACTGCCTCCAAATCTCTAAATATAGGAGGACCCTCCTAAGATTTTTCTGTGTCCCTATTTATAAGACCTCTTTCAAACTTCCAACGGCATTATTTATTTCGTTATCAACATCTTTCAATTTATTACTACCTCCATCTCTAAATATAGGACCCTCTTCTTAATCATGTTACGACTTTTTCTGTAATAAATACTATGATTATGATAAAAATATAAACTAACTTTTTCTCCTGAAAGGTGAACTTGTAACAAATTCAATACTGCTATCAATTTTTTTTAATTCTCGTGATTTAGACAACTGGGTTCTATATTAGGGATGGAGGTCGTAATAAATTGAATCATCAGCTTTAGCACAAAAAGTAACATTATTAACATAGAAAATAGGACAACGATGCTCTAAAGCAGGATTTGAAAACCACACCTTTTGAAGAAGCCTTTCCTCTGGCACAATCTTGATTAAGAAATCTCGTAAATCCTGAGATTCATCAGCTGATATAGATGTTGAAAGCCAGGGAAGAAATTCTGCCATCATATTCACAGGAATACTGCAAAGAAACTGCCAAACTAAGGATGCTTGTTCCTCAAGAGAGAACTTCTCAATAAGCAAAGGAAATACCTGACATATCCCAACAAACAAACAAAAAATTAGACACATTGCCCATCAAACAAAATGATTAGACACATCCCCAAAACAAATTAGATTAATTATCCATTTAAACTACAAAGCTATGACAAAAAGATACAATGAATACTTTAGGAATCATCTGTATTGTGCAAACTTTCTTAAGGTAGTCTACGAGTGAAACTTGACCGTGTTATCCATTTGGCATATCAAACCATTACAAAAAAAAAAACAAGGAAGTAACATATATGTAGATATTGATCACCAAAAAACAATAAACATCTTCTCGCGTACATTAGTGAAGGAATTTACCATTTAGTTAAAATAATAATCTTTAACAAATAAAACCTGAACGGACTTAATTGATTGTTGCAGGATTTACACTTGATTAGTCTTGCTGAATCATCAAACGAAGCCCATATGGTTCTGCTAAAAGCAATAGTGTCTACAAGAGCATTTAACCCATCAATTAAACAAAGCACAAATACATTACTATACACCAAAAGGTGATGTGATTTTATAGTTTTACCACTTAACCTATTTGGCACATAGCCATGTTATAAAAGTTAATAATATCAGTTCTTTTCATGATAGAGAGGGCCCTTTGTCCTCCAAACTCCTAACTATCTTCTGGTCATCATATTTTTAAATTAATAATAATAATAATAATAATATTAATAATAACAAAAATTCTAGCTTGTAGGAAAAATAAATGAAGAACTACATGGTATTTATCTATCTTATCATTAGAGTCCAAGTGGAATACTAAATAAGAGCTATTAAATAACCTTGTACCTGTTCCTCTTCCTTTGCCAAGTGTTGACTAACTGATGTTTGTAAAGCTCCTGTGCAAGATGCTAATTCTCTTGGAAAACTCTCATCATTCTTGATGGAAGAATTTAACAGCTCAAATAGATGATCAAAAAGATTGCTCTCACCCTTGTGCTCAAGAGAATATGTCTGTGCTACATTCTTCACGCGTCTGTCTAGAGCTGGAAAAATGACCTACATTCCAAAATACATTTCCTTCAGAACATTTGAAACATAGCAGAAGAGATAAGGAGTAAGGACTGATAAAATCCAAATGAATACAATAATGCTTTGTTGAAAGAATGAGAACCATATAGCCTTATCGTTGTAAAAAAATTCAATCAAACTCTATGAAAACATTGATACGAAATTCAAGAAAAAACAAATGGAAGATCTGGTAAAATTAATTAACAAAGAATGATTGTTAAAGATCATTTCATATAGAATGGCAAAAACTCAAACAAGTTTATGTGCCACTAACTGTGTGCTAGCGACATCAACTTCTTATAAAAGCTCAATTTAGTAGTGAATGAGTACTACATTATCATTACTATTTGCATTCAATCAGGTCTTTCTTTTTTATCAGATACACAACAGCCTATTTACAATACTTAAATTGTCATTCTTTCCATCGGATTAACAAACAGAAGGAGCCATATCTGAATTTTATTATCGAATCAACTTATCAAATAAAAAAAAAACAATCTAATTGAACGGTAAGTTCCACTGTGATGAAGGAAAATGGATTCTCTACCTTTACTATTTGATTCTTCAGAAAGCTAAAATGCTATATATAATACAGTTTTCTTTTCACCGTCTCTTTCCATGAATAGTAACAGAAGATTAAATTAAATTAAATAAGATTAACAGAGATTTATAGCATGCAAATCAATTGATTGATTCTGTACATTTAAAAATCAAAATAGTTTCGCTAAAGTTAGACCTAAATTTACAAATACGAAAACAAAAGCGTAATTTGATTTCGTCAACAAAAATGCAATCAACTAAGAAAATCTTAAGTTTCTACACCATTTATCTTAGCAATGGAAATTCGATTATACAGTTTATTTAATAAAAAGAAAAAGGTAGAAAATAGAATTAAACGAGATTTGAACCTCATCTTCAGCATTGGAGTGGTGTTTATAAATAGAGCTGAGGAAATGGTAACGCTCTAAGAGTGGGTGAATATCAGAGCGATTACCGGTAGCGAATGCCATGGCTAATCGGTGTAAAGCGTCAAGCTCATTACGAATGGCTTTATGAAAGAATAAGAAAATCAAAATTGGTGAGTCGAGTTTGGAGCACTTCAAACCGCCATTGAGAGGCGAAGAAGAGGAATCGACTTTGTTGGCTGAATTGGAGAGAACCGCCACTCCTCCTCCTCCACAATCTAATGGCGTCGCCATCTCGCAATTGCAATTTAGTTTGTTTCTAACAGCTTATTTTTCGTGAAAATTGTGCGTTAAAGTAATATTCCATGAAAATATAATAGTAATAATAATAATAATAATAATCAGTGTGTGTTGTTTCTTTCTTTCTATCTGTACGGTGGCAATGAGAGTGAGAGAGAGAGAGAGAGAGAGAGGTGGTTTTGTGTTGTGTTTTAGTTTGGTGATAAGCGGAGATGAAGGGAAGGGAAGGAAAAGATGTGTTTGGTTTTGGTTGCGATAAGAAGAGAGAGGCCCTACCAGTACCAGTAATGTAGCGCGAGAGAGTGCGAGGGAGGGAGAGAGAAATTTATATATATTGGCCCCACTACCACATGGCTTATTTTATAACGTTGGATCTTATTGTATAAGAGTATTTATATTTATTTGGTTGATGATCTAAATGATCATAGATATCATGATTTTATAATCATCTCTCCCTTTCGCATGTGAGATTTAAATTGTAGTATTCATGTAAGCATTAAAAAACAAAAACAAAAAATGTTATTTATCCCAAAATAATTGTCATATATTATTTATAAGATTGTTTTTTTCTATTTTACTTTTATTACTTTTTAGTCTAATGATTAAAGAAGACAATAAAGTAACTAAATAATCTACTTTTTGGTATTTCAATGTTTACTATCAATAAAGAGTAGGGGTATTTCTGTAAAAGTCTTATTCTCTTTCTTTCATTTACACACTTTTCTTAACGTGTGTGAAGTGGTCAACTATGACACTTAAATTGGGACGGAGGGAGTATTAATTTAAATCATATTAAATTATTAATTTAAGTAAAATTATACTTATCTTTTATCTTATTTATTTGTAATATTTTTTGCTTTTATTTTTTTTATTAAATTGGTCCTTTATTTTATCTTATTTATAACGTTTTAATGTTTGTAAGACTAAACTCTTAGCAACGAACTATTGTCTTAAGTGTTAAAAAATTATAAAATAAGATAAGAGAAATTCGGTAGGACATTTGCACGTAAAATATAGGGATCAGAATTCGAACTATGGTGTGTCTACTTACTCATCTTTAAAGTGTGAAATTCTAGCTGTCAAACTATTTGATAAAAAAATAAAATTAGTGACATGTATCCTTAAGAGGCGAAAGGAATATAATGTCAATCATTTATTTTCATCAATTAGATCAACTAATAACCCAATTATCCATTATTTAGTTAAAGTAGTTTGTTTTTAACCAAACACAATTAGCTCATTTGATTGATGATAAAAAAATTCAATACAACGAGGTACTATTGAAGTGAATGTGAATAAAGCAATAATTGATCGTTCTAGCTAAAATATGAGCCATCATATTTATTTATTGTTTTGTAAATTTAATTTCAATGTTCGAAATACATTAGAGTAAAGACTTAGGCTTTGTTTGCGAGTTTGGAGGGGAAGGGAGGGGAGGGCTTTGGAGGGAGGGAAATAGAGAGAAAAATAGAGAAATTTTTTACATTTTTTGAGAAAGTGTTTTTTATAGAGAATGACAAATAAGTACTTATGATTAATATATTATAAAATTAAAAATATTATAAAAACATTAATTAAATTTGAAGAATTCATATAAACCCTCCAAACCCCCATCCAATACCATTTTTGAGTTCCACCAAATTGGGGGGTTTTTGTGTTATGAAAAAAAAATAATCCTTCAAGCTCCTCCCCTCCCAAACTCTTCTATTCCTTCCATTTATTTCTTCCTTTTTTTCAAAACCACTCTCTCTCCTCCCTCCAAACTCGCAAACAAAACTTTAATAGATGAAATAATAGAACTAAGCTCAAAACTCCTTAAGGATCAACTTGTATACCGTCTGCCGCAACCTTAAAGTCACTCTCAATTATAATGTTAGACGACCATCCTCTAAGCATACTATGAATGAGCAAGACTTACCGTCCTAACTACTCGTGTATGTCCATGATTTGTATACCGTCCAAACATACCAGTGAAAAAAATTAAAGATGTTATGCAATGATCAACACATACTTTATATTTTTGGTGGACTCACCACATATTTTAACAAGTAGCAAAGAAAATGGAAAAAATTTCTTAAATTACTTGTCACATGACTCACATCGCATTTATAAAAAACCACATATATCCAATCTGTTCACTATCAAAAATAACTCTCATGGCAATCTTGTGAACAAAAGGTTGTTCTTTAATTGATTACTGTTTTGAGTTTAATTAATTTCTTGAAATCACTAGTCAAATAACAACCGCCGTAAACAACCTTTAAGTCTAAATAAGATTGCTTATGTACGTAATTTGACTTTTCAAGTAAGTGAGAAATTAGTTTGACTAATCTCCTCGAATATTGGATGAGGTATTTTTAGAGGTACAGGTGAAATAGTTTTTTAAGGTTTAGTCTTTTTTTATCAAATTTTAAGGTTTAGTATATATTATAAAATTAAAAAAAAAATGAACATAATAAATCGTATAAAAATTAAAATTAAAAAAGGACATTTCAGGACAGATGTGCAGTAAATTTGATATTGTGACGTAAAATTATATATAATATTGTTTTTTTATAAAAAGTGATAATGATATGTATTTTACAGGTTAGAATAACCCCAAAAAAAACAGTGACCACAACTTGAATAACAACAAGTTGATGACGAAACGCAACCTACTAATGAAGAAAATTTGAAAACGAAATATATGGTAATGGTTCCATGTTACTATTTGTTATATATATTCCTCTCCATTTAAATGGTTGAATGAAAATTCATTTCAATTTCTTGAGATTAATATGTAACTTTTTTTTTTGACAAAGGAAATACTAGTAATTTAAATGCTCAGTAGAGGTAGAAAACCTTGAAATAAAATGATGAGAAAATATTTTTTTGACGAAAATAAATACTAGTACACATTATTACTTGAACTTGTAGAAGTGTATGAACATAATTTGATAAATCTAATTATATTGACAACTTCTACAATTTATGGTGTACATGTATTGAAGTTTAGTTTTTTGTTGTTGGTGTAACTTACACCGTGTAAGTGATGTGTTAGATTCCAGATCTTATTTTAATAACATCTTGTTTATGGAAAAAGAAATATAGCCCAAGCTTCCAACCTATTTTTACATTATTCCAGCTCATTGTACTTCTTATTTAGGAAAGAAAAAAGAAAGGTAAAAATTTTTGCTACTTGTCACTAGATTATTATTAGATAAAAACAAAAACATAAAATCTTGTACCGGTGTTGTGATACCTCACTATTTAATTCATAAAACCTAATTCCATTGTAAATCCTATAGTCTCAATTTGATTTTTTCTTATGTCAGTATGCAGATCTATTTTTTTTAATAAAATGGAAAGAAATGTATCTATCACCTTTACATCTCCTTTACATATGCATAATGCATGTGTTAGACACAACTATGGCACACATTAATCCATTAAAATATTGACCTGTCCTTTTACTAATGGATCCACTTATAAGGTTATGTTTCCACTTTTTAGTTTCGTTCTTACTTTAGTTAGAGACTTAGAGATTCCTTATCCATTCATTCAATAATTAATACCAAATTATGTAACTTTAACATATGCATTTATATATATATATATATATATATATATATATATATATATATATATATATATATATATATATATTTTAGGCCATTTTCACTCTAACTCCTCTCCCGCACTAACATACTTTAGGCCATTGTTAATATAAAATTACTTTACTTTAGTTTAGACCCACTAATATATAGTATTAGAGATAACCAAAGTTGTAAATGACTAAATGGTATTGGTTACTCCACTGAAAATAAAAACATAGCATTCTCAGCGTGCATTTGCATGCCTTGTACCATGATCAATATATGAAATCACTACATGTGGGGAAAAATATGAACTTTCACCGAATAAATGTATTTGATTCTGCATTGATTTTGTAAATTTTTTATTTTAATTAGATAAAATGCATGGTTTATGTTTGAATAAACGAGGTATAATTTATTCGTAAAGATGAATTGAATCATAAATTTGAGTGTACAATAATGTTTGGAGTAAATAATTACTTCAACTTTTAGCTTCAATAGAATTAACTATACAGACAAAATTAACTAGTAGTATATTCAAGAACAATTAAAGATGCCAAAGTTCATTATACATATTCAATTTTAGTGATACTAAACTAGAACCAAACACACTAAAAGTATACTAGAAAAATGTAACTGTGATGAGTGGAATTTGAGTGGGCTTTTACTAGCTAGCATTCGAGTGGACAATTATAGTATGAACAAAAGAAACAAACACCTGATCCTAATGATGATAATGAGAAGTAATTTGATTACAATGTCAATCATATGCCAATAATTATAGAAGTTTATATTGGTAAATGTTCTTTGAGTTATAGAGGTTTTAGTTTTGATTCTCACCGGTGCCAATTTAGATAGGCTAATTTAGCATCTTCAAAAAAAAAATTAAATCCTTGGAATATCCAAAATTAATTTTGAAGCTTTTGGTGTTAAGTACTAGTAGAATGTAATGGTTATGACTTATGAGGTTTCAAACTAATATTTCATGATATCAATGAAAGGGAGGAGTTTATTATAGTGTGGTCATATATAATTTAGGCATTTTGATGCCTTTGATTTTCAACATTTTGTCCCCTTTTAGCACAAGTGTCGTGTACTAGCTACATTAATGCGATTAGCCTCCACTTATATGATCAAAAGTGAGGCCATATTATCATATTACATATACTACTCACCAAGTAAATATAAAAAGTGTCGTCAACTTGAATATGATGACCAAGATATCTTTTGGCGCAACATAACATATAGGGTGCTTTAGCGTGCAAAGATAGGATTCCATTTGGTATCGACAAATCTTTAATGGTGAAAAGAAAATAAAAGAAAAGGGTTAGAAAGAAAGTGTGGAAAAAAAACAAGCTCAAAGTGCTCAGCTATCAAATCTCCCAATGTAATGCTGGTCAAATCGTTGCTTAAATAAGTTATTCACTAATTGACTTCACATAATAGAGAGAAGAAAAA
Organism: Trifolium dubium; assembly: GCA_951804385.1. NCBI lineage: Eukaryota > Viridiplantae > Streptophyta > Magnoliopsida > Fabales > Fabaceae > Trifolium > Trifolium dubium. Next base: position 780,141 of record OX638075.1, on the reverse strand, counting down.
AAAAACTAACTCATTTAGTAGAAACATCACATATTATATATAGAGATCAGAGTTCAAAGTAAGATACATTCAGATACAATTGTGTTTGGTTGAACAATAAGCACTATAATTATAATATATATTGATGTATTTTTATATGTAAGAATTAGAGTTTTTTTTTTTAGGTAGGCTAGTGGTTATAATTTCACCATTTAAAGATGAATGAATAAGCGTATTAAGATTCGAACCCTGGTCCATGCATATTACGTGCAATAGTCTTGCCAACCGAACTAGACTTATCGGACGTAAGAATTAGAGATTAAATCTTGATTATCACATATTTGTATTTTATATGTCAAAATCTCTTACTAGTTTAGACCAATTTATTATTGATTTAACAAATCATTTTAATTTGAAGCACATCGTTCATTTAATTTTGTATGATATGATAATCACAATTCTTCAGAAAGTCTCGTCAAATTCTCTATCTCTTAGCACACGCTCTATTACAGGCTTATAGTTACAGCATAAATACCTAGAGCATTACCCTCAATAATTCACAAACATTTAACATTTTGATCTTAACGATATACAGTACATAATAGTAAAAAGAGGCATTTATCCACCAGTTTTCTCCAAACAAAACAGCTTGTACTGAGTCACTCGGACCCTGAGATTTCCAAGAAGAATAAATAAAATATAATGGCAAATGTTTAAATATAAGAACTTCATATATCTACAAAAACAAGGGGCAACTACAACAACCAACTTGATAACTCACTTCTTGAATATGGCCTTTCTATAACATGTACACAAAACAGACAATAAGGGGAATAAAACAATATCAAGATATGAAAACCAATGACAAAAATATGTATATGAACAAAGAATCTACAAAACTCAAGGGCTCAGCTCTAGAAATACAGGTAAACAGCCTCAATCAATAACAACAGGTGATGATATATTTAAAACAAAATCCTATTAATGCTACAAAAGAAAATCTGGAATTACTGGTGTTTGGGAAACCACATTTAAGGGTGAATTGGCTCTTTGATGAGTTTTACGTCTGCCATGGCGGTGGCTACTCTTTTTCTTTCCCCTCTGATCAGATTCTTCCCCTTCAACAGTCTTCTCTTTACCTCTCCGTCTTCTCTCTTTATTTTTGCTACTCGAATTGGGATTTTCAGGATCAGGCTTTTCTGCATCACCTAGATTTTCTTTCATTTCAGATGGAAGATCTGTGCCTAGTTTCTTCTTCCCTTTCCGCTTAGTTGATGACTTATCAAGAGGATTACTTCGAGAGACACTTGGGCTGGTTTCACTTCCTAGAAGAACGTCTTTTATGGCACCAGAAAGAGAATCATCTCTTGGCTCTGGCTTTTTGTTTGGAATCGGTGCTACATCTCCATCATCCAACTTTACCACTACAGGCCTGGGCTTCATTTGATTTGCCTTTTTCTTCAAAAGAAGTGATTGCTCAGTCAACTTAGCTAGCACATCAGCTTCATCATTTATATTACTGTTTGACTTGGGGTCATTTGCTGGAGGATAATCATTTGAAACAGTCTCACTCTTATCTGAAGCAAGGTAATATAATCCATGCCGCTTACGGTGTTCAAGCAAGGATGTAGATTCATTTGATGGCCCTGACTCATCATTTTTCAGAAGATTAGATGAAGTATCCGAGGTAGTGCCAAATTGAGGACCTCCTGTGTAAAATGAACTTGATGAAGGTAACTCAATATCACCACATATTGCTTTTAAGTCGTCAAGATTCTCTTTAAGAACTAAGCCATCAGGTACAGCAACTCTTCCCTGTGCACTTATTGAGACTGGACCAAGTTCTGCGGAAAAAGCATCACGGATCGATTTGACAACAGCTGAAACTTGAGTAAATTTCTTGTCCACAGTGTCCACATTCTGACCTGAGTAATCAATTATTTCTGCTTTTACCAACTGTACAAAGGCAAATATGTTTCGCGCTCTCTCTAGTACTTCAACATCCTGATTTGCTGTTAGTGAACCACAAATTAATTCAATTCGATTTAATAGGCTTACAACAGATTCATGTGTGAAACTCTTCGTCGACAAAACTGTGACAACCCTATCTGTGTTGTTTTCATCAGAGAGATCATCAGAAGATTCAGCAGTTGTATTCCTTGGGTTAAAGCCCTCGTCATGTTCATAATTTGAACCTTCAGTGTCATTTTTAACAAGAGACATTTCTGACTGTACACCATCCAAATTGCCACAATATGAGGACGAGGTACCTTCATCTTGATCAAGGTAACAGTCCAGGAAAAAACTTAAAACTTTAAGAACAGAATTGATATAAACTGCTCTTATTGACGGCGGCAAGAGATTCGTCCGAGGCTGTACGAGAGCATCAATGAGTTCAAGTGGATTGCTCACAAGCTGTACATACTCTCCAGCAACCCATGCAGAAGCACACAATATCTTATGCAAGTACACATTACCCAACAATGCAGGATCAATCAACAGATCACGAGCAACCCGAACTAGCTGTAACCTAGCATCCTTAACTCTCATGCCAATATCAATAAGCTGATTCTCAATTTCTTCACCCTTTTGGCAGTGAGGAATTGTTGCCATTTCTCCCAAAAGAGATACATACCAATCAAAATCAACAATGACCTCATAATCATTCCTACCACACGTGGTTAAAATAGAACCCAAAATCTCGTTGCAGAACTCTGGATCAGATTTCAACGCATAATTAAGCAACACCCTAGATATCTCCACCACATTGCTCTCAGACACCATGGCCATCAACAACCGCAATGACTCAATTTTAATATTTGAATCTTCGTCATCCAAAGATTTAATCACAGCATCCTTATTCAACAAAACCGCCCACAAATGCTTCGGTGCAGCAACCGAAAGCGCGTGCAGACCAAGATACCTAAGATTAGGATCCTGATCATCCAACAACTCCCTAATTTTCGAAACTGCCAACTTAACAGCAGACTCATGATCACTCAAGCTAGTAATAACAGTCCTCACACACTCAAAAACAAGCGATTTCGCTCCAGATCTCCTAATATGATCACAAATAGGTTCAACAATCCTCTTCCCTAACCTAGGTTCCAAAGGAGCCAACCTAGCAAAAATCTTCAAAACCTTAATCAAAACCCAATTATTCTTAGAATCAACCAAAATCCTATAAAATTCCGGCGCCAATGGAAGATACGATCTCGGATCCTTAGAACTAAGTTCACAGAAAACTCCAATAACAGCAATAACAACCTGATTATCAGAACTTTCTAAATTCTCAACCAATCGCTTAAAGCAAACCCTAACAGCATCAGGATACTTATCAAAAACCCTCAAAACAACAGCAATAGCTTTATTCCTAATAAAAACTCTAGAAGACGATAACAAATTAAAAAGATCGGGAGTGAGATCACGCGCGAGGTCGAGAGTAGCAATAGTAGATAAACAATGAAGAGCGAGTGAAGAGTGATAATGATTCGTCGATGAAAGATCTTTACGAAGCTGATTAGTGATGAGGAGAAGAACAGGAGTTGAATCGTGAAATGAAATTGATGCGGCGTGGTAACCGATTCTTTTGTGAGAGAATAGAGAAGAAGACATTACCTCGACGACGTGAAAAGAGGCCCATGACATATCAACGCCGTGGATGGCGGAGAGATAGGTGAGTTTTTGAAGAGCGGTGGATTTGGTTTGTGGATCGGTGGATTTGATTTCGCGACGGATATCTTCAATTGATTTAGAAATGAAAGTTGATTCGTTGAGAAGTTGAAGACGCATGGATTTGATGAGATCATCGAGAGTTCGTTGGAAGAGATTGTCCATGATTGAAGAAGATGAAGACCCCGCCATTATGGGATTGGGAAGAAGATGGTTTGGGAGGGAGGGTGGTGAATCAATTGTTCTGACCGGTGAACCGGTGATAGTATGTTCTTGTTGGCAGCTCCTCCGGGAGAACTTGGATTTCAGAATGGGCTCAACTGCTTGTTTAGGCCCAAGTAAACTATTTTTCTTTTTGGAATAATAAACTAATTTAGATCGTCTATTCCTTTCGGATTTCGGAAGAATCCGAGTTCAATTCATGAATAAAACAATTTTTTAGTCAGTTTTTACTTAATTCACAATCAAATTCTAAATTACTAAGACTCCTTCATCTAAGAATCAAATGGTGAAAACAAACAATAGTCTATTCCTTTTCTACATTGTTTACGATAAAAAAAAATATACTTAAACATAATTTTAGTCCACATATTTATCAAAATTGCAATTTTTGTTCATCTATTTTTTAATTGCGCAACTTCAATTCATGTTTTAGGTTTTTTTTTACCAAATTTATAATTTTGACCATATAATTTGATGACGTGAGAACAAATTAAATAGATTAAATGGCTGACATGAAAACAAAAGAGTGAATCACCAAATTTGTTGGTGTCAATATAAGTCACTCTTAAATAGGTCTCTCACTCTATCAATATATTAGTCCTCATCTTTGTCAATTGCTTTATATAATTTAGTCTTTTAGAAGGACCAAATTGATTTTTTTGACTAAAAACAAAAACAAATTGAGAAACATTTGACAAAGACACGTATTAATTTGGTGATTTACTCGAAAAGAAAATGTTTAAACACTAAGAATCTTAACAAATAGAGTGTTAAAATGACTTTAAGACGAAAATTAGTTAAAATGATACAAGAGAAAGAGAATGAGAGTGACCAATTTATCATCATACCATCAAATCATACCCTTAAAATCACGGGTTAATTAAATTTTTTTAAATAAGACCAAAATTGTGCAAATATGAGGATCAAATTACTTGCATTTTAATTGTTTCAGTTTTTTTTTGTCAAATGGTCTAGTGGTTAAAATTTCATTCTTGCGCACAAACAAAAAATTTCATCTTTGAAGATAAATAAGTGGGCGTACCTGCGATTGAACCTGGTAGTAAATTTCATCTTGTTGGCTATCAATTAATTCATATATAAATTTGAAATTGGTAGTAAATTTTTTTTACTTTTTCGTTATGCATTGAGTAAATTTGAACTTGGTAGTAAATTAATCCTCCTTTAATCCAACAAAATCATTGTAATAAAAAATAAAAAAATAAAATCTTGAAACGGGTCATATAAGGCAATATAAGACAACTAATAAATTATTTATCACGTGATCATGTGATTATTTTTGTTTGGTATCAATGTAACAAAAAAAGAATTTGACAATAACAATTAATATCAAATGCACCACAAGAGAGAATGCATGATAGGAGAGTCTTGTGAGGATAGAGAAAAGAAAAAGTTCTGGCTTATTATATATAAAGATAAAGATATCATCCACTTGTTGTTATTGATTGCGCTGTTTACCTATTTAAGAATATTGTGTAATTCATACATTATTCTATATAAACAATTGAATAATCCATTTTATATCTAGACAATAATACTGTCCAAATTCATCCATCTTATAATAAATCTAAAAAATAAAATGTTTTTTACATATAGGACCAGATGTAGTAGTTGCCTAAAAGCTTACAGATTACAAACCTATTTTTTGTAGTATTTTCAGAACATGCATAATTATTATTATTATAAGGGGAAGTATAGTTTGTTTCATTATTAGATTATTAAGCATGATAAGCCAAAGAGTCAAATACAATTATGATAACAATATAGACATAAGATTAACACTAAACTGATTGATTAATCTGATGCTTATGAATTTTTTTGATAATATTAGACAAATACAATTGCAATTAAAGATTTTGAATAATCACTCAAAATCAGTGGATATCAGTATCCAACTAAAACTACGACGTATTGGAATGTTCACCTAATCAAATAATATAATAAAAAAAAGGATGGAGAAAAAATAAAATGTTAAATAGATGCATACAAACGAATACACAGGTTGTTTTATTAAATAGAGTTTGTCGTTACATTCATATTCATATACCACAGTTTGGTCCACCTGGCCCACCATAAAAAAATACTTGTCTATACATCTTTCCTCCATAATCGTCCTTAAGGTCATAACAATCTAAATTAATAGTATCTGTGTACGACTTCATATCTTTACGTCTTACATCAACTTCATTATATTCTGAATCAATCAGCATAAGTTGATTCATGAAACCTGAGTTTCTAAAACCTTCTTTAGGCAATCTTCCACTTCCCATTGGGGGACTATCCGTATTGGGTGAAGCATAGGTTTGACCTACAAATCTAATTAATGATGCTCCATTACTTAGATGAGTGAATAGTTCTTATGGCCAATATCCCACGTATATTGGTGCAACTTCAATCATTAACCACCAATGACCTGTAGATCTATCCTGCAATAAGAAAATAACATATAGAGTATAACCATTAACCAACAAAAATATTACTAACTTTTAGTAAAAAAAAAACAAAAATATTACTAACTCATACTGAGTTGTAAATATTTTAGGTCTATTTTATTATCATTCTTTTCACTTACTTCAATTAAAACCTTTTTCAAATTTCTTAATTGAAATACTAAAAGGATTACTCAATATATGTCTTAATTAAAGAACAAAAAATATATTTTTTGTCACATAGTTTACTGATAGAAATTTGTCCTTATACATTACGTGTAATGTTCCTATAGAAATTTGTCCCCACATATATTTCTCGCGCACCTCCCACCACCCCCTATTTCTCGTGCACCCCCAAGCCACCTCATTTCTCGCGCACCCCTCATACATGTGGGAGGAGATTTGCTAACTTCCTCTCACATGGGTGGATGTTAGCAGCCCCTATATATATATACATACTCATAATCAAAAAATTTACCTGCTTTATTTTAAAATAAGAAGAGAGTTTTGAATTTGATCCAATATAATTAGTCGGTGAAATGACAGAACCAAGAGCTCTGTCCTGGTTGACTTGTACGAAACCCGGACAACGATAATTGTAACATCCAGTTTTTTTGTAGCCATCAGCCTGCATGTTTATACCAAATTGAGTTTGAGCACAATAACATTATGATTATTTCCCAGCACATTATAATTATCTAATGCATTAAATTCACACTCTTACCGTCCAGTCATTAGTTAGTCGAAGTTGGCTGTCTCCATATAAGCTTGGATGGACCTTAATGCATCAAGAAATGGGTGTAAATACTAGTATATTATAAAAGGGTTTTTTTTTTTACGAGTAAAAGGGACTTTTATATAGACGTAAAAAAATGTAACGTCATGTTTACCAAAAAAATTTTAATATCTTGTAACCAAAAAAAAAGAAAAAGAGAATGCAATGTCATGAAATTAAAAAAGAAAATGGCATAAACGTAATGAAAATAGAGTTTAATTATTATGTATTGTTGTTGTAGATTGTTTGTTACACATATATCCAGTCAAATCACACCATAATTGAGTAGTCGTCATCTTTGTCTATATGATCAGAGACAAACCGTTTACCGCACTGGAATAGGAAAAGCACAGCTTTCTTGTCACCAGCAATCTTTTTTCATTTATAAGTAAGTTTTTAAAATCTCTCCACAAATATTTACATGACATAATTTTATTGAATTCATATTTGAAAAAATAGTATTACACAATCAAACAATCAATGTATATAAATTAAAATCATGAAAATAACTCACCCCGACTCCGACTTTTATGCTATTAAGTTCCGTTGGGGGTCCACTCTCAATCCAAATTGAAGATATACTGTATTGGTTTGCTTCAAGTGATAGATTATATCCAGTTATGCCTGCGTATGCTCCATGATATATCATGGTTTGGGGTGCATCAAAGGAAACCGTCTATAGAACACAAAAATATCAAAATTATTGATCTAGAAGCATTTGCTTCCACTTACTTTAATTTTGATATTTTTTTAAATTATATATATATATATATTATCAATTGAACATAATTCAATTCTTAAACCACCAAATTGATGTCTTTAGTTTTTGGTTGGTCTTGTTTTATGAATAATACTATTATATTCCTCGTAAAATATAATGATTAAAAATATACACTTACATGATAGCCAGGGGCACTTTTGGAATACCGCTGAAAATCATCAATTTGTAATTTTGAAGACGAATTAGTAATAATTTGATGTCTTCTTGCCTTGTTGTAGATAATCACTTTTCCATCTGGACATTTGTACACTGTTTTACCATAAGATGGTCCACTTTGCATGATGTTCTTTGCGAATGTTGGGTAAAGCTACACATGTTGCAATGAAGATGAAAAACAATATGTTTCAAATGAATTATATACTTGAAGTTTAAATTATTTGCAAATGATTAAATTAATCTTAAATAAAGTTGCAGGTTAGAAATCTTGAATAATAAATAATTTGGTTAGTTAAAATTATGTCATTCTTTCCTACTTCATCAAATAACAATTAGTTTTCACATCACAATAAAGTAAGATAATTAATCTTATAAATTGTTCAACTATTATACCTGAATTTTGTGATTTTTTAGTAAGGGATGTTGTAGAGCGGGTTGCTTGTAGATATCAACACATTCAAAATCATTATCCACCTGTTGGATTTGTTAACCAAAATTACAATCAAATAAATCATTTTCAGAATAAATTGAGCAAGGACAATAAGACATAAACAATATACCATGATGATATCTGATACAGTAGAATGATTTTGCTCATCTGGTAGAATTTTGCTTCTAGCATCGGCTTTGCAACATGTTGTGAACAAACAAAGAACTAGAAAGAGAGCTAGAGCCATAAAATTTAGATGTTACTTTCAAGGATATCTAATACTTTTTTTTTGAGTAAAGGATATCTAATACTTGTAGAGGTGTGTGTCTATATATATATATATATATAATTTGAGCTATGTATACTCACGCACATATTAATACTGCAATTACTTTCATTCAACATGAAGTTTGACTTTGAGTCTATTGTGAATAGTTTTTTTGTCCTCACGTCTATTTTCTTCTGTTTGACTTTGTGACGTGTCAATAAGAGCTACACGACAAAATACATTGAAAATTTTATAGTACCAAGATGTGAAAGGATAAAGTGAGAAGTGACATGTTGGACATGCAAGTAAGGAATAATGGAGAGTTTAGTTTTTGTGATTTACTCATTTAAATTCCCCGCTATTATAGCTTGGTCATGGTAATCAAAGACAAATCCAGAAATTTTGGCCACTGGAGTCAAGGCTATTCATTAAATATGAATATATACATAATAAAATGATGACATTGTCAAATTACATGGAAAAAAAATGAATATTGTAATATTTGTAGTATTATTTATTCAAAAATTAAAGACATAACATCTAAGAAATATAATCACTCACCATGTATGTATTTTTGAATTTTGAATTTTGATTGTTGAAAGATTTTTTTTTAATTATTTTCAACTCTATCAAATATATTACTATCACCTTTCGATTGAATATTACGTTATATTAAAAATTCATCCTTGTAAGATCTACATATGTTTTGGTCGTGTATGAATAAAACTATAGTGGATGATAAAATTCTCCCTAAAAAATTTAACAGTTTTGTATTCTTAAAGTTTGATTCAAACTCAAAACCTCTGATTAACATTTAACATGAAACACTTAGTTTATTTTATTTTTGGTATAAATGAAACACTTATTTAAATGGTGCACAATGCACCACTTACAAATAACACTAACAAATTTTAGTAGTACAAAATTTACCATTGGACCCGCTTATTTAGATGATTTATAAAAAATGTTAAAATTATTTGATATATTATTGAGACCATCAAAATTAATGTATTTAATAAAAAATTATAAATCGTTAATTTTGGTGAATTTCAATAACACATCAAATAGTTTTAAATTTTTTAAAATTTTGTATTAATGAATAATGATCTATAATAGTATAAAAATTATACTTGTTATAGTGTTTTAATTTGTAAGACCAATTGTGTACGTGATACTCTCTCTAGTTCTTATTAATTCAAAGAATGTTTGATGTATCTCTATTATTATATTTTTATATCTCTATTTTTTTTTTTGGTCAGGATATCTCTATCTCTATTATATACATTATCATAGTTCTACGAACTCTCGTGCATTCTCAAGAAAAATTGTTTAGGTGTCATTCAATTAGAGTTTCTCTAATATTTTCATTTTTTGTTATAGATTTTTTTGGCCCAAGGTACGTTGTTCGAATCTAATTGACAACAATAATTCAATTTTTATATGTTTTTTAATTATGGATGACAACTTAGAGAACATTTTACGGATAACAATGAATTCGTTTTCACTATAGCAGAACAACAACCTAATTATATATAGAAAATGCATTCATTATGAGAAACGCATTCATGGTCAAAATATTTGAATATCAGTTTCTTCGCGGCTCATATTTAACCCAAATATTCCTGAAGCTTTGGCGTTAAATATTTAGGGGGAGTCATAAATAATTTTATCGGGGTAGTTTCAATGAGAGTCTTTGGATATGAGTTTATTCAAATAAGACATATAGACTAAGCACTACAATATAGTGAATGTTACTTTCCTTGATATCCATCATATTAAGTGTGTTATAACTAAACTGGGTAATCAATTACTTGTGTCTTTTACTGCTGCGCTATATAAAGTTGTACAAATTGTCACAGACATCTTGTAAAATATCTTTTTTATCGGGAATCTAGAATTTCATAGTTTATTTATTTGTTTTTTTTTTTGTTATTGACGTTTACATGTGAATTACTATGAAATAAGTTGAAACAAAAATGTGAGTGAACGATGAAAAATATATCTTACTTTACACTGTATTTAAAAACAAATATGTAGTTCGATGAGATTACAATAAACTTAGAAATATTACTGAATGCGAAATTTTTTTTTTTGACTAAAAAATGTTGATGTTTTGTGATATGCAAGTTTATTTATTTCTTTATTTTTTTTGTTGTTAGTAAAATTAAAATTGAAGTTTGTTGTTATTAAAAATAAGGGTAATTAATCAAATATGCAAGGATAAATATGGTAATATAGATTGAGCATCTTAGATTTGATTTTCACCGCCACCGCAGAAGCTTGAATTCTTAACTTTGAATAGAATTGATTTTGAGAACAAAATCAATTTTGAAAATAAAGAGCCAAACACTTGTCTTAGTAGTAGAATCATGTTTCAACTACCCAAACTCACCTTCTAAGGTTTCAAACCCCCAACCGAACAAGTCATTTTAATTTGGCTTATTGTAAGTTGAGGTTGAGACTTGAGACACATGTTTACTATTTATTTATATAAGTGATTTTTTTTTTGAGTAAAATATAAGTGATTATTAGCATCTTTATATTTGTGTTTCGTAAGTTTAAATAATAAAAAAAACTGAAAAATTGTGTTTTTGTAGTAAGATTAAAAATACATGTAAGCACAACTTTCAAATTCATTCAAAAGAGAAGATTTTGGTAGTTACAATTCAAAATGTCTAGTAACTTGGTAGTTACAAACCAAAATGTATCAAAAAAGAGAATTTAAGTCATTTTGGTAGTTACGATCCAAAATGTCTAGTGATTTTTGTAGTTACGAACAAAAATGTATTAAAAAAGAGAAATTAAATCATTTTCGTAGTTATGAACCAAAATGTCAGTGAATTTAGTAATTAAAAACATTATAACTTCCAAAACTATTATTTCTCTAAGATAAGGGTATTTTTGAGAGGTTTGAGAGTAATTAAGGGGCGGATAAAGTAATTTTTTTGCGTTATTTTTTGTTCTTTAATATTAATTGCTGAAATTATGATAAACTTAGCAACACTGACCCAGTAATGGCAGGTTTGAAGAAAAGGATCAAGGCCCATATTTCACACAACCTTAAAATGGGCCTAGAAAACATAGACTAAAGTGAGCCCAACATATAAGCCCAAATAGACTAATTGAGCTTTTGGATATACAAAATCACGTTTAGAGTATTCAAACGTGAGTTAGACATGCTGAAATGTTGTTTGGTATTTTTATATAGAATCAATTCTAGTATCTAAACTTGCTTTTAGTTGAAGCAAGAATTCTTAGCTTCTGCGTTTGCAAGAATTGCGTTTTCCAACTCAATGTTGTATCTTTACAACCATGTCCTTTACTTTATTATTTATTATTATTATCCTTGTCAAGTATACACATATACCATGAGACCCATTTTAGTAATTACACATGCGAAAGCAATTTTAATTCAAACTATCCAAACAATATATGTAAAGAAAAATTACTTTTACATACACATATCCAAACATAAATCACTTTACATTAAACTCAATTTTAACTAAAATCAATTTTGATAAAATCAATTCATTCAAAATCAATTATTCTCACCGCCTAACCAAACATACGCTAAATTTTTTTTTTGTTGGGCCAACAGTTGACACTAAGTAAGCCTAATTTGATTCTCCAACTTCTACATTTTTTTATAAATAAATTACAACTTTTGCTAATCCCATCTTGAAACTCCATCAATAACTGGTCCTGAACTTGAAGGGGTTATATCACCACCGTCCGATTGTGACTCTGAGAAGCTGTAAGATATGCCATTCATGAATGGTGAAGTGACAAATGGTGGTGACCATTGGATGTAGCCTACTTGTGCATTATTATTATGGCTTGCTACAAAGTTGCCAGCATCTATAGATTTTTCACCAAAATAGTCATTTTGATCATATGCTATAACAGATGCTTGATGATTATTATTGTTTTGAAATTGTTCCACACTTTCACCTGTATTGAGATTCAATGGAGAAAAAAAATCAATTCACAATAATTGAATCTATCATGTCACGTTGAATTTCGATTGTAAAATATACTTTGGTAAAATAATTTTGCATAGTCACATACCTTGAGTTAGCAAAGCAACGTTGTCATTCAAAACTTCATCAATTTCCTCCAACTCATTCCATCTAGCATGTGCTTCTCTCACCAATTTTTCAATGTAACCCTGCTAATGAGTAATGAAATAAACTATAGGTTAAAAATCAATGCCTAATAATTAAATTGATGGAACAAACATGGTAGTTTTAGTATATATAATGTATGTACCTTGTTCATGTTCATGTTACTAATGTCTCTGTTGGGAATGGTTTGACCATTGATATAAGCTTTAACCATTTGGCATATGGCATTGAGATATATAGTAAATTGAGGTCCACGGTAGACATAGAGTTTGTTTCCCATTACACAAGTCTTTGCATGCTTAATTGTTACTTCCCACATTTTCTCTGACATTCCAATTCCTAAAATCTGATTGCAAAATCATAAGAACTTATTTATCAGTATTTTTTTTCCAAGTTAAGGGAGGGTGTACATATATAGAGTAACATGAATATATGTGTACCTTTCTGAGTCTTTGAGGATCAACAACTGATAACTTGAGAAACTCTTGGACTGTTGTAATCCCTTCTGAGGTCAATTTTTTGTGGAAAGCTCCATCTTTTCCGATCTTCTCTAAACGCCACACTTCATCTTTTAGATTTGGTGGGTGGTGTTTCTTGTACACTTCATATGAAATTTAAATTAAGCTTATTAGTATGATATGATTAATTAAGACTAATGTAAACATCACTATAAAGTGGACATTAATAATTCCTATCACTGAAAAACAAAAACATATAATGTCATGAGTTCTTATATGTTTGTATAAATTCTTCAATGGTAACAACTATTATTATTATTAGATTAAAAAGGTTGACCCTAGATGCTTTCTTTTTCAGAGACCCTCTCTGATCTTTATAGTATTAGTTACTCTCAACAACCTTAAAATAAATTAAACAAAAGATGGAGACTTATTACCAACTAATTATTTATGAACAGTAGTTATTAACAACACATCAGTACTTAGTTATAAGTGCAGCTACCACCAAGGTATATATATACCAAGCTAGATTAGTTAGCTTCAATGGACGGAGAAGATCATTTTCTATGCAATCATTTGACCAAGAAAAAAAAGCATAGAAACAAAATCAGAAAGTGAAAAAAAAGTATAGACTACTACATTGTAATTAGTCATTCTTGCATACAAATTAGAGTTTAATGAAAATCAATCTTACACATGCAATGACAGTTTATATATTGCCACATAATTAAGACTATTTCAATTTTTTTAAAATAACCATAAAATATTAGATCCTCGTTAGATGTCATCATAAACACTTGATAAAATAGTAAAGAAAGAAAACTCACATTCACCACGATGATCCTTAACAACAAAAGGTTCGGTCATGCCTTCACGAATTCGGACACTTGAATTAGTCCCAGGCGCAATTCTAACGGCAACTCTAAACTTTCTACTACGTATCCAGCTAGAATTATCAGTGAACTCAATATCCCCAATTGGTGCAACTCCATCTCTCATAGTAAGATTCAATTCTCCTGTAAGCAATGGCCTCTTCCCAGTTCTCTCTTTCACAATATTACTATTGAATTCTTCACTTGTCCATGATGATTCCTTATCACTAGGTGGAAAATCTCCATCAAGAACTACAATTTCAATCTTGATCGGATGAGGTAGACTTGTAGGGACTATTTTGTCATTGCTCTTGTCAACAAGAATCACATTGATTGTGTTTCCATCCATGTCTAGAATTTTACTACCTGTGAATATTGGAAGTGAAAGTTTCTTTTTGAACATGAATTGAAAACTTAATGGTTCTTCCACTGCTTTTAGTCTCAATGAAGATGACTTTGTTATCGATCGCGGTGGATAACATTGTCTCATTGCTCGTTCCACCTCTTCATTCACCTGATCATATTAAGGTGCGTTTGTTACAACTTTTTCTTTAAACAAAGTCGCGTTTAAGAAAAAAATAGAATTTTTTATCTGTTTGTTACAGATACATTTAATTATGGTATATGTATGACAATAACTTCATTTATAAATTATGATAAACTTGAATGGTTAATTACTTACCACTCTTCTAAGTAAAGGTTCCAAACCAGAGAAAAGGTTTTGCATGTTTTTCACCATAACAACTTCCCCTATTACCCTGTCATATGAGAATCAAAAGCAATTAATGTAAAGAGAGGATCATAAAGAATGATTAATAACATTAAGCAAAACATATCAGAATATAATAGAATGAATATTGTTGTTAGATTGGTTTAAAGGAACAAAAACATACGAAGCAAAAGAAGGTGATGTTGTAGTTCTCATGCGTTTGTCATTTGGTTTGTCTTTGTCTTGATTAGAATCATCATTAAAAAACCGTTTTGCAGCCATTTTGGTAAAGAATTTGGGACCAGTTTAGAATTGGATGCTATAGTTTTGTTGGTGTAAGAAAAGGTTGAAGTGTAAGGTAGATGAATGAAAGGGAGAATGAAAAGAATTGAGTATTTATATGAGAAAAGAAGAAGCTTCTTGGAATGTTGGAGGAAATAGCCAAGTAAATGGCTAGAATTAGAATGCTTTTCATTTGATACAAATGATGTAAAGACTTGGACATCAAAAACCTTTAAAGTCAACTTAAATATTTATCAATTTTCCCATTGGAAAAAGATATATAAAGTTGTACTTAAATCTTAATTTAACTTATAAAAAGTGTTCAATTTATTAAATAAAATATTTATAATTGAAATTTGAATTTTGATCTTTGTAAATTTTCAATAATTTATTATTTTATCTATCTATATATATATATATATATATAAGATAAAAAGTTTGTGTAGGACTTTTTTTTTTGAAGCGGAAGTTTGTGTAGGACTTGAAAATTCAATTTAAATTAACCTTATTAAAACTAAGTGACAAACATCCTATATCACCAAAAAAAAATGCATAGCACATATCATAATTAGACCAATGAGCTTTTCATATGATAGTCTAAAAATCAATTATAAAAATCATATCAAAAATCATATCGATCATGCATAGTAATGTCGTGTCGCCTAAGTTCATAAATGTTTTTTTTTTAAGATTAGTTTTTACTATATAAAAAAATTTAACGGCACAATTGGTTATCTGTTTACTTGTTATTCAAATATAATTATTTATTTATATATATAAAATGAAACTTAAAAAAAAAAGTACTAAGGCTATTAACTCATTAGAATATTTTGGTGCTTACAACTTACTAGTAATTACCAGTACAAGTTTTGCTCGAGTCACAGTAGTTGATAGTCTCCAACACGTATTCGATCATTCCTGGAAACACAAAGTTTGACCAAATTAGTAAATGACAAAATATAAAAGGAAAACATTTACGAGTTATTCTTGCAAATCTTAATCTTAATAGTATATTTTTCTACTGTAAACAAAACAGTATTTTTTTTCTATCAAAAAAAATCTTTATAGTATTTTTTGTTAACCCTATAAGTTTTTACAATTATACCCTCACCCTAATATTTTGACTTAAATGCCTATTTTACCCTCACTTGAGCTTTATGCCTATTTTTTGTTAACCCTATTTTACCCTCACCCTTATTTATGTGGATAAAACAGGTAGTTTTCTAATTTAAAAAAGTGCGGGGTTGCTTTAGTTGATTGAAAGCAAATCCTAGGGTCATCAACGAAAAGGAAATGTCATCTTCTTTCTCCCTTAATTTTTTTTTTTGACAAAAAAATAAAAAAATATTGTATGAATTATTCATATATTTTGCATGCTTGTTAATAATGATCTACAATATCCTAGTCACTTTAAGACAGGTAAGAATAATGTATGAATTTTTTTTAATCCATTCATTTATTTATCTTTAAAAAATAAAATTTTAGCCACAAAATTATCTGACAAAATAACAATAAAAAATAAATAATGATCTACCATTGGAATGGATCCATTCTCACAACATGACAAACCAAAATTTGAATTTCAATTATGATGTATATCTACATTTAGTCTCTAATACGTCTTAAACAATACTCTGTATTAAGAAGTTACCTCCGACTTATCTATGAATAAAATCTTACTACTTTTTTTGGATTTTTTATTTCTTTATATTGTCAAAAAATAACAAAAACATTCAGCCATGAAAAGATAAATGTTTTTTTACCCCACTCCATACACACATTAAACACTTTGAGAGAGAAATTAAAGAAATAGATAATAATAATAATAATAATAATAATAATAATAATAATAATAATAATGTGATAGGTTGATGATGAGATAGAAAGTGTGATGAAGAGAAAATAAAATGTGAGATGAATATATCAAAAAAAAAAAATGTGAGATGAATGTTGAAAGTTAAGAGTAATTATTATATTTAAGTATCATTGTTGTAATAAAGAACACATAAATCTACAACATTGATTATTCCGCCAATAATTCAATATTCATTCATCATCTTATTATTATTGTTATTATTTTTTTGATGAACTTTTTTTATTTTTTTATTTTTTAATTTCTTCACTTCATCTTATTTTTTCTTATATCTTTATTTCTACCCTCAAATATATCACATCTATCATTATATTATATTGTCTTTGAGATGTATACACTCATATATATATATATATGTGTTGTCGATCAAACACTTTATCTCACTTTTTCAATAGCTATCTATAATTCCTTGCATTGCCTAATGTCCCGTTAATTTAATTTAATCACATTATATGGATCCTCTCATTGAAAACATTTATATATGGATGAGCATCGTAACGTGGGGGAAAAGGGCCTTATTGACATGTGGTTTGGACGTTTGGTACACACAGTATATCATCATAAATATAAAATGGAATAAACCTTTTTGAGTTTGGAATATTACCAAATTGAATGGATGTGATGATACGTGCAATCAACTTTCTCCTCGCTTCAAAGAGAATGAAGCTCAAATCATTGTAAATTGTAACTAACTCGAAAGAGTTAGAATGCTCATCACAGTCTCACAGATGTAAAGTAAATAAATAAATAATAACTAATCTCATACTATTTGATTAGATTCGTTGATAATTCCTTGTAAAATAAAAAAGATACGTGGATAATTTTGGCAAAATAAATCGATGATTGTGACATTTTATAAAATCAATTGCACTTTAAGATATACGTATATTAATTTAAAGAAATCATGATTACAAATTTTTATATATTAACTTAAATGTTAGTTAGTCTAACATTGAATTTGATAAGAAAAACCATATCTTAATTACTACAACTACATTCAGCAAGAGATTGAAACTATAAATGTTACATATATTTAACAAAATGTGTTTTCATAACATTTTGTTCTAATCATCTTAAAATATTACAGAAAGAAATTAGCTTCACTACACCACAGTTATGAATGGTGACAACTTATATATTCTTTTAAGATTTGATAGTATTTACCTTTACATTATTTAATAATATTTTAATTTATATAAATTTTATAAAATACACACCGATAAATATATATATATATATATATATATATATATATATATATATTGGTTATAATATTAGTAGTGGAGGAGGTAAATACCCAAATCTAAAGGGTAGATTAGAAAAAACTGTTACGAATAGTTAATTAATTAATTAAATAATCTGTGGTTTAAAATAAAGCGATACTACGAAGTTGGGAAACCAGCAAAGACAATGCACCTTTAAATTCCCCGTCGCACATAATATATCATCTCAAATTATTCGTAGTATTTTCTTCCGGAAGGAACTTCTCCCTCTCTCATTCTCAATCACTCACTCACTCACAACAACACAAGGTAAACATGATTCTCCCCTATAAATAACTGCCACAGTGCCACGCTCTCTCTCTGAAATCTGAGATTTCTGGATTTCGTTTTTTCTTTTGATCAGGTAACTAACTAACCAATCAACCATGGTGCTCTTCAATGTTTCACGCATTCAAACTACTCCTTTCGATGGACAGAAGCCTGGTACCTCTGGTCTTCGCAAAAAGGTTATTCCATTTCCTCCTTCTTCCACACTCTTTTTCACTCCATTCAATCATTTCCTCAATCCATTTTTCTGTTTTATTAATCGATTTATTTTTTCTCATGATTCATCAAACCAGATCTTATCAATCTGATCTGTTTTCGATCATGTTTTTTCGATTCATACTTGCATTTGATTTTTACTGTTCTGTATCAATTGTGATTATTGGATCAGAACTAAGCTAGGTAGAAGTATAGAAGATGTGTTCAGAGTTTGCATGTTTACATCAAGTTTCATTTTCATTTTGAACAATTAATGATCAACTATTGATTGATTTATGATCTATGAAGCATAGACACTCCTCGGATTAGGTGTGTCCTGGTGTCAGACGTATCTGACACGACATTACACCGACACTTGCAATTACATTGAATTATATCATTTATTCAAAAAAATTATCCGTGTCAGTCTGCATTATGTCCGATGTCCGTGCTTCATAGTTTATGATTGATTAGTCATCTTGAATCACATTGTAATTTGAATTTGAATCTGAATTTCTTACGAGATCGATTTCGCATGGATTTGACTGTGGCTTTTCTTCAATTGCTTATTCCTTGTACTGTATAATAATAGTGTATTGGCTGGATCTTTTCAGGTGAAAGTATTTGTACAACCTCATTACCTTGAAAACTTTGTTCAGGCATCATTCAATGCACTCACTGAACAAAAAGTTAGAGGTTGGTGTCAATTCATGTTTTGTTTTGTCTCAAACTCATAATAATGAAATCAGTATGCCTTTTTTATCCTACAAAAGATCAGCATTTACAATGTCTAGTTTGTAAACATAGATCCAATTTTTTTTTGAGGAACTTTTGTTTTTTTGTTTCAATTTTACTGCAATGTGGGTTTTGAGAACTGTGTCTTCTATATTTGTAGGTGCAACACTAGTTGTATCTGGTGATGGTCGTTATTATTCGGAGCAAGCAATTCAGGTACTTTTAACAACATATATGCTGTTTTTGCTTTTATGTGGAACTTTTTGCGTCTAAAGAATCTGATTTATCAATCATGCTATTCAGTGCTTGTGAATTGATACCTTGACTATACAAAACTTCACATTTGCCTTTTTTTGATGCCTTGGTTGAGTTATTTGATGTTTTGTTGCTTTGGAATTGAGCTTCTTGGGTTTAAGTTGATTAGCATTTTCAATACATTAACCAGGCAGGCATTTTGACTAATCTAATTGCAGATCTTGTGGTGTTTTGCTTATTATTTAATATTTCGGTCTTGAAATTGACTATCAATTTCAGTTGAACTAAATGTTCAAATTAAAGAATATAATAACAAGGAGATGGAAACCAAAATACTATTTTCCAGCTTCAAAACTCAGTACTCCTACAAAAAGAATACATGTCTCTTTAGGTTACTACACCATTGGTTTATACATCTCTTCAACAGTGACTTTTAGTGTTGTCCGATATCTGTGGCGATTTTTTGGCTTTCTTCCGTGGCCAATTTTGTGAAGGATGGAAGCGCCATACTTGGATATGGTGGTGCCGTATGTTGGCCAGTATGGTGGGTTTTTGCTATCCGCCATCAACAACACCGGCGTCTTTCTTGTATGAGGGGATATATATCTTACTGTACACCACATGCTTGTCTTCTTAAAAGCAATATAATATTAAACTGTATATCATTAATGATTTTGATAAATCTGTAGATTATAACTAAAATAGCAGCGGCAAATGGAGTCCGACGAATTTGGGTTGGTCTAAATGGGTTGCTTTCAACTCCTGCAGTATCTGCTGTTATACGTGAAAGAGTTGGGGTTGACGTAAGTCATGTTTTCTTCTATAATTTACTTCTCTTCATTCTTCCTTCTTTCTTTGAAAAGAACTTTTTAATTTTGTTTTATCGAAGGTAGTCCATGTTTTTTGGCCTTACAAATGAAGGCAACAACTTTCCTTTTGAAATAGAGATATATAGTCGATTAATAGTATGTTATTTACAGGGATCCAAGGCAACAGGAGCATTTATACTGACAGCAAGTCACAACCCTGGCGGTCCTAATGAGGTGAGTACTGCCACATTTTATCAGTGATTATGCTGGTATAGAAATTTAATGTGCAAATCTCACGTATTCTATTTCTGAAGTTTGAACTGAGATGCCTGACATTTAGCCTGTAGATTAGCTACTTAAATATTTGAGATTGACCTATACATTTCTTGGATGTAATTTACTTGGGTCACAGAATTACATGATCAAAAATTTATGTTCTTCCTTCATTTGTAGCTTGGATGATGAAATGATTAGTGATAATACATGTTTATTCTTTTCAAATTCCCCTTGGGGCCCCGTTTGTTTCAATGGAGGGAAGGGGAGGGGAGAGGATATTTTAATTAAATATATGTTTGGTTAAAAATAATCCCTCCCCTCCCATCCCCTTCCATCCATCTACCTTGAACCAAATGGACTTAAATTTCCAAAATGCCTAGAGGTAACTGTGGGATAGCTGGTGGATTTAAAGAGTGAAGTCATAAGGAGGTAGAGGGTTCTATCCCCACTCCCATTCGAATACTAACAATACTAACATAGGCAGTTTAAAAAAAAAAAAGCTAGTGGGTCTTAGATGACAATTGGTTGTTTACTGTGTTCTGATTGGAATATTACGAGTTACGACCAAATAAGAAGAAATTGTGGGAATTCTTGCAGTGGCACGATATAATTTTTTTAGGTGATAAAGTGCAATTTTCAGTACCAAGCTTGATATTACGTAGTCCCTCTCCCAAAACAAAAAGGCAGATAAACTTTCTGCTGTGATGAATCACATTTAAGTTTTGGATGATTGAAAATGATGCTGAACATTGAAAATGATTCAGTGTGATAAATTTCCACCCTAGGAAACAATTTCATCCATTGTGGATCTAATGTAAATAGCCTCACTTTTCATTTTGAAGATA
This sequence comes from Trifolium dubium, assembly GCA_951804385.1. Classification (NCBI taxonomy): domain Eukaryota; kingdom Viridiplantae; phylum Streptophyta; class Magnoliopsida; order Fabales; family Fabaceae; genus Trifolium; species Trifolium dubium. Next base: position 758,428 of record OX638075.1, on the reverse strand, counting down.
GGCTAATTCCATAACTCAAACCCATGATCTCCAAGTCACACGGCTGCAACTTCAACCTTTGCGTTATAGCTCTGCTTCACGTAACATAACTTAATAAGATGATATTTTCACAGGTGAATGTGTTGAGTAGATGGATCTTAGGGTAGGTTAAATAAATAGAATCAATTACTTGATTCGAATGTAAGTTTATTATGTAATATTATAGTGACATCTAATGATTGTTACTGTCTACTGGTTTCCATCATGCAGGATTTTGGGATAAAATATAACATGGAAAATGGTGGACCTGCACCAGAGGGAATTACCAACAAAATATATGAATACACAACAACAATCAAGGAGTACTTGATTGCTGCAGATCTGCCAAATGTACTTACCCCAATCTGGCTAAAGATTTTCCCTGATCTTTATTTAACTAATTAAGATTTTTTTGGTGGTGATTTAACTAATTAAGATTTCTATGTGATTCTTCTACCTAAACCTTTTCCCAATCATATTTGTTTTCCAGGTGGATATCAGCACAGTAGGTGTCACAAACTTTACAGGGCCTGAAGGACCATTTGACGTTGAGGTGTTTGATTCAGCAAGCGATTATATAAAGTTGATGAAGTGAGATATTTAACAGAATTGACTTTGTCTTGCACTCTTCATTTATACGAAAAAGTTTCTCGAAATGGATTTAATCCTGTCATGTCACGATATCCACTTGACCTGCACAATTGGAGAATGCTAAAGGAATAAAATGTTCTTGAATTGATCGTGCTGTGAAATGTTTTAATAAATTTTCTTGCTTTTTCATTTTGAGTATTCAGTTTGGAGTTTTTTTTTTGAAACAGTCCTTGAAAGTATGAATTTTGATTTTCATAAGATAGTCAAACGATCTATCTACCTATGTGCTTCTACTGACTAAATTCTCTCGTATCCCCTGGTCGAAATTTTGCAGGTCAATTTTTGACTTTGAATCTATCAGGAAACTGCTGACATCTTCTAAATTCACATTCTGGTATCTGTTGTGAATGCTGATTTATATTTGTGATATAGAATTATTTTTTGTTGTTCTCTCCTTCATCGCAAAACACAATGGTAAATTTCTGTAACTTTATTGAAGTTTCGATGGATTACATGGAGTTGCTGGAGCGTATGCAAAGCGTATTTTTGTGGATGAGCTTGGGGCACAAGAAAGCTCTTTGCTGAACTGTGTACCAAAGGTTTTATTCTCTTATGATTTATGCCAACAAAAAGCTTTTAGTAGTCTGACTCTGAATTATATGCCAACCTTTTCTTGTGGATGACTTTATTGGATACAGGAAGATTTTGGAGGGGGACACCCAGACCCCAATTTGACATATGCAAAAGAGTTGGTTGCTCGTATGGGATTGGGAAAATCAGAATCACAAGGTGAGCCCCCAGAGTTTGGTGCTGCTGCTGATGGTGATGCAGATCGCAACATGATACTTGGTAAAAGGTAATGGAGCTCTTAACTTGTGATAAGTTTAAATCTTTTTTATTTTTTGTTTTTGATTTATACCCATCTTTTGTTTATTAGGTTTTTTGTCACTCCTTCGGATTCTGTGGCCATTATTGCTGCAAATGCTGTTGAAGCAATACCATACTTTTCTGCTGGCTTAAAGGGCGTTGCCAGGTTTTCAGCTTCTCTCTCTCTCTCTCTCTCTCACACACACACACACACACACACACACACACTGGTAATGTGAAATGCAGTACAGTAATGGAAGGCTTATGCTTGTATATGCTTGGTAATAATCAATGGCCTTGTAACTATCTTGATAGTTTCTGTAAAAGGGGGTAATCGTATGTGTTTCTAGTAGAACAATGAAATAGGCAATCCATTGAATTTAATACAAAGAGATATCTATAACTTTTAGTATTTCTTGCCCCCACTGGCCCAGAGTTCTTTATCTGTTATTGGTTCTTGAGTTATTTCCTAGCAATTTGATCTTTTGGAACTTGATGTCTCGGCACTAGTTTTATCAGTATATACTATTACAAACTTAAGCTGTAAATGTTTTGTAGGAGCATGCCAACCTCTGCTGCCTTGGATGTTGTTGCAAAACATCTGAATTTGAAGTTTTTTGAGGTATACGGTTTCTAATATCTTGATGTGTGAAAATGATCAGTAGTTGCTTTTAGACAAAGTTATTAAATTATTTCTTCAAAGCCAGGTTCCCACGGGTTGGAAGTTCTTTGGTAATTTAATGGATGAGGGATTGTGTTCAGTTTGCGGTGAAGAAAGTTTTGGGACTGGTATGTGTTTGATTCTGCATTAGGAAGAGCAAACTACAATCTTTAACCTTACTCTTATACAAACCTCTTATCTTGTGACTGTTGTTGTGTTTGTGGATAGGTTCTGATCACATTCGTGAGAAGGATGGAATCTGGGCAGTTTTGGCTTGGTTATCTATACTTGCATATAAAAACAAAGATAATCTTGAAAACAAGCTTGTAACAGTTGAAGACATAGTTCGCCAGCATTGGGCTACTTATGGGCGCCACTATTATACTCGATATGATTACGAAGTAAGATTCAATTACATTTTATCCTACTTTCGTACAATTCCTTCTGAAAATCAGTTAACCTAATCAATTCCCACCTGCCTTAAAGAATGTGGATGCAGGTGCAGCAAAGGAACTGATGGCACATTTGGTGAAACTGCAGTCCTCACTTTCAGAAGTCAATAAGTATGTTAATAATAATACTCAACATCATTTAAACATTGAGATTGCTTACAATATGTTTTCCTCATGATAAAGTAAAAGTTTTTCAAGTCTGACCACAATGTGACATTCTCCAAGCGATTGGTGTTTAGAAAGTAGAATTTGACTTCTACTTGTGAACAATGAACCCCCATTTAGCAGTGCTTTCTTATCCTTATGGTACCTATTATACCTCAAAATACATTTCCAACAAGAGCTGACCTATACTTGCTTGTTACTTTTTATTTGGAGTTAAAGAAGAGCACTAAATAAGAGATTTTCAATCAGAAAACCCAAAATAGAAAACCCTAAAAGAACTGATGAGCCCTTAACCAAAAGCTCGAGTAATCATAAAACAAATTCATTGCCAACATCCGACTGACTTCTGCAGGAGTTCTTACCTAAAATAAAACATAAAACTCATTATCCAAAGAACCTAGGTAGCTAGCACTTCCGGCTTAAACACACCGTTGGCAATGTCCTTCACATACAACTCCAGAAGTCTTATCGAGCTTTCTTTGCTGCCATTTTGAATGTTTCATCCTGCTTCAGATCATCTCCAGTGCTGAGTCTCTTTTCTGTCTCATCTCACCACTGTTCCTCGAATTTCGCGATTTTGTTATGGTTTGTTTTTCATTGTAGGGCCATTGAAAATAGAATTTCGCGGTTATTTAGAATCAAGTCCAAAACTAATTAGTTGATGGATTTGGTATGACAAACCTGTCTGAGTTACCGTATATTAGTATCTGTCTAAGGAATGACATAGAAGGGTTGAGTTTATGGTTTCATCATAAGTCTAATGGATTTTATTCACTGTCTTTTTAGGATTATTAAGGGGGCAAGTCCAGATGTTTCAAATGTCGTCCACGGTGATGAATTTGAATACAAAGATCCTGTGGATGGTTCCATTTCATCACATCAGGGCATCCGATATTTGTTTGAGGATGGATCACGATTGGTAAGTTTACCGATTATTATATTATTACAAAATATTTGCTGATTATTTGTTACTACTAGCTTATTGGGATAGAAAATCTGAAAATGCATGTGGACTCTAAGATTTGAAAATCCCTTTTGTCTTGCAAATAATTGTAATTTCAGTTCATCATTTCCAAATGCTATTGTTCACTTTTTCTTCCCCACCTAATTTTTCACAAGGTTTGCTAACTTTTTTTTTCCTACCTTCACTTTACTGCCCTAGATCTTCCGCCTCTCTGGAACTGGATCCGAAGGTGCAACTATTCGACTATACATTGAGCAATATGAGAAGGATCCATCAAAGATTGGGAGACTTTCACATGAAGCACTTGCTCCTCTTGTAAGATGCTTATAAGAGTTAAATATAAATTTCATTGTTAAGCTTGCAGTTGTCTTGATGGTTGAAATTTATCTTAATTTCTACAGGTCGAGGCTGCATTGAAACTTTCAAAGATGCAGGAATTTACTGGCCGTTCTGCTCCCACAGTCATCACATAAATGCATACTCCTGGAATCAAGTCATTTCTTATTGTCTGTCGAAATTTCCATCCAATGTTAATTCGATGAGTAACCAACCTGTATACTGTTGGTTGTTTTCAGCCTTTACTAAATTTTGATGTGCTAAATAATTTGAAACTGCCGAATGCTGATTATATACGCTCTTAATGTAATGTTAACTCTTTTGTTGGCTTTATTTTTTGGTTACTCTTTTCATAACTCCTTCATTTACTTTTGATTTCATTGCTGTGCTATGCCTTGGAGGAAGATGCATTTTCCACCAGCTAAAGAAATAAAGGCTAGAACTGGCTTTTTTGTTGCAAAGAATGTCTTTCATTTTTGCATCTACGGGTGATCTTAGATAAACCTTTTTGTTGTGCGAACCAGCTTCCATAGTTTAGCTTACGTGGTATAAACTTCTGAGGAAAAATAAGAGCACTCCGTCTGTAATTTATTACAAATTTACATGTGTCCTTTATTATATATTTTTTTTGTTTGGTAAGGTCCCTTATTATATTTTAAGCATATCTAACTTTTCTCCACATAAATTAAGGAAAATGGTAAATGAATTTAATGTGCTCATTTTGTATGTTGATATTCTAAAAAGATAAAACAACAGTACCACATGCAGTCCGTCATCCAACATAATTTAACTCCAATCTAAAGAGTATGAATATCAACATGGAAGATAATAGAGATCCCAACACTGTCAAATAAATCAAATTGAAAATTTTGGCATCACACTTATGGATTAGGCCACTGTAACCCGTCTTTATTGAATTTGTCAACACATAAAAATATTTATTGTTAATGTGTAATAGACCATAAAAAAAGAGATTAAACTTTAAAAATTAGGTGGTTTAATTGTTAATGTCTAGTATCCCAAAACTAAAAAATAGTTGTGGGATAATTATTAAAAAAATGAATTTAATCTGAGTCTTGTTAATGATGCCCTAAGGGCACATGTTAAGGAAACCAAAAATAAATTTTTTTAAGAATAATATTTCTTTATTAAATTTATTAATATGTGTCTTACACATATTAACATTTGCCTTAATCTATTTATATTGTTTGAGTAAAACATATTTAGTGAAAATATTTTAAAATTACTAACATAAAAACTAAGTGGCATCATGACATAATTTTTTTTGGTTACATGAATAGAAACTAATCTAAAATAAAGAACTTGTTTTGTTGGTGAAATAGTAGTAGTATATTAATGCTATTCACTATATTAGTATTGACAGTAAATAAATTGAAAGTGGGTGAGTTTGTTAACAAAGCTTTAAAGTTCAAATTACGCTTTAACAACTCCTTCATTTTCCATTACTTTTCAATAACCACAATTAATTATCAGAAAATGAGATGCATGGGTGATGGTTTGCAACATGCTGCAGGCGGCTGATGTGAGCATTTGGGCATAAACACAAACAATCCGTAAAGAAAAAGACATTTGACTCACTTAATTAGTGTATGAGCTGTAATTTCACATCAAATTAATCCAAATCAATTAATTAGAGTCTTTTGTTTATTGGTCAATGTAACTATCACAAATTACAATTAGAGTGTTAACATCAACAAAAGGTCCAATACATAATTGTGTTTATATACTCACTAATATAGTCAATTAAAGTTTCCTCACTAGATTAATTATTCAATAAACATTTTAATTAACTGTCAAGTAGTACTAGATTAGAAAATGACATATGTTTATTCTACGTTAACAGCATATCCTTTAATCTTACATGTGAGGTGCTTGTTTCATGCAACTTTTAATTAACCCGCGTCTTTCTTCAAACAGAAAAGTTTAGTTTAGAAAATTAAGGAATTCATAATCATTGATGATCCTAATCAAAAAGCTTTGTGTGAAAATTTTCTTGTAAGATCACAAGTGGGTTCACTTCAATTCATTCAATGTTTCAATTTTTTATACGTACTTATCTATGCTCCTGTTTCTTTCTTGTTAAAATATTGCTCTGTTTGCACCCAAAAAATTATTGCACTGTTTCTTTTTTCTAAGATAACTAACTATGCGTGAATATATTTTTATCAATATGATAATATTTTTAGTTGGGGTTATCTTTTGATTTTGTTTTCAAGTATCTTGGAAAATTGGATAGCTTATAAATTAGTGACAACTATATTAAGGCCACTAAATAATTTCCAAAATAAATGACAATTATCTTCGCATACAAGAAACTAAAATGTTCATTGGCCGAAAAAAGAAGCAAAATTGACATCTCCTTTAGTATACTTGTCTCTATAAAGTGTTTCTTTTTTACCATAGATAAAATGGGCCAAAAAACATTATTATGTTTGATTCAAAATTCGAGTTACATACATTAGTTTTCTTTTGACTTAATTTTGTTTATAATTAAGATAGAGATTATATATATACACCTAATTAATGGTGATCAATATCAAAAGCAGCTGGCCATATATATGCAAGTGGAAAGAGAAAGACTTTTATACATATATGTCAATATATAATGTGTGTATGTACATATAAAAAGTAATCAAAGAGGAAGAAACTAACTTCTTATTTTAAGCCTTATTAATACTAAACGTAATAATAAGGACTTATCTATCTATTTACTAGTATAGTTGACCCCTTTTGAAATAAAGGAAATAGACAAACAACAAAGTACAACAGCATCTTGTATTAACCTTTGTACAAGGAAAGACCCAACAAAAACTACATGACAAATATAATTTCCCTATCTTTATAGACTTTAATTGTCACCACTCACCGCCGTGCTTTCACCATCCCCTTTTTGTTTATACATAAAAAACCAAAATCATCATCATTTCAAGTCATCTCCTTCACTATCACTTCACTTCACTATACTATACATGATCAATCACTTTACTTTCTTTTACTATACATCGCTCCCAATTAATCCAAGTACAAACAAAAATATTCAAAAAATCAAATATATCTGGTCTAATTAGACGACCAGATACATTTGACTTTTTGAATCTTTCTGCTTATATTTTATTCTGTACAGAGTCGTCCATCGATTCAACGGCCATTAATATTCACAAACCTGCAACAAACGGAACACCACTACCAGAAATCCAAGAACCACCAGCAAGAAAATTTCCAACAGAAAATTTAACAGCTTCAGAAGGATTAGTAATAACATGAAAACCAGGCCAATTAACTCTCCCACCAGTACTAGCACCACCACCAACATTCATGTATTCACCATAATAAAGTGTACTCAAAGCAAATCCACCACTCCATGGAGCCCAACCTTGAGAATTAATCACACCATCAATATTACTTTTCATAACAACTGTTCTTGAATATTTCTGCCATGGTCTACCAAGATAACTTTTAACAGAATTCTGAGCCGGTTTCAAATCACCTGCAGCGGTTATGCGACAGTTATGAAGCACAATTCCGGTGTTTTCATTCGGATCAGTACGCCCCTGCGCCGTTACGGTGTTCTGTTGGTTGCTCATTGGTTTTCTAACAAAGATGTTGCAGTTTTGAAGGACGGTAACCGCGTCGCCAAAGATGAAATCAATTGTTCCGTAGATGTTGCAGTCGCGGTAGAATTGACGGTTGGCGTAAGGATATAAGGTGTCTTGGTAGCCTTTGAAGGCGCAACGGTAGAAGACAGAGTGATCGGCGCCGGAGCGGAGAGCCACTGCTTGATGCTTTTGTGGTCCGGCTGTGTTCTCAAAGGTCATGTCTTTAGCTATGAAACCATCTCCCATAACAGCTGCAGTAATTCATTATTTTAAGGGTCAGAACTTTGGATTTATAATTTAGAACAATAGCCAGATAAAACAATTTAACTTTTACTATAATGACTTTTGATATATATATGTAGCTAAAAAAGGTATGTTTATATGGTATATATTATTTGACCAATAAAGTCACTGTCAATATATCATATAATATGAGACTTTTGATATGAAGTAAAATAGTATATGTTACAACAGTTATGTGATATTGATGTAAAAAGTTTGTGTTGAGTAGTTTTAATATATTATTGTTGGGTTACATGGTTTAAATTGTTATAAATGTTAGTTAGTTATGATTATGATATAGTCATATTTTTGTTTATGGTTTGCATATGTCTTAATTAAAGTACCTTAGCTTTTGTGAGAAAGTAGAAAAGTTTTTTTTTTTTTAACTAGTACAAAAATATATTTAGAACTGATTTTATTAAATAAAGTAGGGACCAAAAACAAAAAAGAGATTAGTTTGAAAATCATAAATTATCTGTTTGGAGAAATTTAAAATCTGAATACTTTGATAGCAATATGACAAGAAGTTTCTCAATATATTATATGATGTTTGATCCGTAACACCATTGTACAGAAATAAGTACTATATATGCATGCCCCTATCATAATGGGGCCAAGTGATGTTTATAGTGTCAAGTTAATTTTCAAAGTGTGTTTTACTATATAGTGTTACTATTCCGTTGATCATATAAATATTTCTCGCCCATGCATATATATATGATTAGATGCATGAGTGTAAAAGATTTAAGAACTTACCAAAAGTAGCTGAACGAAAAGTTGTAGAACCATCTACAGTATTATGATTACCAGTAACAATAGTGGAATCCATTCCATCACCAAATATCATTAAATTTTGCACTGTCTTTTTGATATCAACATTCTCTTTATAAACACCTGCTTTCACATGAATAACAACTCTTCCTTTTCCACCAAGTTTAGAAGCTCCAGCTATAGCTTCTGTGATTGTTTTATAGTTTCCACTCCCATCTTGTGCCACCACAATATCGGCACTTGATGTTGCCTGAAGTAGTTTTCTATCCGAACCGGAAAGCCAAGATGGAAATCCATCGGACAACAATCGTCTTCCTCCGTTTTGTTTAGTATTTGACAGCGATGATGAGGAGGAGGAGGAGGATGAGGATGAATATGATGAAGCTAGAGTGTTGCTAATGGACAAGGAATTAGTAAGCAATTTTGAGAAGTTGCTTAACATGGATGGAAAGTAGTTTAAGTGAGAGGGAAGGTTGAAATCAATGAAACCATTTTGACAAGTTTGATGATTGGTAATGGAAGCACTTTGCCAAGTTAATTTGTCATTTAGATTGTTTGAGTTTATTGATTTTTTAAGTTGATAAATTGTATCTTCATAAAGCTCTAGACAATCTTCCCATGCTGACTTGGCTTTTTTGTCTTTGAAATTATTTAATTCCATGGTTGACACAAGTTTGTGTGCTTCAATGGCTTGGTCCATGGTGACCTTAAGAGCCATATCATGGAAAGAAGAAGAATCTAGGGTTGATAGTGTATTTGTGGTGGTGGAACCAATGTAATGGTTGCACACATGAGGGTATGGAGTTTGATTGCATGATAATTCTTTGCCATGCACCAAAAAGAGAGAGAAAAGGAAAAGGTATGCAATGCAACAATTGAATATGAGTTTGTCCATGTTATTAGAAAATGGAGTGTGCATGGTATGAAAATGTTTTTTTAGTGGGAAATTATATGAAAGAGCTAGGTGTATAGGAATAGATATGGGAGGATTCTCTTAGAAATATTTGCTTGTGAATGAAATTTAAGTGCTAAGGTGAGGGGCTATATATAGGTCAAGGGTATGGCTGAGGTAGGCCATAAAGGTATACTAATTTGTGGGTATTGAAGCTTAGGATAAGGGAATAGTCATATTAATATATGGAAAGGTTTACTTACATGTCCGAAAGTTCTTGGTCGTGTTATTTGATGGGCCATGCACGAGCTTAAGTTTGTTTATTAACGTGAAAAATACTACAATATGTTTTTTTTTGTATACAAAAAGTACTAAGTGTTATCGTTTACTCACATAAATTTGTTCGTCAAAACTAAATTAAATATGATGAGATAAATAAAAAGAATCTTTATCTTATATTCATATTAAAATTTAAATTTAAATTTATATAGTTGATATTGACGTTGAATTTTGGTAAGAAAAATTGTAGTTTAATTCCACAACTATATAAGGTAGTAAACTGAAACAACACTTAATATCGAATTTATTAATACACTTTTAACTAAGAGGAAGACAATTATATTAAGAAGGGAATTGAAACCACACTTAATGCCACCAAAAATAATATGTATAGCTTTCTAGAATTTGCTTAGTTGAAAGGGTCAAGCTTCAAGCTAAGCCATTAATTTCCACACGTAGTGCACTTTTTCTCTTTTTGAGTGTTTTTGCCGCATAAGATTTCAAAAGGTAGAGGGTGTAAATTATGATAACAAATTAATAATAATAATAATAATAATAATAATAATAATAACAAGCCTGAAACATACACGTAATTTAAGGTTTTGTTGATTTTTTTTGGTTGGAAAGCTAAGAAAAGAAAATTAAAAATCTAAAAAAAAAATAATCATGATAAAAAAGAGTTTTCATTACATCACATTTAATAAAATCAGAATATAATGCTATCTAAATGATAAGCATAAGTTAAAAAGTAAGAATCTAAAGATACTCCAAGCTTAATGAAAAAATTGCTCATTGATTCATCTCTCTAATTATTATTTTTTTTAATTTTTGAAAATCTTTAAGGTTTTGTTGAAAATACTTTTAAGAGGACGCCTTCTAATATTTAATATTCTTGAGAAAAATGCCAACAAGTGCTTCATGAGATGTGTTGAGAAAGTAAATTTATAAATATTTTTTTATAAACAAAATTCATTCAATTTTTTAAAGATTAAACATTTTGTATAATTAAACGCAATATTTTTTGTATTAAAATATATATATATATATATATATATATATATATACATGTGCTCTAACCTCTAAGTAAATATGTTTACCCCACAAAAAAATATTTTTTTGGTAAAAAAAAGTACATATGTTAATTAATAAGACCTTAATTTTTAAATTAATTTTTCCATGTATTTATATTAGTACCAAGTATATATTTTTTTGGGGTACATATAATTTTTCTAAAATTACATAAAATAATTTAGGTTTTGTTTGACCCGACTTATTTTCTACTTTTTTCTTCTCCTTAAAAATAGTAAAGAAGAGAAAAAATTGTGTTTGACTCCACTTCTCTATATTTTTTGTTTCTTTACTTTATTTCTCTAATATTTTTAAGGAGAAATATGACTAAATTCAATTTTATATTTCTTTATTTAAAAAAATAGAAAAGTACAAAATAAGCAGGATCAAACGGGACTTTAGAGTACTTTTTAAGTAATTTCTGTTAATTAATTTTTTTATGTATGTAGACAAAATAGATCGTTTTGTTAGTTATTAACTCAAAATATTTTTTTTGTATTTTGTATCTTCTCATAATTGTTTTCCTATTTTTAATTTTCTCATAAAGGTTATTATAACAACAAAAAGAAGTATAATTTAGGTTAAGAACAAAAAACATATAATAACATTAATTTTAATAAAATTTACTAAAAAATAAATTGGACCGATTTATATTAAATAATATATACTCCTATAAACATACACCTCAATTTTTTATTTTATTTTTCTAATGGCTCATCATTATTCTTTCTATTTAACAACATCACTTTAATTTAAAGACGTTAATCATTCAACTAAATAACAATTTGATAATGGCATATTGTTATCACCATAGCGTTGGCTCCCACTTGCTGATATTGATCTTACGGATAATTTCTTCCACTAATCTTCTCTCGCAAAATGGACAATATTTAATTTCTTTCAAACCAAGCTATGATCTATGATGGCAATCTTCTCTTGTTTTTAGGAACTTATATATAAAATAGTATTAGGATCTAATATTAAATCGGGTTCATATTATAAATAATTTTAATTATCATGCATGTACTTCCTTTAGAAATCTAGGTACACGCACGTCGTATCCGGCTAATAATAATTTCTCTTTATTTGATGACAAAAATACATATTATTAAAAGAATACTTTGAAAGTCTATACCAAAAAAAAAAGAATACTTTGAAAGTTGAAATTACAACAAATAGAACCAAGTGAACCACAACAAACAGAAAAAGAAATATAGCAATATGTACTCATTGGTGCTTTTTGTTACTCTTTGTTACTTTGTCAATCAGTTTGTAGTTATTTTTGTTATTGTATGTTACTTTTTTCCATGCTCTTTTTTTTCAATGAGATGTTTGATCGTACTCCTTGCATGTACTTTTGATTTTTCTATCTAAACCATATATTTGTCATTAAAAAGAAAAAATACAAACTAAAGACGGCACAAAACTAGTCGAACCAACCCTATACTTTGATGAATAAAAAAAACGCACAAAATCGGACAACACTAGAATCCACCATGACATCAAATATAAGGCGCGGCGGATTCTACCACCCACTCGTGAAATGTGCCGCAGTAGTCTAATGACTTGACCAAAAACTATGTACTTCAACAAAAAACTTATAAATCTAATAGTAAAAGTCGTTAATAATCAAATTGAGGCCATTATTCTACCAAACAATAAAAAGATCAAAGTGATCACGCACTAATTAATTAGCTGTGTCATATGTAGCTTCAATTTTTGTAGCTCAACTAAATTTAGTCCTCCTAACACGTACTCGATATGACCCGTGAAGCTTTAGGGTTTTGATTTTGATACCATTTTGCTTTATTCATCTAAACCAAAACCTAATAAGTAATTATATTAGGTGACTGTCACATAGTTACATGTGCGACACATTATAAACTCACATATATACACACACACGTACTCCTCTTCCCCAATAGGAAAATTATAGATATTGTTGTTGTGTGTATCGTACTTTATGTTCATGTTCATGTATACATACATTTGGTATAATACCATAAAAGCCACGTGTCCTTCAAGATGTTTTGTTTGGTCTTATCAAACACTTCATAAAAATAATATTAGTACACACGTCTCAAGCAATTGGCCACAATTTCTATAATTCATTTATCACCTGAAATAAGTTATCTAAATGTTTATTTATATAATCCTACATGTTTAAACTTATTTTGCTTCTGAGTCATTCGTTTTATTGATGATAATCATGTACTAGTTCATTATTATCATTATAATATAATAATAATTATTATTATTATGATAATAAAGATGTTGATATAGTCTTTAGTCATACTCATAGGACAAAGACTACTCCAACAACCATGGGAAAAGGGAAAAGAGAGAATGCAAATTAGTGAACAGGATAAAGTGGCAGGCTTCCCCACCAATAAGCTTAAGAGGAACGTTGTCCACATATTTATTTTAAAAATTTGTTGACTTTCATATATTTCTATTAATGAAATACTAAATTAAAAGAATATAATTAGTAAATGAGAATTATTTTCGTTCTAAATTGTGGTTTTGAAGATTTTACACAAATTAAAAGAATATAATTAGTTTTCATAGAAAAAGTAACTTATGAGTTATTATATATTTTATAAGATTATTATTTATTAATAGTATAAGAAAAATAAAATAAAAAATTGAAAGAAAATCATTATCAAAAAAGAATTGAAAGAAAATAAAATAATAAAAAGAAAAAATAGTATGAGAAAGATAATTGAAGAGTGAAAACAAAAGATAGTAATTAATAGTCTCAATATTTTTCAACCTCCCGTTTCAACTACGGGATGTATTAGAATATTATTAGTTATTGTTGTTATTAGTCATAATTGTATAGTAAACCAATATAGAAACTTACATTAAATATATATATATGTATACTCCTTCCGTCCCACAATGTAAGAGAAACAGTTCAAACATTTATCTTTTCAAGAAAAATTTACTCTCTCTCTTACTTTTTTTATAACCAACAACTAATAAAAATTGTTTTTACATCTTTCCATACAACTTTTTTCAAAAAAACATACTCCCAATCGTTATATTTTACTTTTTCTTAATAAGTGTGATTTTTGTTTTTTCTCTTACATTTCGGAACGGAGGGAGTATATCATTGCAAAGTCAATAGAAATGCAAGGCCAATAATTCTATTAATAATAATAAATATTAAATATAGTTAAGAGTATAATAGAAAATTTAACATTTTTTAAATCAGAAAGATAAATTGTTCCCGCGAGTAATTGATCCATAGACCTCCCATTTTATTCAACTGATATGTCCTTCATAAAATTTAACATTTAATATTTCACAAGTGACATCTAATTTGGCATAAATTGTTAATTTGAGTGTTAATTGTTGATCAATTTTATAAAGTAGTCTACTTTGAAACAATGCTTAAAGTTATCAAATAATTTTAGAGATAGTCAATAGTATTAAAGTGAAAATTTGTGATTTTCCATCTTCGCAACTAAATTGTAATATAATTGAATTTGTGATTTTCCATCTTCGCGACTAAATTGTAATATAATTGATACCAGTTCAATACAAGTTTCATTTTTAATTTTCATTATTTTTCTTATATTGATATCAATAAAAGAATATCGCAGTACCGATAAAATTCTATATGTGAAAATGGTTAAGGGTTATTGGATTAAGTACAGGGACAGACAGAGCATCAATATTGAATAAAGCATTCGGGAATGGATTATCTCGTATCATACAAAAGTCTATTTAAATTTTCATTATTCATTGAAAATGAGAGAGAAAGATTTTAGCAAAAAGTATATTATAATGGTTTGATATAATAAATGTAGAAAGAATTGAGAAGATTCTTTTTCAATGCAGCTCAATATCGTTCAATTTAGATCATGCGATTTAGATTTTAAAGACAATTTTATTATTTTTGTTTGATATAAAATTTGAGAATAAAATATAAATAAAATATTTAGAGTTCTAACTCAGTTTCAAATTAGGATCATCTTCATATTTTAAAAATAATAAAAAATTTCATTTGAAAATTTTCATTATTTTTCTTATACTATGCTATTTTTGCGTCTATCTCTCCGAATAAAATTTTCATTTGCTTTTAAGAAATATTTCTACAAACTGAGTGGATTTGGAGAGAGGATCATAATCCCTCAGTTGCTTATAAAATATAATATTTCTACAAATAAAACTTATTATTCTTATTATTTGTTACATATTCTTATTATTATTAGACTTTTATTTTGTCAAATAGTCTAGTGGCTAGACTCACACATATAAATGTGGATAAATATGAAACTCAGGTTCGAACATAAATCACGCTAATAATATTTCTGATAACTATCAATTGAGCTACATTTATAGGATATTATTAGACATATTTATTTATTTATTGACAATACAATTAGACATATTTAATTATTTATTAGGAGTTAGGACTGTGTTGATGTTCTTTCTACATTGGGCAAGGTTTTAATTTATCTTTTTTCTTATAAATTACGTTCTTAACTTAGATTAGCAATAACCTTATGAGTGCAATAAAACAACTTACAGAGTTGGAGCAAACCTTAAACCTACATGAAAAGTACTCCTTACATGAAATTTTGCAACCAACATGATAGATATGCACTTTTGATAAAGTAGAAAACAAAACAATTTTGATATGCTTTCTCAACCATTCAATTTTAAATGTTGCATTATTTTAATTAATTCATGCTTAACATATATGACACACCCATCAAATCAAATAATTGACATTGTCCTTAGGTAAGCTATATAGAAGTTCTTGCACTTAAGCAATAATAATTTATTTTGCATTATTTTTCAAGGGAAGTGGAAGCATAACCGGTTCAAATGAAAAAGCAAAGTATGATTAAGACTTACTAACAATACTTATATATTGACTTTAAATCCTAAATTAACATTTGTCGTCGTAATCCAAGCTTCTATACATAACCACAAGTTCATAACCATAACCCTTTGTTGATATATGTCTACTCTCATTTTCTAGAGTTTTTTGGCCTTACTCTTTTCTATCTTTATTTTTGATTGTGACACTTTTGACTTTTAATCTTGTAGTATGTTTTGAAACATAGGACTAGTCAATAGGGGCTCTTTATCAACCAAGTTAGGAATTACTCTATGAAGAAGAAAAGAAAACACAGCATATATTATATCGAAAACTTCTATCACATTGATAAATTAAAATGTTTTAATTTTTTTTGAACTAATAAATTAACAATCATTTTTATGAATCAAAGATCTCTTTGTTGACCTTCGTATTTTGTGAAAGATCATTTCATAAAAAATAAGTAATATTTTATTGTTTAAAAGCCTTACACTAATATTTTACTGGAGTAGTTTTTTCCAAAAAAAAAAAAAAATCACTTAGCTATTATTTTAAAGTAGAAAGAAAGTTACTAACATAAAAATGATGTGTTATTTTATATTTTATTGTTTGCAAAAATACGCATAATTATACACATAAAATCTCAAACCTCTATTTGTTAACAAACAAATTTAACACAAATTTTAGAAAAAAAAAGATAAATTCTCAAAGTAAACAACCCCTTAAACAAGATTGATTCTATAATGATAAAAGTTAATTTAATAAAATATTTTTAGTTAAATTTAATTTTAGATTAAATTGTGTATCCGCAAAACAAAAAATAAATGATATCTATATTTGAATGAAAATGAGTTAAGTAATAAATTTGAGCTTACTTAATTTGTGGAAAATATTGAGCTTACTAAATACTAATTAAAATAATAAATTTAATTGCAAAAATCACATTAAAAATGAGAGCCACAAATTGTAACTTTAAATAATAATCAATTCTAATCAAGAAAATTCAAATATACCAAAATCAATTTTAAGTCTTCATTAATACTTTTGATTTTGACTCTTTCAAAAGTGAATCCAAACATGAACTAACTGGCAATTCTGTTTACACACAATTGTGAAATGGTAAGTGGTAACCTTTCAGTGGTTGTTTTTGCATGGAATCTTCATTCTTAGATAAATTTGAGTAAAAAACAATTTATTGATGTAACACAAGCCAAAAGTAGTTGATACATACAAGCATAGAGAACAAGTTGGCATAAGTAGCTAAGTTAGAATGGAGAATAGTATTAATTATTAGTTAGTGGAAAGTTGTGTGGTGGTAATGAATGATTCTCTTGCAAAGAAATAACAAAGAGAAGGTGTTCAAGAAGACAATTGGGTCAAGAGACTCATTAGTCATCACTAAGCTTCAATAAGTTCAATTTAACCCTCCTACTATGCTTTAAGTTTATTTACCCCAACCGGATTTTATATTCACCAGATACCAAGTTGTAACAGCGAATCTCCTTCATGATACAATAAAATCCTAGTCCCGTGACTTAACTTGCACACCAACAATCAAGGTCGACGAGAATAATAAGTTACATAATATAATAGTTTTCTTCTTTCTCTTTGCATATTGCTTTAAAAATGAGATAAACAAAACAAAAATTTAGGTTTACATAACCCTCCTAATGATACATATTAATTTATTTAAATGTACATAAAATATAAATTATTTTGGTAGAGTACAAAAACGGGTATAAGCAATAGAAATTATGAAGAGTTGAATACCTATCTAAGTAGTAATTGAAAGATCTTTCAGCTGTTGCGTATCAACTTCCGATGGTGACCTCGTGAGGGCACACTGTGCAGTAGTTGTTTTTGGGAAAGCAATGACATCTCTGATAGAACTAGCCCCGGCCAGCAACATAACCAATCTGTCTAAACCATAAGCTATGCCTCCTGCATTTGATATATAACAACAATCATCAATAAAATCAACAGCTACTAAACATATTGAGAAACAACTTATGCACCTCATGTTTCATAACAGCATGCAGACAAATTAAATTGCAACTTGATAAATATTAGATGTTCCTTTTATTCAAATGTTATCAGTTTAGTGAGAATGAGAAAGTAAGATTACATACTTAATAAAGAAAATTTTCTTTTTTCTGATATAGTTGTGTACAGACAAATGCTAATCTAGTAAGGATAATATTCAGTTTCACCACAAGAAAGGGAGGAATAAGGCTATAAACCATTTTAGAAAATTTATGAAGGATACATACCATGTGGTGGAGCTCCCATGTCAAGTGCTTCAAGAAGATAGCCAAACTTCGCATCAGCCTGAAAAAGAAGACTTCAAAGGCGTAAATGAGACGAACAAGACTTCAAAGGCATAAATGAGATCAGTCAAACTCAAAGCCAAACAAGACTTCAAAGGCATTACAAATATAAGCCTAAATGAAAAAGATAAATAAGACGAGGTATGGAGTCACATTTACTAGCCTGCTCCATTGAGATGCCTACAGTCTCCAAAACCTTTTGTTGTATGTCACGTTTATAAATTCTCAAACTCCCCCCACCAATCTGAAATCAAATATAATATTTTGAGTTATGTATACAGACATCAGTCAAAAAATTGAGATCGTATATAAATGTCAATTACCTCCACCCCATTGTAAACCATGTCATACGCCAATGCACGAGCGGATGCAAGGTCATTAATGTCTTCAGGATTTGGTGCAGTGAAAGGATGGTGAAGAGCCTGCAGTACCCCATAATTAAGAATAATGAAAAGAAAAATAACAAATATAACCAGATTAACTATAATGACACTCATGAAATTTTAAACCTAGGCATGTTATTATATATTGAGAAATATGTTGTTGGATGTTATTGAAACCAAAACTGACCTCAAGCCTCTGCTCTGAATCATTCCACTCAAACATTGGAAAGTCGGTAATCCACAAAATTGAATGTCTGCCCTAAAATTCAAACAAAAATAACCAGATAGTGTAAATGAAATGGAATGGATAATGGAGAAATATAGGATTTTTGTCCCGCTAAAAAAAGCATATACCAACTTACATGGTCGATCAAACCTAATTCATGTGCCACATAAACTCTAAGACGATCTAGAGTTTTGTTTACAGATGCAGGATGACCAACTGCAAATAAAATCAGATCACTTGGTCCTGCAGAGCATCGTCTTAACAAAGACTCTTTAGTTGCAGGATTCATACTTGATACTAAAGCAGAAATTCCCTCAATATCCCCTAAAATCAAAGGTATACAGAATTAAAAAATGGAATATAACAAACATGTCTCGTGATGTCATAAAATTAAGTATCGATAGAAATTTTATCATTTACCATTCTCTGTTATCTTGAGAAAAGGTAAACCCTTTGCACCAGATTTGAATGCTTCGTTGTAAATATCACCTTTCTTAAGAGCTGAATTTGAGTACTTTTTTGCACCACAAGGTACACACAACACTTTAATAACTCCCCCACTCTCCAAGGAATCAGAGAAAACCTTGAAGGAAGAACTTGAGAAAATGTCAGATACCTGCGGCCAATGAAAAGTTATATCTCAGCAAGATGAAGCAAATCTAGGTAAGTAACTCGAATACAAAGTAACGACGATTTTCAACCGTAGGGGATGAAAAGATCGTAGTAACTAATAACTACCATATGATAGAAATCACAAAAGTACTAAGGAGGGGGTGAAATAAAGATCATTACATCTTTTAACTCGAGATCGAATCTGGTATCTGGCCTGTCTGAACCATATCTATTCATTGCTTCAGCATATGTAAGCCTAGGGAAAGGGTTAGGTAATTCCACGCCCTTAATTTCAAGAAAAACCTGCAACAAACATTTCCTATTTTATGAGCATATTTTCTAAGCTAGTAGAGGAACAACTTCAAAATATCCATAAAATATTTGTCCTCAAACAATCTCCACCTTCAAAATAGTCATAACATGTAAAATAGTCCACAAAATATCTTTATCAAACAGATTTACCAACATTAACACAATCAATATCAACATTAGTCTTTTTCTGAAACAAGTGAGTCTACAAAAGTACCTGTTTCTTTAGTTATCCTTTATAATTTCTCAACCAATATCAATACATACTTCTAAATCTTTCAATGGTGTCATTTGATATTTCACATCACCAAAGGAAGTTCCATATGTTAACACCTTATTCTTCCATTCCAAATTTTTATCTAATACTACCTCCGTCCCTAATATAGGGCCCTCTTGAACAAATCACGGGAATTAAGAAAGTTGGTAGTAGTATTAAACTTATTGACAATTAATATGGTTTTACAAGGTTACCCTTTAAGAGAGAGAATTAGTTTATGTTGTTATCATAATATTTATTACAAGTTGCAGAAAAATATGTACTCCCTCCGTCCCATTTTAAGTGTCACAGTTGACCAAATCACACACTTTAAGAAAAGTGTGTAAAAGAAAGAGAGAGAATATGATTTTTACTAAAATACACTCGTTTTTTATTGGTAGTAGACATTGGAATACTAAAAAGTAGATTTTTGAGTGTACTTTTTCTTTTAGCTAATGATTGTTTTAAAGGATAAAATAGGAAAAATCAATATTATAAATAGCATGTGACACTTATTTTGGGACAAACAATTTTGGCAAGTGTGACACTTATTTTGGGACGGAGGGAGTAACATAATTAGAGGTATGTTGGTAAAGAAATAATTAATGCGGTGAAAAATAGGGTCTTATATATAGGGACAGAGGTAGCATATGTTTCTGTTTCTTCAAAAGTTCAAATTTATGGATAACATGAATTTTTTAACCTGTTAGAGAAGTATGATTGTAGATGGTATAAACTAACCTTTCTGATCAAGTCTTCATTAAGAGTCAACATATCCTCTAAAGGAGTAAAAGCCATTTCCATATCTAGTTGCGTGAACTCAGGTTGCCTATCAGCTCTTAAATCTTCATCACGAAAACATCTGGTAAAAAGTAAATTGCATTTTAATCAAAAACAAAACTGGTCACTTATTACAACTCTTTTAATATTAATTTTGGTTTAGCTTATATAATCAAGCATTTTGTATTGTTAATTTATGCAAATCACACAAACCAAAAGCATTTTTTTATAGGAAAAAGGGAAGATATTTACAAATCCTCCGTACATAAGCCAAGATATAAATAGGCTCGAATTAAAAAAATACTTAACTTTGTACCAAAATTTAAAAGAAAAGAATACTTTACCTTGCTACTTGATAATATTTATCAAAACCAGCTACCATTAGCATTTGTTTAAATAGCTGAGGACTTTGTGGCAATGCATAGAATGTTCCTGGCTTCATAATTCATGTGATAGTGAATCAATAAAACATAACATAAACTACAAATCTCGCAAAAAATAGATAAAAGTATCCATATTGTTTTAAATACCTTATTGTCCAAGATATAATTATATTGTCAAAGAGAAAGAAAGACTAACCAAAAATATTATGTAAATATAATGAAATAAGAATCTTAAGCAATATGAGAACAAATCTAAATACCTGGATTCTTGATGGAACTAAATAATCCCGGGCACCTTCTGGTGTGGATCTAGACAGTATTGGAGTTTCAATCTACCTTATGAACAAAAATAAGATAAAGATGAACACAGGATACCGAATACTATGCACCAAAGTACGGTATTTAAGAGACTAGATCACTCAAATGATGAACCTACTGGATAGTACCTCCACAAAGCCATGCAGGTCTTCTAGGTATCTTCGTATGAGTTTAACCACTTGATGACGCAACAATATGTTAGAACTCATTTGTTGCCTCCGTAGATCAAGAGGTCGATACCTGCAAATTAGTGATTGTAAGCAAGAAACCTTCCATACACTTTCTTAATAAAATAAATAAGAATAGGTATCATGAAAAATTATGATGCCAACCCCCACCACATACATGCAAAATTCTCTCGTTTCCACCAAAATTAACAGTAAGTCAGAAATGAAAGTTACTAAATAAACAACATCAACAACAATATTAACAGAAAATATCCAATAAACCCTAAAAATATTGAGATTCTGACCTCAATGAGAAACCAACCCACGTAAATATAAATAAGCAATAACAAGTACCATGTAACTCTCGGTAAATACTACCTCAGACGGATTTCCTCTTTAGGAGAATCATTTGCATCATCTGCTGTAGTAACTAAGAATGGTAACTTTGCATTCACAGAATTTAACACTAGAACCTCATTTGCAGCAACCTGCAACACAAGGATGAATATGAAATTTTGATAGACAGGAAAAAACAGTAAATGAATCAAACTTTTCAAACTAAAAAAATCATATTTTCAGAGTCAATACACCAATGAGGCATATTTCTTCACAGACAACAATATTAAAACATTGGAGATCAGACAACCAAATTGTAGTGAATCAAATAGCAAGACAAATCATGCTAAAGTATAAAAGATAAAACAATAGTTTTAAAAAATATATCTCTCATTCATGCGCTCCTCAATACTATATTAGAACAGTAGATAAACATTATTCACCTTTCATGTGACTTTTACTGAAATTTGTCATAACTTATGATGTTCAGCCCAATGTTTGAAATTTCTACATTAAGGACTATATTCAGTGATGGATCCAGGAATTTTAAATAGTGGGGGCACCATATATATAAATTTACAACATTGAATATACTCTATCCGACTAAAAACATAAGATAAATAAATTCATTTTTTTGTCCTAAAATATAAGAGAAAATACACAAATTTATTTTTTCAATAAAAATTTATTCTTATCTTTTCCATAATCAATAAAAATTGTTTTTACATCTTTCCGTTCAACTTTTAACAAAGAAAATACTATAAAACATATTTCCAATCATTATGTTTTACTTTTTTCTCATAATAAGTGTGTTTTTTATTTTTTTTCTCTTATAATATGGAACGAAGGGAGTATATGTTACATTTCATTTTAAAAGTATAACTATACATTTTTTACGGAGATTCATATTTTGAAAATATTGAATGATTTTCTCATTTTTAATACCAATAAAAGTTCTTTATGTTTGGAAGCAAAAATGTTGTAAGCCTTAAAATAAAAATTGTGGAATTTATGTGAGCCTTGAGACAAAAGTTGTGGAATTTGTGTAGGCTAAATGATCAATTATCAATTCATATTATATAATATATATACTAAAAAAAATTAAAATTAAAATTAGTGCAGGCAATTGCTTACACAAGACTATATGTGGATCCGTCCCTGACTATATTTAGTGTTTTTGTTGCTACCATGTCCATGTAAATGGTATACATGTAATGAAATGTGATATGTTATAATTATTGGAATTTGAATCAAGATATTTGAAGGCCACTAACTACTATGGTAACATCCATACATATCTTTCCCATCCATATATTCAAACTATAAACAATGGATTTAATCTAAATGTAAATGCACAATCAAGCACTATCCTGCTCCTATACTAGTTTCTCTTTGCTAATGATATATGTACCTCGATTAAGCCCGTTTTCATCTTCTTGTTGATTGACTCGTTTGGACGAGACCTAACAACACCTTCAATGGCAACCACATACTCCAGTCTGACATTATTGATAGCAGAATGAGCAGCTGGAAAATCATCTGGAAGAGTTGTAACCTGAATTTAAAACTTAATAATTAGAATACAGAACTAGTAATACAAATTAAAAAATGAATCTTTAAGGTAAAATAAGAAACAAATTGCAATGCAGGTACCTGAACAATTCCAGTATGGTCTCTAAGATTAAGAAAAGTGAGTCCACCGTGGATTCTATGAAGTGCAACCCAACCACAAATGCGAACCCTTTTACCAACATCATTTGAAGACAATTGACCACAAAAATTGGTCCTAGTAACCCATTGAAGGGATTGATTGAGGGGAGGTTTAGCATTGGAAGTGAGTGTTTCAGTAGTAGAAGGAAGTGGTTGTATTGAAGCAGAAACGGAAGAAAGGGTTCTGGTTCTGGTTGTTCTGGAAATAAACATTGGAATAGTGTTGGAAAGGGTTCGGAAGAAAAAGGATGGTATGGGTCGAAGAATCGTCAAAGGCAATGTTTTTAGGAATAGAGACATGTTGTTGTTGTTGTTGTTGTTGTTTCGAGATAGAACAGATTGAAAAAAATGTTTGAAATATCAATTTAACAAATAGTAAGAATAAGCAAATAGAAACAGAGAAAGGAAGAAGATGTGAAAATGAAACAAACAATTAGGCGAACAGTTCGTCTTCTCAAAAACCATAGCCATGGCAGGAGCCTCACTTCTACCTGAAAACCCCACCAATCATCGGCTTCATTCCAATGTTTGAAATTTCGACTTTACAGAACTGGGACGAGGGTGGTGGTCGGTGATGGAGGATGCCGATGGGTAGAGAGAAGGACGGTAACAAGAGCGAGGGGATGAGGACGGTGGTGGTGGTGGTGGTGGCGGTCGATAAATAATTATCTATCTATCTATTTATTTAAAGAACGCAAATAAGGGGCTAAAAATAACAGTTATCACCAAAAAAAATAAGGGGCTAAAAAAACAGTTATGGGCCTACTTGGCATATTCTTAATGGGCCCCCGAGTGAGTGTTTGACTGAGATTGTACGGTTGTGTTATGGGGTTGGGCCTTATGCTAAAAAATAAACACGAAATAAGTATAATAAAATGAAAAAAAATAAAAGACTTACTATAAAAAAAATGAATTAAAATAAAAACAAAAAGGGGATTCAATTGAGTAATTTAATTACATCACTTTTGCACAAAGTATAAATTATACGTTTTTTATTTATGTAGATGTAATAAATTTATTTGTGAAGTATTCGTCTCTGTCTATGTGAATTTAGTTCAGTTGATAAAAACATCGTCATTTAATGCACGAACCGGAGTTCTAATCATGATACACCCACTTATTCGCATTTAAAAGATGAAATTCTAATCATTACGTTACATAAACAAAAAAAATCATGCAATTCAACTAGTGATCTACGGGTTCGACCATTAATCCAATCCAATCATTAATTCAACCAAAATAAGTTTTAATTCACTATGACTATTAATTCAACCATTGGTCATGCCCTAGTTGACGACTAATCTAAGTTTTAAATAGTTGTTCTTAAATATTGCAAAATAAGTAGGTTTTGACCCCACTTCCCATCAACTCGCAGCAAAACATTTGATCTCTATCGAGGTTGAAAATTGAGTACATGTTGATTAGAGAATAAAAAAATTTCATATTGTGAATCACTATTTTTAGTCAATAATATCCGCTAAATTTTGCTTGTTGTTTAATAGACTTGACCTCAAAGTTTGACACATAAAATGCTATGAATTTGTGCAATAAAAAAACTAAGCTCTGATCTACCCCAATAGGTACTTCGAATAGCATTTACCACGCTCTTAGAATCCCTCTCCATAGTGACACAAGTGAGACCTCTATTTTCCATTGCGCGCAACGCTTCAAATAAATCCGCTCATTTAACATCTTAATTATTAACTTGGGTATTGGAGTATTTGCATACACCCTCACCACCAACAATTCTGCTTTAACATGATGTATGATCACATATGAAGAAAACTAAAGAGTTAATTTGTTGCCATTAAACGATAATGAAAACTTTATACATTATAACATATAGTTAAAAAAAGTTAATCTTATTAGAAACAAATTGACCAAAAAGTCCAATGATTGAATTTATATGTCACATATACAAACAAATTAAGCAAAACATCAAATGATAGAATTACATAAAAATTAAAATCTAAAAGCCAAAAACAAAGCTAAACATAATATAAATTTTATAAAGTTGTCCGGCAACGGCAAATCCAAACATGCATGAAGCAAAATAAGTTTAAAAAATCAATAAAAAACAACTTTAGCACAATAAGATTAAAATAAAAAAATAAAAAGTTTCTTCTTCAGCAATTTAAACTCTTCATTCATTAAGTACGTACACATACGGCTTCTCTTCATTCAATAAGTTTTGCATGTTAGTAGTCATCTTTGTTGAAAATAACAGATTTTGCCGGTTTTTGGGCAAGTAGCTAAAAATAGATTTCAATTCCTCGTCAAAATAATCCAGGACTTTGTCTGCTTCATTCAACACAATAAACTTAGTCGCAACAAACATATCAGCGATTTCAGGATTGTTCTGAAGCAAAACATTCATCCTCCCCGGAGTGGCGATAACAATGTGAGGCCGCCCGGTGAGCAAGCGTTCTGTTTGATGATCAATATCAATACCACCAAAAACTGCAACAACGTCCACGCCGAATGGCTGCCCAAGGGCTGCAAATTTATCCGCCAATTCACATGCAAAATCGCGCGTGGTCGTCACAACAAGAGCAAACACAGAAGAAGGATTCTGGAGGAGATGGTGAAGAATAGGAAGTATGAAAGCTACTGTTTTACCGCTACTCGTCGATTCCAATTACATGACGTCCTTCTAGAATCTTCGGGATGCAGTGTTGTTGCACGCGCCGCGGAGTTTGAAACCCTATATTCTGGCAACATTCTACTATCAGTTCAGAGAGTCCAAGATCTGAAAACGACGATGATGGCATGTGTTCGATGTGATTGGCGTCATCAGGTGAAGGATTCATTGTATTGTATTGCTGATGCTGATTTGCTGTACCTAACAAGGAGTACAGTGAACCCTTTAAATATGGAATTTTTCTTAACCCTAAATTTAAACTTTTTTCTTTCATAAATATCTCAAGTTTGTTTTTTGTTACATATTTTTTTTGTGAACATAGATGACAAAGCCCAAAGAAAAAAACTACGAGTTTAAACGAACATTCAAATCGCCGAAAATATTATTAAAAATGAGACTCTGAAGTTGTCTAAGAGAAATATTACATATAAATCAAAAGAATTCAAATTAAATTAAAATTAGTCAACCAATCATTCACGCCACTAAGTGTGCTTGATCTAAACTTGTGTAAGATCTCAAATGCGCCGAATCAAAGTATATTCCCATTGTTATTCATGTTTTTTGTCGCAATCTTAATAATTTTATTGGTATCTTTTAAATAGATTTATTAATTATTATTATTTGACAAAAAAATTTGGTATCTTTTATTATTTGATCAATTATTATTTGGTACTCCCTCTGTTCCTTTATAATTATTTGTCGTTTTAGGAAGAAAAAAAATCTTGTACCAAACAAAAATCAAATTAATAAAGTGTATTTTTGCACCTTATCTTCCTATTCTACTTTTTTTTTAATATATATCATAATTTTAATTCACCAATAAACAAAACAAAAAAAGATTATATGAATAAGTTTAGTAAATAAAAATTAGATACAGTAAAAAGATTATATAAAATTTCGTCAATAAAAAATATTACTAGGAAGGAGGATATAATAATATAACCTTAATTTGACATGAATTTTTCAAAATTTTCCCTTCTTGAGTTTTCCTTTCATAAATATATCTCAACAATTTTATATTTTTTATTATTTAATTTGACATGAATATCAAACAATTAAATCAATTTATTTTTCTTTGTTAACTTTTACTAACTTTTTTTTTACTAAAAATTTTGCTAACTTGTAACCAAAAAAAACTTATTCAAAAATATTTACTTACTAACGTTTGATTTTACAAAGTTAAATATTCGACATCACTAATGAATAATGACAAATGATGACGAAGATGCTTTTTTCTTATGTAAACAGAAAAAAATTCCCTCGAACCCCAATATTTAACCCTTCACCCGCAAAAGTAATCCAATATTCTCCACGACAAGTATACACCATTGAATCTATATTATTTTAATTGTTAGCATGAGTAAAATTGAACTTGAATCTCTTGAACAAGATATATAATTTGATCTTTGCGAATAGAAAAGGTGTAATTGAAAGATGAGACTATTAAAAATGGTCATGTCAATCAAATTAATTATTCGATGAAGACTAATTTGCTAGAAACTCCGTACCTAAAGCATAGTTTAAAAATAAAAATAAAAAACTATTTGATTTCCAATAATTGGTAGATTCAAGTGGTAAGGGATTTGGATTCTCTTAAAGTAGTCTCACTGTTTTGATCATTGATTCTCACGCGTTGATCTAGATTGGATCTAAGCTCACACTATGGTCACTATATATATACTCGATCTAATACCCCTAAGAAATGACCCACTTCATAGGTCCATCATCCCTTCGAATTCCAACAGATAGAAACATTTTTATCATTAATATCCGCTCATTCAGCATCTTAGGGTCTGTTTGGCAAAATTAGCGGATAGCTTATAAGCTAGCTGATAGCTTATAGCTTATAGCTTATAGCTGATAGCTGATGGCTGATAGCTTATAGCTGATAAGCTAATTAAAGTGTTTGGTAAAATCAGCGGTTCACATAATAATAAATGTAAAATGACATAAAAGGACATTCAAAATTAATAATTATTTTATATCTAAAATATTTAGAATTTAGTAATTTAAATTTATTAATTTGATATAAATTTAATATATTATTATATTAACGTATTTTTAATTTTACCCAAAAAAAGAACACACTTCAATAAAATATAACTAAGTTGAAAAAATAAATAAAGAGTGAATTATGCGTAACCAAAAGATGAAAAAAGGAAACAATAAATTCAGCTGAAAAAAAAGAAGAAACATTATTATATATTAGTTTGTACAAAAAAGTATATATTAGCATATACTAATTCCGTGAAAAAAAAAAAAAACATATACTAATGATAGGTGTAAATATATACTACTAAAGTATTGTAATAGCACTCACTTACCAAGCTAAAAAACAAAATAAAGCTTCAATCAAAACGAAAGAAAAAAAAGACTATCGTTGAAAAAGAAAACAGCTTGAAAATAAAAAAAAATAAAGTCTCATGCTGGCTGAAAAAAAAAAACATAAAAGAAAGCTATGGTAGCAACAAAATCCTAAATAACTAAGCTCCCAATAACTTTAAATTATACTAACAAAGGGTAAATGTGAATTTTCATTAAAATAATAAGGGCAAAAATGAAATAAAAAGTGATAAGCTATAAGCTATAAGCTCAAATGCTATTTAAAATAGCGTCTGGGAAATAAGCTAAAAGCTAGTCAAATAAGCTATAAGCTCGTTTTGAAATGTAGTTACCAAACAGAGCTTTTTTTAACAAATGAGCTTATAAGCTATAAGCTAAAAGCTATAAGCTCATTTAGGTGTCTTGCCAAACAGACCCTTAGTGATTTGAGTGTTGGAATATTTGCATATATATACCTTCACCACCACCAATTCTACTTTAACATGATGTATGATCACATCACATATGAAGAAACCTAAAGAGTTAATTTGTTGTCATTAAACGATAATGAAAATTTTATACTTTATGACATATATATGGTTAAAAACAGTTGATCTTATTAGAAACAAATTGACCAAAGTACCCAATGATTGAATTTATAAGTCACGTATATAATTCGATCATTAGAAACATCCGTGAAGCAACAAGAATTTGATCTGGGGACCATAAAATTAACACTATTTTGTCTCATTCCTCTTGCTAGCAGAGCAACTGCTAATTAACAAACTGTCCACGAGAAAAAGATTATAAACAATAGCGTTGTTTTTGTATGTGGCTTTTATTTATGCTAAATAAATAAATAGCTTATAGCTAACTATGGAGATGGTTAATTTGTCACACTCTCACTTGCTACCTACTTAGTTTTTAGTCTTTTTCCTTCCTTTCACGGGATGCTTATGTCTACATGCTCAATTCCAAAATTCTACAACAAATAAGCCGAACAATTTCCTAACCTTGTCTACTATTGTCACTCTCATTAACTATTTATTGAATGTTGACCATGCAATTTATGGGTGAGAGATGATACGTGGTTAAAATATTTTGGGACATACATTCACATCTCGTGAGGGAGTAAGTGAAAAGTTGAAATGACACTGTTAACAATTTTTTT
Organism: Trifolium dubium; assembly: GCA_951804385.1. Taxonomy (NCBI): domain Eukaryota; kingdom Viridiplantae; phylum Streptophyta; class Magnoliopsida; order Fabales; family Fabaceae; genus Trifolium; species Trifolium dubium. The sequence continues at coordinate 728,690 of OX638075.1, read as the reverse complement.
GGCTCATATGCTAAACACGGCATTCGATTCGATGTAATAGTTAAGGAAATAAATATGAAAATAAAAACTTAAAAACAGTTTATTCAATGCTTTGAAATTTTAAAAAAAATTATTTTTTATTTGAAACTCTTATTTTCATTTTTGTTTTCTTAATCATTATATCGAGTGTACTGTTTAACATTTTTTTTAATCTTTTAATGTGGTTGAAATGTTTAGAACAAACATTCACATCTTGAGGGGAACAATTTTTATAAAAGAATTATTTGATAAAATACCACATTTTATATTCTCTATGTATGAATTGGAATTCAAATCTCAAATACTATTTTATTATTCATCTTTAATAATCATTCCGCTATTTGACCAAAAATGTATTGTAAAATTATTTTGTTTGCCTTTTCTCATTTCTGTGTCCCTTAATTTGACCTTATTTTTAATTAATGTAATATTTGATTTTTTTCCAATACACATCCTATCTCAATTAGATACTAAGAGATAAATACTTTATGAGTTCATTAAAAAACAAATTATTACATTCATCGATAGATTCACGGATACATAATTTTTTAATAAAAAACATTTATCTTTAAGGTAATAATTAACAATGAATTGATCCAAGTTGTAAGGGTCTTGATCCGCTTAAGTATGTGGTCAATAGTTCGATTTGCTTATGCAGAAAATTCGATTGAGAAGGAAGAATCCACCTTATGTGCTCCACAAGTTCCCCAACACTAGTTATCACTAATGGCAATGTAAATTTCGTAACCAAAAAAAAAACGGAGGTAATACATGTTATTAGATAAATGGATGGGTATGTCAAACTTATTATATTTTTTTTTTAGTTTTTACCCTCTCATTCTCATGAAAATGGGACTCTACTAGTTCATAAGCTCTGAACGAATTCTGATATTAAATAATTTCAGTATTCTCTAAATGATTTCAGTATTCTTTCAAGCGCAGTTGCACACATCGCAATTTCAATAAATATAGTGATACCAAATATACACTATTGTCTTGATTGAATTCTCTATTTTGAAGATTGATCATACTGCCATACTTTCTCATCAAATAAAAAGTTATGACTGTAGGTCCCTTGTCTCATTCATATCTTCATGACATGCGTTTTTTATAGTACTATATAGTTTGTTTAAATGATGGATAAAAAATAATAATTTTACAGACATCATAATTGAATTGAAAAAGGAAAATATTTGTGTATGGGAAACATTATCAGGAAGATCATCAATTATAGACATCTAATTCTATAAAAAAAATAAAAAATAGTGGAATCCAATTGATAAAATTTGACGTGACCCTCCAAATCATGTCAAATGCTTATTGAATCATGTTATTCCATTATATGGTTGAAGAAAATATTCCAGAAATTGGATAAAATAATGATGATGACCATAACTCATAAGAGTGTTTGTTTATAATTGCAACTGTCCATCTTATGATATCATATCAGTAACTACCATACTAAATTCAGTTGCCCAACATCTTCAGGCCTTGTCTACTACTACAATATTAAAGTTAATTACATATAAAATTCCATTATTAGCCCTAAATAATCTCACAATTTTACTAAATTTTGGGGTTATTATGTCTTTTCTCAAGTTGATTTTATTGGTCAAATTCAAATTGTGTAATTATTAATCATTAACCATATAAGAGTGTTCATTAATTAATAAAATAGTAAAAGTGCATTCTCCAAAGCCTGACCAAAGTACATTTTCTATTCCCAAAGAAAAGAAAAAATGTGGTTAGCAAATGGGACAGAGATGGTAATATCAAAGGTTAGCAAAAAAAAAAATAACATTTGTCTAAATGCAAAAGAAAAAAACGAAAAAAGTTTACTTTTTCTTAGAAGAAAAACAACTCACGTAAATCCAAAACTACATTTTTTTTTATTGGTAGAATTTTTTTATTTTTTATACATAGATAAAATGATATAACTATCATAAATTCACATACGAAGGTAGAGAAACCAGAAAATAACCCCGATTATAAATGTTCGGCCTAACAATTTTAACATTTTATGTTAGTTGATCTAAGAATTCTAAACTTCTATAATAATAATAATAATAATAATAATAATAATAATCATATGTAAAAAATCACGGGATAAATGTTGAATAAAAATATATGCGGGACAATAGCATTAATAAAATCATGCATTATTTGTCCTCCTATTTTGATATTTTTGAATTTGTAATCCCCTCTTTTAAAAATAAAAAATGGCAGGGGACAAAAATAATAGGTTGACTTTATTAATTAAAATAGGGGATGAAATGTTCAAAAATATTAAAATAAGCAATAAAAAATGCATGATTTTATTAATATACGGGACAAATATTTTTTAAACAATAGAAAAATTAGTTCTCATTGATAAATATAAAAAATACGGGATAAATAATTATAATTTATTACAAAAAAATCATACACGGGATATATATGTTTATCACTAACAAATAACATATGAATTTTATTTTATTTATAATTATACACCACGGGAGAATAACTTTAATAAAACAAATTTATTGATTTAATAAATTTTACATGTAAGAGCACAATAATTTTACTTTTAACAATATTTTATAGCAAACAAAGTCAATGAACCAGTGCATCGCACGGGTATTTTTCTAGTTATAAGTACGTCTGATCAATCCCAGCTCTATCTACACAGGTCTTGATCTTGAAGGTATCAAATTTTCCTCCTAATTCAAATCCATATTTGACAGCAACAAAATTCTATTACTTCAGCGAATTTTTTTTTTTTTTTTTGAAACTTGATGTGGTTAGAAAACTAAACCAACATCAATAATATATAAAATCAAAATATAATAGATACAAAGAGGGGAGACGACAACCAAAACTCTCAAACTAACAAAATCTGTAATAAAGGAGACCAAATCTATTCTTGTAAAAGTCTTCCCTAATAACATGTGGTAAATCATTCCATCAAACAAAATTATGCAAAGAAAGACCTAAGTTAGCCAACTTATCTGCATAATGATTTCCTTCTCTAAACACATGAGAGACCAAAAAGTTCATACTTAAAGTTTTAAAGACACAATTATTCCATCTAATTCTCAATTGGCAAGGAACAATATGAGGAGACTTAAAAGCCAAAGTAGCCAGCTTAGAGCCACACTCCAACCATAGATAATTCCAGCCCTTTTCTCAAGCTGCCTCTATTGCAAACATCGCACCGGACAACTCAGCTATGAACGCATTTGCATTACCCAAAGACATTGCAAAACTACCCAAGTGATCACCATAACTATTTCTAAAAACTTCACCACAGCCTGCAGGACCAAGATTACCAATGGCAGATCCATCCGTATTGCACTTAATCCACCCATGAAAAGGAGGCTTCCAAATTACTTCGACAATTCTTGTAGGCTTAGGAAGATGAGTTCTAACTTTAAAAGCCTTCAAAATTCTAAAGTCTAAGATATCAGAACTAGTTGCTAAAGAAGTACGGTTACCAGACAAGACAACACAAGCAACAATAGAAACAATAACAGAGTTCCAGCAAGGCTTAACATTATTAAATCTAAGGTTATTTCTGCAACTCCATATGACATTAACAATATTAAGAATAGCAGCAGTAATCACTAATTTGCACTGAGGACTCCAACCTCTATTACAAATCTCCAAAATGTCACTAATAGAGTTTAAATTGATGCTCAAATGTATAATGGAGCTGAGCCAACTCCATAGAAAAATCGCAAAAGGACACTGCAAGAATAGGTGATTAGAAGATTCAACTTGCTGGAAACAAAGGCAACAGACAGAAAGAAGATTGCAACCTCGCAAAGTTAAGTTATCATCAGTGGGAAGTTTGTTATTATAAAATAATCTCCAAAAATTTAAACCGTATAAAATTTGTATATAAAATAATTATATCTTTTACTAATGAGAAGAGTTCAGTGACATATGTGGGGTGGATCCTGGATATCAACCTCCTTCTCCTACTTTAAATATTAAATTTTTTGATACGTAGACGAAATGATAAATTATTAAAAATTGACACTAGACACATACGTACAAATTGGAGCGATCTAGGTTAATATATTTAGAGAGAATATTCAAAATTAAAAATATGTATTTCGAATAGAATTATCTCTATCAAATAAAACATGTGATGAATCAAAAAAATAGAGGGAATATAATAAAGTTAATTTGTTTATAAAAAATATCGTTTTCAACTATAGTTATGTGACCTTCCATGAAATAAATAACACACAATACATAGAGTGTCCCTAACTATATTCATCTTAATTACTTAACTTCAAAGGATGAATAACCATATATACCAAATTAAAAACTCACTCAAAACGCCTTTACCTTTCACACAATACATTACTTATCACAATTTATCATTTTTTTAATAATATCTACACTCTCTCCATTCTTGCACAGAAATCCTGTGAAGCCACATGTGTTTGTTTCTTTTCTTGCTAAACAACAATAAAGCTAAAACCAAAACCACCAAAATTTACATTCACATTTCACGTCTTTCTTGTTCACACACACACACACAAACTACACAGTAATAATAAAACCTAATATTCTTCTTTAATTGAACAATAATTCTGAAATTGGAAAAAGTAATAATAAAATCAAACGGTCACAAATTCACGGCATTCCTTTTTTAGCGTAACCATTAACGAGTGCCAAAGCATTACTCGTGAATTTCTTCACCTTCGTAACACGTTTGAATACATCAGATTTCATCGCACAATCTTCTACATCTTGAAATCCATCCGTACACGTTTCTTCATCGGTAAGCGCCGCACTCATCCACGTCTGAACATTACTCATCTGAAAAAGAAACGAATCGGTTCCACTTCCGGCGGATCCTAACTGCCGCATCTGTTTAATCGAACCGCGGATTTCATCAACGGCGTCGCCGAGATTTGAGAAACAGTCATGGAGAGCGAGAGCGGCGCGTGAGTTACCGCTGTAATCGGAAATACGAGTGAGATTTGAGAGGTAGGAAGCGGTACGGTGAACTTTGGAGAAGCTTACGGCTATGGCGATGCGAGCGAGTTGGCCTGGATTCTGTTGAACTGCATTGGCGTAACGAGAGAGGGAAGTGTAGCATATGTCAGGGTATAGCGTGGCGTTGCAACTTGAACGGATGTATTCGGTGTCTTCGTCGTTGCCGGTGATCGGAGGTTGTGCTCCGGTGGCGGATGCTAATCGGAGATAGGAGAATGTGGATGCGAAGAAGAGGATGGATAAGAGAAAGAGATGGTGAAGGCATTGGGTTCTCATTTTTAACTAACTGCTTTGTTTGTTTCTTTTTTTTTTTGCAGAGAGTTTGTTTGTTTTTTTGGGCTTGTGACTGTGCAGAGGGAGAAAGAAAGGGAAAGGGTTTTGTAGGCAATGAATTGTGCTAAATTACTTCATGGTCAATGCGTTTTGGTGTAATAACCATAATGCCATTAAATCATTTCAAATTTTTTATTAAATGAGTAATATTTAACTTATTTTGGTACATCAGAAATTTAAACAATAAAACAAAACGAAACTACAATAACGAAGTTCTTAAGCAATAAAAGTTCAAGCTTTAAAGAAGAATTATCAAGAATAACATTAACCGTATTAGTATTATGTGATTCAAATTTTACAATCTAATTTACAACCGAGTTTACTTCACAATAAACACGCTCAAGCCTGCAATTCTAATTACACTTCAACAAATACTTAATATCATAAAATATCTCACAAAGACTATAAAACATCATCATATTTTAATTAACCAAAATAGTGATAACTTCTCTTCAATCCACCTTTCATAATAGTGAGAATATTATGAGTTTTAACTTTTATTAACCAAAAATTGTAATACACTCTTAACTATATAAATTTTAATTTTTAAGATAATTTTATCATATTTTATTTTTTAACTAGTGTCCCTGGACATTTTCTTTTTAAATTTGCAGTTTAGATTAAAATGTTGGATCAATGTGAATTTAAACCAATTATAAAGGCTCTAATACCATGCTTACTCGCGCACCCTCCATTGCTCACCACTCTCCTAGTGCATGCCCTCCACTTTTTTATATGGGTCATACTTGCTAACTACGACCCACGTAGTTGTAGGTGACCCACATGGTTGTAGGTGGTATGTATGTGGATCCACATGGTTCTGTTTGGCAAGAGCATGATTTAAGTTTATAATTTATGGCTTACAAGTTCATTTGATAAAAAAATGTCTATTTAGTGTCTGTTTGGTTCGGCTTAACTTCTACTTATTTTCTTCTCCTTAAAAATAGTAAAGAATAAAAAAATTGTGTTTGACTTTACTTCTCTTTATTTTTTACTTCTTTACTTCATTTTTCTAATACTTTTAAAGAAAAATATGGCTAAATTCAAATGTATACTTCTCTAATTCATTTTAAATAAATAGAAAAGTAGAAATTAAGTTGGACCAAACAGGCACTTAGTAACGACTTTTTAAAAAGAACTTGTATCTTATTTTACTAGTTTATAACTTATTTCTGATAAGCTACTTCAATTAACATATGAGCTTATAATTTTTAACTTTTCATATTTTATTCTTATCATTTATAAGTCATCAACCATTAACTATAAACTATAAGTTATAAGTAATAACTATAAGCTATTTTTTTTTTCAAACTAAAGTTTTTCCGCTGACAAAAGAGACTTAAGTGTTTTCTTGTTTAGGAAACCCTGCAAAATGCAACTAAGTACTTCGTTAGCAAAAGTCATAGATGAAGCTTCTTTTTTCTTTCTTTTTGCAAAAATGTTAATTATTCAGTTAGAATCCCCCTAGAATTCCACTAAAATAATGGTAATTAAGATAGTGATGAAAAATTAAGTAGGTAGATTATGTGATATATTTTTTGTGAACATACATTATATAGTTAGAGTTCATTGATATGTAGATGGCAATATGTAAAGCTAGTAGGAGTAGTATAATTTCTGTGCTTATCTAGATTATATATAGGATCAAATATATATGAATTGAATAAACGTAAAGAATGATTCCGTTTGGTACCAAAAACGAAAGAAACAAAGTGGCAGCAGGCATGTGTATTATTAACCTTAGCGTGGGGACGCATCTTTTTGTAATAAATAAATTAAAATATTGATAATTTAGACGACAATGTGTGGAAGCAACGAAAGTTGTAGAGAGAGACATTTATTTTTCCAATTAAATAATGTTAATAATTTTTTGTGAATAAAAATAACGATAATGTTACTCAAAATTTGCACCACAATTTCTGTCTAATTGGCCAATATTTTTAGCTGAGATTTGTACTAATAAACAAACAAAAAGACATCAAATTTGATTTTCTATCCTTAGTTGAGGCATGCACAGTGTCCACTTCGATTTTGCGGCTAGTGCAGAATCGTACTATGTCATTTTCTAGTCCGTGACAAAATCAATGGCACTAACTAATTATAATTGGACATACACATACTACATTAATTCTTACTATAAAATTTAGATTAGATGACCCTTCTTCATCACTATTTAGTACTTGTGGTTTGAATATTTTAATTACATTCACTCACGCCACCAAAACAATTTTTTAGTGGCATTTCTCAATTGTTCCGTTGAGAGAAAGCAATTAAATCTCAGACTCATGTTTTTATTAATAGTTTTAATAAAAATTCATAAATTATATCTTCAAGCATTTCAATGCATATGAAATGATTTTCAATTTTTTTAAATTTCACATAGATAATCTATATATATAAATTTTCAATCTAACAATTAATTTTACAAAATTCATATTCGTTATAATAAAATCAACAAATTATATATGGTGCACCATACACACAAGTTGTGCTGGTTAGAATTCACCTTAAATCCCAATGTAGTAGTAGTAGTCAGATTGTGGCTGTGCTATTTTGTTCTGATTGTGATGGCATCACTACAAACAACATGAATGCGCAACAACCTAATAAACAAAACAATGCTAATTGCTAAGGTTCTTTAATAATGTCTAAGTTATTGTTCTGTCAAAAAAAAAATGTTTAAATTATTGAATAAAGATGGGATGATTTAAAGTATTTATTTTGAATCTATTTTCCGATAAATTTTGACAAGAGGAGGGTTATCAAATAGTTTAATAATTAAAATTTTATTTATAAAATAAATAAGTAGACATAGGGATTTAAAGTCTATTTAATCATGCTGAAACATGACTACTATGGTTACTTTGTTTTGGTAGAATATATGATTATTCGATATCTATTTTAATCAATTATTTAAAGTCATTGTGATTCAAGTTTCTTAGTACGAGAAATTTGGTACAACCGTCTATACAACTATTGAATGCATAAAGATTAAATGATCATATTTTAACATTTCAACTTATATTTAACCTCAATTAATTTCATCATATCATGTATCAAACGTTCAACCCTGTAGTAATTTATTAGTGCTTCTATGAACATCATGTATTTGGGTCCACATTACAGATTTAACCATGCATGTGAGAACTTTTTGGCCTGGTCGGTTTAGAAATTGGGTTGTTGGTTAGGAAATTGGAGGATGGTCTATGTGTACACAAAGGCATAATGTTACTCACACTTGTCCACTATTTCTCCATGCGTGATACTTTTGAATATACTTTTTCTAAATAATGTATTGTCTTGCCATCCATACACATTATTCTTGCACAATCAATCATTGTGCTTCTTGTGGGAGCTAACCTTCTCCACTAATATAAATAAAATTTACAAAGAAATTCTCCTTTGGGCTAAACCTAAGCCAATGTGATATGAACGTGAGCTCATGCGTTGGAGTCTATTTGAATGGAGTAATTGAGAGTTTTATAGAAATTAAAATTTTAATTTTAATCAATTCAATGGTTTCGATAGAGTGTGATAGTTAGCCTTCTGATTTGCAAAATTTGAAGAAAAAGAGAAGGAACAATTTAAGATTTACATTTTATAGAGTAAGAAACTTTAAATTTTATGTGTTTATGTAATTTAAAATTATATAATTTAGTTTTAGCATAATACAGTATGTACTTCATAAAATTGATATTTTCTTTTTATAAACATAGTAAAAATTGAGTCCTTCGAAGTTTGGTTCTTATTAAATTTTAATTAAATTTTTAATCTCTCATTTTAATTGTTTTCAATAATGGTCAAAACATATTACGTTGTGTTGAAGAGGGGAGGATGATAGACTGCGAATAGGGTCGTGACATATTGGCATTTTAATTTATGTGGCATCCACCTGTTAGATGAGTTACAATTTTTATATTTTATAATTATATATATTTATGATCAATTAAGATCAATTTATCTATTTTAATTCTAAACTCAGTTAAAATATGGGCTAAAATAAGGATCAAACTTACAATATATTCCAATATTAATACACAGACAAGCGAAACACATATTTAGTTCTTTATTTTATTTTTTATTTAAATGTATCATCCTTTTAGAGAAATGTTAATATGTGTCTTTGGGACACTTGTTAGTATACTAATAAAAGAAATTTGATCTTGAAACTTGTGCATTCCATATTTTTAAAAGTCAAATATTATTTTCTTTAAAATAAAATTACTATTTAAAGTATCTTTAAAATATGCCTTTAGGGCACATATTAACATCCTATATATTAACACAAAAATTTGAATAATCCTCTAAAATTATACATCCCATAAAATTCACTACTTATCCTAAGTCCTAATGCTGATATTATGTTGTGTATTAAACGATAAAACTTAAAATAATATTGGGTGAAAATAAGTCAGATCGATCTACATGAGTCTAATCTATATAGGTTCATGCAAAGTCAGACCGTTTTCTTAAATAGAACTGAACAAACCAAGACTTTTTATAAGTCTATTTAGCTAAATAAACCAAGTTACATGTCATTGAATAAAACTATTAAGTTTGACCGACCTATTTAGATAAATATTTATAATATTTTTATTATTTAATATTAAAAATTTAATTTTGAAATAAATTTTAATTTCACGAATTCTATTTAGACTTTTTTCTCATTATAAATTAGAAATGAAATATGATGCTTATATAGATAAATTGTCTAAAGTATTATATGAAATATCAAAAATAATTTTAAAATTATTGATTAATCTATTTAAATATAAATATGATTACTTATTTAAAAAAATTCATACAAAATAAATTTTAAACAAACTAACAGATCAAATCAAACTTTCCAATAAAATCGTAGCCTAAAAATCAAGTCTATCACAAACTATACATCAACCTTTAAATTTTGGACAGATCAAATGTAACAAAGCCTAACTAGCATATTTCCACTCTTATCTGTTTGGTTGAGTGGTCGCACCTCCTAAGACCATGTACATTGGTCTGTTTTTTGGGTGTTGAATGACTTTTATGGCAAAAAAAAACAGAGCAGGCATTCACAAAGCAAGCAAAGAGATGATCAGAATCAACAGCTTTGAATCTGACCAGCCAAGACACGCGGCACTTCGCGATTGGTTCGCGTCAGGCGCGTGCAGAACACGCGGCGACAGCGCGCGTGTGGGTCAGGGGGACGCGGAGAGAGATGAAAAAGAGGATAAATGCAGACACGTGGCGGTTATTTATTGGCTGAACGAATTTTAATTGTTTCTTTATCTTTAAACTCAATTATTTTACTGCAAATTAATTTTTTATTTTTTTATTTTTTCACCAAAATTCGTAAAAAAAATTTCTCTATAAATAGAGACTTGGTTCATTTCATTTGAACACAGAAAAAAAATCGGAATTTTTTACTCTCTTAATCATATTATTAGTGTTAATTTTGAATTTTAAGTCTTTTTTAAGTAAAATAAATCCCAATTATTGTAATTTTAATTTAAGTCTTTTAATTTTTTTAAATCTTTATTAATTGTTTATTATTTGAATTTAATTTTAATCGATAATTGTTTAACAAAATTTTAAATTTAAATAAGAATGTAAAATAAAAAGTGGTGGGGTAGAGAAAGTGGTGGGGTAGGGTGTTGAATGAAAAAATTATTGGAGAGAGTAAAAATTGAATGTATGTTGAATGATGATGTGGAGTGTAAAAAGTGAAAAAGTGGTTGTTGAATAGTTGAAACCAATGTACATGGTCTAACACACATTTACCCTTTGTCCTATCATAATTTTTAGCCGCTATTTTGGCAAACGTGACACACATCTAATCACACAACACATTAATGATGTACTCCCTCCGTCCCAAAATATAAGAGAAAAAAACTAAATTTTTTTGTCCCAAAATGTAAGAGAAAAAGTTCAAATATTTATCTTTTCAAGAAAAGTTTACTCTCTCTCTTACTTTTTCTATAACCAACAACCAATAAAAATTGTTTTTACACTTTTCCATACAACTTTTTTCAAAAAAACATACTCTCAATCATTTTATTTTACTTTTTCTTAATTAAATGTAATTTTTGTTTTTTCTCTTACATTTCGAGACAGAGGGAGTACATCTTTTTTTCAAACCTCTTTAATGGAACATAAAATAAAGGCAAATGTTAACATGTAGTATAATAATCATGATCCCCACCATTCAAGCAACTATAAGCTCTAAATGAAGTTTATGCACAGTTTCAAGGACATTATAAATACTAATGTCACATTTATTGAGAAATAAAATCAGAATTGTGGTTTAACCAAAAATAAAAAATCAGAATTTTGGTATCTTACTTCATTGAAACAAAGTTATAACAACTCTTGTCTCTAAATATAAGATTAAATATAAGACGTCTCTTTGATCAAACTATACTATTTATTTATCATATTTTAATCATATAATTTTTAATAATATATAGATGTAAATATTAGCATATAATATTTTGTTTAATTTATTTTAATAAATATTTTTAAAATACTAAATTTTATAATTTTTATTGGTAAATAATTAAAGATATTAGTAATTAAACAAAAAGGAACAAAGACAAAGTACTATTTTAGTTAAACCTTCAACTTCAACCTTGACTTTTAAGAAGTCAAACAACAGTTAGTAGTAGTAGTTAGCACTTGGTAGTACAGAAGGAAAAAACAGAACATCATAATTTGGATTTGAAAACAAATGACCCTCATGTTCGTGCTGCATCTTAATTGCTGAATATAATCCATTTGAAAAGAACATCTTTACCAAATAACGGACTCAACGGCGTAATTGTCTCTTTGTTTTAATCTAAAAAAGTACTTTCACACACACCAAAATATCATCTAATCTAATCTAATTAAAGTAAAAGAGAGATCAGGCCTGGGACATACATAGAAGAGCTTTTCTTCTCTATGTGCACTTTTTTTTTTCAAACACTATTGATATTAGGGAAAATAATATTGCTATTTTGATCGAAAGTGACAGTAATATAAGATTAAATATATAATTTTGCTTTATAGTGACAGTATATAATTAAATTATGGTTCACAAACTAGATTAGTAGAGAGGTTGTGTTAGCATTTTTATCAGAAAGAGAAAAGACAAGGTAATGATTTGGATATACCATCATTAGAGGATCAATGTGATAGTAGGAGTTTCTATTATTATGTTGGGGATTTTGATCGTTACATTTCCATTTCAAACATGATTATTATTTTTTGGTAGTGACTAGAATTTCATTCCTTACAAATGAATAGGTGGAAATATAAGATTTCGAACTCTGATCGTTGGACATTATTCTAATAATAATGGTGATTAGCGAATAAGTCGTTTTTATAATATAGGAGTAACTGTATTATTGGTCTTGCACTCTCATCGACCCATGCTGGTATTAACATGTTCCAAACTAGCTTTTCAAGCTTAACAGCTTACTTTGGCTATCTTTGTCAGCACCTGCCTCTATTATTATTATGGATAGAAAAGAATTGGTTATTCGGTTCTACGTAGTAAAAACTTATTTTAAATTAAAGTGAATTGTGTGATGAATGAGTGTAAAAAATATATCTCGAGTAAAAAACTAACAATTGTAGCTTTAAGTTAGTTAGAATCAATTCAAATTGAAGTCAACCAAACAAATCAGAACATGTTGTGTCTGGAATCACTTTTAACTCTTTTTGCTGTAAAATCATCAAATCCAACTCAATAAAAATAAGCAAATAAGATTAACTGAAACGTTGGTTTATAATTATATCAACCGGGCACTGTAAATGGGAGACAAATATGAAGAATGTATCTCTAAAGCTTTGGGATGATGATTTGTCCGCATCTACACATGAACATCATTATCAGAACAACAAGATTCTAGGCCAATCAATAAAACTCCGTGAATGAGGGATAATCACAAAACCTTGCTGTTTATCATTTTTGGTTGATTATTAATCCTTGTGGGTCTGTCCACCTTTTTTCTTTGGGACCAACTTGTGGGTCAAGCTTCAATTAAAGTTAGATAGGAACTTTGTTCACCCTCAAAAAACCCTCTGATGTATACATTCAGAAAAGGAGAAAAAAAAACAGTTTTTATGTTGTTTGAATGTATAATTTCATACACAAAACATACAAAAAGTTGCTGTCACATACAGATATGTATATCTGAAATTATGTGTAGCTTATTAGAAATGTAACTCTACCAACAGAAGAGCAAGAGATATGGAAGACTCTTTTCTGAGTCACTAACAATGTGAATAGAGAACATGTTATGTGATCCCATTCCCTTATGTACTTGCATTGCATGAAGACAAACAGCTAGCAATAACCATGCATTGGATTATGGATAGCCATAATATCATGAGACTGGACAAGTAGTAATAATAATATTGATAGCAACAACATTCAGTTCACCCATCCTAAATGCTACATGCAATGCAAAGGACAAACAAAATTTGTTAAAAGTCATGCCAAAATTTGGTATACGTAGCTTTGGGCAATTCTTCGTCAATGATTGATATGCTAGAGTAATGAATGAGACTTTGGGATAGAATTTGTATGATGCATGATATTCTACCAGATTATGTAACTGGTGAAATTGTCATAGTACTGTAACAGGAACTCATTATTCTTTTCAAAAATCAAACAAGATATGAGGTAGCGAAATAAGTTACAGTATCAAGTTGCAACAGTACATGCATAATGACATTAACATAGATAGAAACTAGAAAGTCTCATTAAAAATGAAAGCATAATTTTTATTAGAGAACAAGATATGTCCTGAAAATATCAAGTGAGCATTGATTCCAAAATCTATCAAGATATCCATCCCTATCCAACAACCAAACACCACTGGCCATATAGCAAACTCACAGTGGTGGGACAGATATGCCGAAACATATCAGAGGAAACTTTGCTATTGAAATCATGAGCTAAATGATACCATCGTTGACTTAACAATGTCACATATTAGCATGTAAACTGTCTTCACAATACCTATAGATTGTAAATAATGAATTTGAAACCTTTTTGTTTATAACATTACTTATAAGTTGTCAACTTGACATCTCATGCAAGATTTTACATTTCATCAAGAGCAAACAAGTTACAAGATCACTTGTCCAAGTATCGTGCGTCACCTTGCTGTCGATAAAAATAGCCAAGCTTCCTTAATCCACGACTATATAAATAACTACAACATTGAGAGACTAGCTTTTCTAGTGAGAATCACATGAAATTCAATCAATGATAGGAAAGAATGTTAGGAAAGAATAAGTTAAAAAGTATGGTGTTCGCATTGTTCTGCTACAACATTTTCATTACTAAACCAAGCATCATTTATATCAATTGGGAACAACATACTAATGTACACTCTAACATGTTAAGTTGTAGCCTCTTTCCCTTTTTTAAACTTTGCAACGTGCTCATGATACTGTTCAAGCTCTTTCTCCAACCTTTCAATAAACTGGCTAGTGTGCTCAAGGGACTGCTCATACCGATATTTCTCCAAGGCCTAGATATTTAACAAGTTAGAAAACATAAGCTATGTGCTAGAAGAAGAGAATACAATGCTTTCTCAACACAACATATTCCAGCTAAATTTATGCATAATCAGCACTTCAAAGTTATTAACTCGTCCACTCTATGAAAACACCAGTCCTTTTAGTTATCTGAAAGTATTCACATGACTCGCAATGCATGTTTGTATGAAAGACAATTTTTTGAAAATTAGAACTAATTTGTGTTTTAATTAAAAAGAAAACACGGCTTGATCATTATCTCTCGTCTACTACAGTATGACAATCATTATTTTTATTGGTTGCTTTTCTTCTTTCTTACCTAAACCATATAATTTCTAAAAAAATAGGGAATTATATCTATTGTCATCAAATGCCTTTTGCCAATGAATAGCTGATGCAAAATAAAATTACCTTCGCTTTTGATAATGTATCTGGAGGTGACATTACTTTTGGCTGTACATAGTTCTTTCCACGATAGAAAATGATAATATTATTGGGTTTGATGTCAATCACAATGCCTTTGCTCAGTCGAGCAAGTTCTTCAGCATATTCTTGAGCTTGGCCTGGTTTGCAAGGCTTGCATATAACTTTTACCGTCTCATGATTCTTCCAGTGAAGATGCATGTTTAGAACTACCCCACCAAACACTCCACGTCTTCCAACTGGAACATAGTGTTTCTTTTTTTCTCCAGTGCGTTTCAGGTAATGCCTCTCCTCCTCAGTTAAAATCTCAGGATCAAATGTCTCTGTTGGAAGCTTTGGTACATCAAATTTCCTAAGCTTTTCAATCAACCATGTTTCCTTTCGCTTGGCCTGTAGATTTATGAGTTCAAATTAGAACCCTAACTTTGAAAGGAAAACTCAAGGGCGAAAGACATAATGCCTAAATAATGTCTGCATGTGAATATACAATAAGTTCAGAAAGATATCTAATATCCAATTGAGTATACTATTGTCTGTATTTCTAGGCAAAGTTAAGAGATAGAACTTACATACAAACTTCAAAGTATTAATGTTTTGATGAAAATATAACATCACAGAAAAATTCCCAAATGAAATGAGACTTCATGGAGGTGTTTCAAATGCAAATTCACATGAGGTAGCATTCTGGTTATTCCAATGCCAAGACCAAAAAGAGACAACACACTTTATGTAAATTTTATCAAAATAGTACCCTTACAATTATTAGAGAACTAGAAAATGTAAGGTTGGGTGGAGGAGTTAAGATGTGGTATGATAAGGAGTGGGAGGAGAGGTCAACCCTTGCCCCCAAACAGTACTTACTATACTAACACTTGTTGTTCATGGAAAAACTAGAAAATATACAATTACATAATGATAAAATCATAAAGGTATGAACCAAAAAGGGGTAAAATTATCATAAAAGTAAATAAGCCGTAACAACGATCAAGCAGTATCTACAGAAAGAAAATAAATCCTTAAACTTAAAAATTACAATTACAATAAAATCCAACCTTTTCAAGCTTATAGCGAATTCTAACTTCTGGATTAGGAGAATACATCTTTTGTTTTGCCTTCAAACGATAGAATCTGAGCTCATTCAGTTTGGCCTTTCTTGATTTTTTCACTGTTTTATTATTCTGGCTTTTCTTTGCAGAACCAATATCATCAGGCTTATACAGTGAGAACCGTACAACATCATTTTGGGTCTTCAATTCAACTGATTCATTACTTGGGTATCTAGAAGGAAGTAGCTTGTTTCTCTGATTACCATGGCCTCCAATGGCATTTGATCTCTGCTGTAAAACAACAGCTGATGCAGAGCATACAGGCGGCACTCTTAAAATATGTCCCGGTGTCCTGTAAGTTCTTGGATGTATGGATCGATAAGGAGTAAAAGATTGAAAAGATGTTGAAGGGGATGATGCAATGGTCGGAACATCTTCACCTAAGTATAGCCAGAATAACCTATGTCTGCATTGATAATTATAAATTGTATTCAGGAGTCAGGACCACTGTAAAAGGAGCCTTAGGTTATATCTTATGCAAACTTAGTACTGTATTTTTCTGTGAGAAAATGTGATCTTCATTATATAACCACCTTTAACTGTTGGATTACATTTTCCAGAAGTAAGCTGAGAAGATATGAATCTGAATCAGTAGTATCCTAAACATATAGAGCCAAAATAAATTCAACAAAACATAAGTGGCAGAAGATCTTTCCCACCTTTCCACACACTAGGGACATAAGAAGGTGGAAAATAAAGAGTTAAAGCAAATAATTACCGAACAGAAGAACAGATTTGAATAGAGAAATAAATAAATATGAATCCAACCGATAAAAGAAATGATTTTTAAGTGAGAAAAGTATACCTATTGAATGTACAGGAAAACCCATGTCTTGCTCCTCTGACTGAAGCTGCAGAAAACATAAAAGTCCAGAATCCAGCTGAAAAATCAGAAAAGAAAAGAGTAAGGGAAAAAAAGATAGGAAATGGGGCCATAAATATCCAAATAAACAAAAATAACCCAATGATGACCCTGAATTTCATTCAGTTTTTACTAAAACTGAAATAAATAAACTCTATTCAGAGAATGAATAAAAACTTGCATTAAAAAATAAAAACTCTAAATTTGATTCTATAACTGCATGTATGTCTATCAGTATATCATCAAAGTTCTTGTTAATTGTATTCAAGGACCAAATCATCAATACAATTTCTCAGTAGATATCAATACCAACAAACAATGAATACTAACAGTTAGCAACTAACAATTCAGTAGAAAAATATCAATGGACTAACAATCACAAAACCCCCCAATTTTGAAGAATAACACAAAACCCCCTAATTTTCAACATATGGAAAAACCTATTTATTAATGACACCTCCACCACAGAACTCATTGAAACAGATTTTTGCACACTCGCAGAGAAGAAGAAGAAGAAGAAGAAAAAAAAAACAGATTTTTGCGCAAGCAATTGCATAACACATTTAATTTAGGGGTCCTAATTATTAACAGTAGCAAAACAAGCCAAATTTCAACGCACAATTTGCACAAAATAGTTATTGATAATCAATTTATTTCCACAAGCCATATTGGTCAATTCATTCATTAGAACTCTAATCAATTTCACAATACAAATGTATCATTAAGAACACCAACTACATAATCAATCAACCAACCAATTTATCACAATTGAAGTATTATATAAAAAAAACCACACAATTCAAAACCTTAAACTATACACATTTTTGATTGATTACCGGAGGATGGCGGAGCAGAGGCGGATTCGTGAGCGACAAGAGAGATAAAATAGTAAAGCTCACTAGAGAGAAGAAGGAAGGAGAGGGAGGTGGGGTTGCCGGTGAATAGGGATGGTGGCAGACGGTGGTGGAATAGAGAAAGTTTAGTGCCAATTTGGTTTAGGGAAATGTTAACAGGACACTTATTACTTATTAATATAGTAATAAAAAAAATCTGGACTTGGAACTTGTGCATTTCTTATTTTTCTAAGTCAAATATTGTTTTCTTTAAGATAATATTATTATTTAAGGTATCTTTAACATGTGCCCTTAACATGACCCTTTGGTTTAAATAATTTTTAGTCTCAGTTTGTGTGTTCTTGGTTTTAGTCCCTGTAAGTTTATTTTTTTGAAATTAATACCTAAATGTTAGAATAATTTTGATTTTAATCTTTAAAGCTAAAATTGACATGTTTCTTGTGGGTTTGTCTTTAAATTTTCTTACGGATTTTAACTTAAGGATTAAAACCAAAACTGTTATAACTTTCAGGGATTAATTTCAAAAAATAAATATACAAGGACTAAAACCAAAATCACGCTAAATAATTGATTATTTAAGCCAAAATTAATTTTTATTTTATTCACCCACCAAACTCAATAATGTTGAGCCACATCCTATCAAATTTTCTCTATCGATTATTCACTATTTATATTTATGCACCAAACTCAATAGTCTAAATGTGAGTGATTTTATAAGTAAAAACAATTTTTCGCCGTACAAATCGGTTTTATAAGAACAAGTTAGAGTTAACAATCTAAGGGTCTGTTTGGCAAAAATAGCTTATAGCTGATGGCTGATAGTTTATAGCTGATAACTGATAGCTTATAGCTGATAGCTGATAAGCTAATTGAAGTGTTTGATAAAATTAGCGGTTGACCTAACTAATGAATGTAAAATGACATAAAAGGACATTTTTAATTTATAATAAAATCTCTTATGTAAAATTATAATAAAATCTATATCAATTAATTTAATAATTTAAATTTCTTAATTTAATATAACTTTTATAAATTTTTAAATATCAATTTTTGTTGGTGTTATAGTTTCTAAATATAATTTTATTCTTTGAAATATTATTTTAAATTTTTTCATTGTAATTTTTATATTTTATGAAAAAATTTAAACATAATAATTTTTATACAAAATACATAAATGATAAATCAAAAGAATTCAAAAACTAAAATAAAATGAGATGATCATGTTATGTACCAAAAAAGTCGATTAAGTTAAAAAAAAGAGTGGTACATGCATCCTTAAAAAATAAAGCTACAGTGCCGCCGTAAATAAAAAACCCACACTAAAGAATTTTTTGAGAGTGCATAAGAACAAAAACGGAGGGAAAAAAAAATAGAGAGAGAGAGGGTATATGGAGCATTATCATCATTTAAGACATTATGGATAAAATTGGGTTTTAATTAAAATAATAAGGGTAAAAGTGGAAAAAAAGTTGATAAGCTATAAGCTATAAGCTAAAACGCTATATGAAATAGCGTTTGGAAAATAAGTTAAAAGTCACTAAAATAAACTATAAGTTATAAGCTAACAGACGTTACCAAACAGAGCTTTTTATGTCAGATGAGCTTATAAGCTATAAGCTATAAGCTCAAAAAAGATGCTTACCAAACAGACCCTAAGCTGATAAACTAGCTGATAACTGATAAACTAATTAAAGTGTTTGGTAAAATTAGCGGTTCAACTAGCTGATCAATGTAAAATTACACAAAAGGACATTCTTATATTACATTTATTAATGTAATATATCTTTAATAAAGGATTGACTCCAAAAATTATTTTAACAAAAACCTCCATTTTTAACAAAAAGGACATTTTTAATTTATAATAAAATCTATATCAATTTAATATTTAACATATTTAGAATTTATTAATTTAATATAACTAATATATTTTTAAATATGATTTTATTTTTATTTTTTTTCAGTTTTAGTAATAATTTATAAAAAAATTAAACATAATAGTAGTAGTTTTTATTCCATATACATAAATAATAATAATAAAAAAGATACATATATTTATATAAATAAAAAGAAACATGTATCTATATAAACAAATAAAATAAAATAAAGAACTTGTAACAAAAAAAATAAAAAGAAACGATCATGTATCAATATAGAACCACATAGTACAAGTATATAGTAAACAAAAGCACCATACAGTACGACGTCGAAAAAAAAATGATAGTAATAGATATAAAAAAAAAGTTGATATTAATGTATAAAAAAAAACAAACGTTACAGTAAAAAAATAAATAGTGGAAGAGAGTGTTATTTGATATTTTAAACATTTAATACAATAAGGGTAAATGTGGAATTTAATAAAAACAGTAAGGGTAAAAGTGGAAAAAAAAAAAAGAAGCTATATGAAATAGCGTTTGGAAAATAAGCTAAAAGCTAGTAAAATAAGCTATAAACTAATGTTAAAAACGTTTTACCAAACAGAGCTTATTTTTTACAAACGAGCTTATAAGCTATAAGCTAAAAACTATAAGCTCATTTTTGAGCTTGCCAAACAGACCCTAAGTGTAGTGCTTCATGCTTGAACGAAGAAGAAATTTGCCCCTTATATAGCACAAACTTATAGAGTTATAGCACAATAGTTTTATAATGTTGCAAGTAAACAATACAATACTTTTTTTGACAAAGACTTGACAATGATTCTTTTCTTATTTACAAGCTCAAGGAAGAACTTGCCATCATCCTAAGGAATACTCCAAAGTTAAGGAGAAAAGAGAGCACTTGATAGTTGATATTAAGATGCTCAATGAAACAAAGATGTTTGAGCCAAGTAAATGTTAATTTAATTAAACCACTAAAAATTAAGTATGAAAGAAAGTGCCAAGGTGCCAACAAAGTATTTTATCCTCTTGTTTTAAGTTCCACCCTGGCTGTCATTTGTTTTAACTAAGGTGTCTGCTAAGTGCTAACAATGATTTGGTGTAATAACAGTATAGTACTAACGCATTTTAAAAGATGAATAGGTAATCCGTAATTCCTTCAATTTAGCTTAGTCCCCTAGCAACTAGTAATATAGAAATTTTATATTTCATTTTATATCATACTCCCTAAGACACTGCTCATACATTGAAATAATCATCTCAGGTATTGAAACATGACCCCCTTCCCCTGCAGGCTGGCTGCAGCTGATAAAACATAACCATTCACTTATGTTTCTGTTATTGGAAATTAATTCTTCAACACAATTCAACTTCTATGCATCTATAATTGATATTAACTTCATATATTCAAATATCATATTCTCTCTCAGGCAACCAAGTTCCAAACTGATCACTCATATCAAAATACGTCTCCTACTGGCCTTATTAAAAAAAATTGCTCTCCAATTTCTTAATCCTTTACACATATTTTCTATAAGTTGACTCACCAATTTGAATTTAGTCCATTAACTGTGCCACACAATTTCGATTTCAACCGTTCAATCTTAAATTAGTGATCAAGATGATTTACTACAATGTGAAAGACGCTTATTTCTCCTACAAGAGATAATCCATATCCTATCAATTGTTGGTCGTGTAATATGCTGTACAAGTCTTGCTCCATGCAGCCATAATTTTAATTCCAACTTCCCATTCTTTTTCTCATACATGCCAAAACCAAGCGCATAATCAGAATTAAATGATTTTAACTAACATCATTAATAAATATGCACATGCAGTTGATTACTATTTTTGTTCATATATCAATCCATTAAGAGTAAAAAGCATTCTACTTAAGCTTAAGATGTAGTACTGGTAGTGGATAGTAAATGTAACATATGCTTAATGCTTAATGCTTAATGCATAATTGGGAGCTAGTATAATTTTTACACATTCCAATTTCCAGTTCCACCTTGAGCTAGATATCATCATCAGCAACTTGCTATCTATCTGCTCCAACTATATACAAAAGTTAATGAAACCCAATTTTTAATTATTGCTTACACAATTCTTTTAATGAATTCAGTCACGGGTTTAACTTTATGTTAAGAAAAAACCACGGGAATAGGAATAGTAGTAGTAACTAGCTAGTTACTACTTGAAATCCAAATCCAACCACTGAAGATGAAGTCACATGCTTTCCTCTTCCCTATAACAGATATACTATCACTCAAACAACACAAACAGTCAAACATATCTGACGCCTCACAATCATTCCCCCATTCCCACCAAAAAGTAACCTCTAATGGACCCACTTCCCTTACCTATTCCACGTGTTCCCCACTAATTGGCGGTACCCAACCCATGTTCTCATTCATTACTATACACTTCGACCCGAACCCGGTCAATACCCGGTCAAGCTACTTCTGCATTGGGCTCCTCCGAAAACAAACCACTACCCTATCTCCACGTGGCTATCACTTATTGGATAACTCACTGGAATCCAAGGACACTTTCTCCGTTTATATAACTAACTACCTCCACGGTTTTCTTCTTCATTTCTAAGCTCACTCACATACATTACCCGCAGGGGCATAGTTGGAAAAAGAAAAGTAGCAGAAAATATGGCGCCAAATGCTCTCTCTTCTGTTACTACATTTCGCGTCCTCACCTTACTCCTCCTCTTGCTCCGCCCTATAGCCGCCGGTCATGACTATCACGACGCACTCCGTAAGAGCATTCTCTTCTTTGAAGGACAACGTTCTGGCAAACTACCTTCTGATCAGCGTCTCCGATGGCGCCGTGACTCTGGAATGCACGACGGAACCACTGCCGGAGTAAGCAACATTTCACATAGTGCTCTGTTTTGACTGGAATTTGTAATGTAGGACTTATCTTACTTGCATTGCGTTGTTTTTTCATTTTTTATGTTTCAGGTGGACTTGACCGGAGGATACTACGACGCCGGAGATAACATAAAGTTTGGTTTTCCGATGGCGTTCACAACGACGATGCTGGCGTGGAGTGTGATCGATTTCGGGAGAGTAATGGGACCTGAGCTTGGGAACGCGTTGAAATCCGTTAGATGGGGAACGGATTACCTTCTGAAGGTGACGGCGAAGATAGGTTCCGGCGTGGTGTTTGTTCAGGTCGGAGATCCTTTATCGGATCATAACTGTTGGGAAAGACCGGAAGATATGGATACGTTACGCACAGTTTTCAAGATAGATAGGTCCCACCCTGGCTCTGACGTGGCAGGAGAAACCGCCGCTGCACTTGCCGCTGCTTCCATCGTCTTCAGATCACGTGATCCTGCTTACTCTAAAATGCTTCTTAATCGTGCCGTTGCGGTGCGTCACTCTCATGTTTCATTCTTTATTCATTTACATTAATTTTATGGATGAAAAAATGAAGAAAAAAAAAAGTATTTTAGTTGAAAAGTAGTAGGAGTACTAAAAAAAACAACGGTGGTTAATTTGAAATGTGATTCATGAGATGAAAATAACTTTCTTTGTGCCCATTCCAACCATTTCCACCGAAACACTTTACCGGGAATTTAATTTTACTTTTAAGTTTTAATTAACTTTTAGTACTACCTACTTGTACTTTATTTTCCATTATGGTTTAGTTCACGGACGGAGTTACTAGTTGGTATATTGAATGTAAAATATTCCGTTAAAATATCGCGAGAAAATGAAAATGACTGTTGGTGGTGGTGATGATAATGCTATTGCTAAATGCAGGTGTTCGATTTTGCTGACAGACATCGTGGTGCATACAGTAACAGCCTACACCGTGCAGTGTGCCCATTTTACTGCGACGTAAACGGTTATCAGGTACGTACAGTAGTTAGTATGTGAATCAGTGAAAGCAACGTTACATAACTTTGCTCTGTCTGTGTGGTAGTACTATTCAATACTTACCGTTAGATTAGATTACTTTTTTGCATTTCAATTACGGAGTATTCCATATTTTTGGTTTTAGGATGAGTTGCTGTGGGCAGCAGCGTGGTTGCACAAGGCCTCACGTAGACGCCTTTACAGAGAATACATTATTCGTAACGAGGTTGTTTTGAGAGCTGGTGACACCATTAATGAATTTGGTTGGGATAACAAACATGCTGGGATTAATGTCCTCATTTCTAAGGTACTACTTACTAGTATACCATTACCATTTATATATGGGTCCTGTTCATTTATTTTCATTCATTGAAGCTATTACTCCCTTTGTTACAAATTAAAAACGATAGATTGGATAAATCAATTATTCAATAAACTTTAAAAAATGAATTTTGCTTATAATTTCTATCGGATGAGGTAGTATATTAGTAACAAACTATTTTAGGGAAAAAATGGCTTGTAGTGTTTGTGTTTTTTTTATTTATTGAAAGTATTTGATTATATTATCATTTGTTATGTTTGTGGGTGGTTATCAAGTGTATTTGTCTTTTTATGTGTTGTTTTTGTTCCTATTGTCTTGCATTCCCCGTTGGGCATGTGGGAGGGCAGTGTGATAGTACTGCTCATTCATTCAATCTAGTTGCAAAATACTATAGTGATAAAGTTCCCATCACGTGGTCTATGCAATGTGATTCACTTTATCTACTTACGACGTCTCTATTATTTCTATTGCTCCATTCCCATTTTATAGACTTATCTTTCATTTATCACCACAAGCAAAACACCAAAACACAGAATTTTACATGAATGTCATTAACTATTTTCACACTACTAATTTTCAATTAGTCAAACAAATAGATACTACTACATTGTTCTAGATTTAGATCTTATGGAGCAGTACTTGTTTCTTTTTATAAAATAATACTAGTAAAAAACATGAATCCTTATTTTTTTCAACTCAAAATTTCTAAATTTTTTTACTTAATTAAAATGTGCCACAAGTACTCATGATTTGATGAAAAGAGTAAATCAATGGGGAAAATAGTAGTAGTAAATCATGTTCAAATGTTCAATAATGTATAAGAGGAGAATAAAGCGTTTTAAATTTGACTTTATGTAATTGGTGGGTCATATAAGGAATCTAATGACATAATGAATTAAACGAGGTTGTATGTATGGTACAGCAAGAAGGGAATGTGAGTACAGATTGGATTTTCTCTTTTTATTTTTGGATTACTATCGGATTTATAATTTTATAAAAGAAAAAAGCTTTATATTGATTATTGGTAATGCAAGTCAAGATAGCAATGAGGAAAGGTGGTGTGAAATGCTTATGATTGCATCTGCACATGATGTGAATTTCATTTTTGGGTTTCATGTGGGAACCAATCTTTGAGTATAGCATTATACAAGCGGGACATTCCGTGATAATTGGAACTTGGATCTAAAATGTGTAGTGTATGCCATTGAATTTATTTATGACATTTGATATCAAGGGGGGCAATTTTGTCTTTAAAAACTTGTAGGACTAGAATTAGGATGGAATGTGTTGTCGCTTTAATCTGAACCATGCATGTGCGCCATACCATTATTTTCTGCACAATTGCTTCACTTTTCATATGGGTAGAGACTGTGACTTCTTGTTTAAGCCCCTATCAATATCATATTTCTTGCATTCTTTTCTTGTAACTCACCATTCGGGTAACCTATCCCTTGCTGTCACTGTTCTGTAGTAACCGTGAAATTTTTACATTGTACATGTACACTGTACTGTACAATACATACAGTCATACACTACTCCCTAAATATTGCAACGCTTAAAAAATGTTACTCCTATCTATATCTATGTATGAATCTTCACAAATTCATTGGGTTTTGTACTTTATCATGTAGTAGGTCAGAGAACACGGGTTCACATCATATATAACATTATACTACTATTAGTTACATTATTAGTATCAATCTAAAATATAAAAACAATGCAGTAATAATCAATGATATTATATTATCATCTGCAGGAGGTATTAATGGGAAGAGCCAACTATTTCTCGTCTTTCAAACAGAACGCAGATGAATTTATTTGTTCTACATTACCAGGATTTTCTCACGCACAAGTACAATATTCACCAGGTATAAATTTGTTTTTCCCCTTTTTACATTCACACCTTTAACTAATTACTTTTGAGTAGAGTGATTATTGCGTGATTACAGCATTTAAATAATGATTACTAGTATGATTTATGAGACCCATGTGTCCATGACCAAAGCCATCAATTATGTTTTTCCTTTTGCAAGGAAAAGCCTTAGATTAAGTGTTTGTGTGTACAACCTCAATCCATGCAATTTAGTGTTAATTAATATAGCTAGCCAAGCCACAATGCTTGTTTGTTTGTTTGATAATAGTACTAATAACTCAGCTATTCTTCTTCTGTTTTGTTGGTTAATGGAAAAAAGGTGGGCTTATCTTCAAGGCTGGTGGAAGTAACATGCAACATGTAACGTCCTTATCCTTCCTATTGCTAGCTTATTCCAATTACCTAAGCCATGCCAATAAGGTCGTGCCATGTGGTGACACCAATGCCACCCCTGCTCTACTCAAACACCTAGCCAAACGCCAGGTCAGCTTCATATATTTATCTGGGATGGGACCATTTTCTACTTTACAACATCAGACAAATCTAACGGCTATATTTTTTTCTTTTTGTAATTCAACTCTCAATCAAGTTGGTAACGTTATTCTAATAATAGTAATTCATACATGTGATGTGAGTGTGCTAACGTTGCTTTCATTTGCTGTTGCTACTAGGTGGACTACATTCTTGGGGATAACCCATTGGGAATGTCCTACATGGTTGGATATGGTCCACGCTACCCACAGAGGATACACCATAGAGGAAGCTCACTTCCATCAGTTGCAGCCCATCCAGCCCACATTGGATGCAAAGCTGGATCTCAATATTTCTTCAGCCCAAATCCAAACCCAAATGTATTGGTTGGAGCTGTGGTTGGTGGGCCTACAAACACTACTGATTCGTTTCCTGATTCCAGGCCTTTCTATCAGCAGTCTGAGCCCACTACATATATCAATGCACCACTTGTGGGTCTGCTTGCTTTCTTTTCAGCTCATCCTTGATGTTGTTGCAAATGTATTTATAATCTAGTACTAGTAATATATCTATCTATCTATCTATATCTATGTGGTGGGCAAAATGGTCACCCTGTATTGTTGTTCTTGAAAAGTAAAAATGAAAATGTGGAAGAATGTCTGTAATAGTATCATGATTTGAGGTTGTTTCGTAACTTCTTTCAATTAAGTGAAGTATAATTGCAATTTGTATACTTAATGATTGTATGTTACGGGGCAAAGTCTATGAGAAACTTTATGATCTACTAAGGTTCAATGTTTATTTTCTTCTCCATCAAATGCATACCAAATTTCATGATCTAATATTCTAATCAATAATAAAGATCTGTTAAATTGTTTGGAATTTAATAATATTAACTCATTTTTCTTCATAAAAGCAATCTTTGGCGAGCTTTGACTCAAACAATTTGATGGCAAGATTTTCGAAGGGATGAGATAAGAGTGTTTACTTTTCTTTTCTAAATTATAATTACATCAAAATAGTAATTATATTATAAAATATAGACATGGTCTTTAAACCCCTCTTCCTCCCAAAATACTTAAAAAAACAAATTCACAAAGTCTTATGGTTTTGTCGGCGAGTTTGGAGGAAAAGAAAGTGAGCGGGCATTTTTTAAAAAGAAGGAATGAGCAAATGCAAAGAATAGCGGACTTGAGGAAGCTAGAGGTTCGATTGATAATTCTTAAACACTACTATTATGGTTATAAAAGAATCTGTTGCAAAAACAAGAGATGATATATTCAAAAAGAGTTTGAGGACTCCACGTTTAAACTCTGTGAATGGGATGTATTAGCCAATTGATTAAATTCAATTGTTTAATGAGTATTCTAAGACAAATTATATCGGATAATCTATGATTAATTTTTGGAAAGAACATTTTTTTTATTAAATTTTATCTATTTCACGGCTGAACTTCGGATTATCAAAGACTATTTCCCCTAAAAATCAAAGGGTTAACGAAAGAAAGAGTAGAGGGTTTAAAATAAACAATAAATGTGGGGTGCAAAGAGTAAAAGTAAGTCAAAATACTGTTGGAATACAAAATAGGATTAGCCCAATACCACATTATTGTTAGTTAACGGCAATAAAAATTGCCCTTCCACCCTAACACTTAACTTTTTATCCCTATAAATTATAATGATAATCCAATTTTACGCTTTTTGTTATTGAATTTTTTATATTATTATTTTTGTCATTCATTTCAACTTTTCGGAATACACTATTCACACTCACAATTTATTCCGATATAATAAATTTTTCAATTTTTCCGATCCTATTTACGGAACACTTAATATAAGTGTTCCGATTTGTTTAATTTTTTCAGAAATTATTACCGGAACAGTGTTAAAAGTGTTCGGGTTTGTTAACTAAACTAAACTGATAATACCGGAATACATTAGTGTTCCAGTTTGTAATTTCAAATCATTACCACTACTGGCTTGGAAAACTGAGCTATAACATCAACTTTTGCAGATTTGTACTCATCTCCGTTAAACTCTAAATTCAAAGTTAAAAAAAATAAAAATAAGCATTATAGTATTGTTTCTAATAAATAATACAGAAAATACACAAGAAATTCACTAATGAAACAGTGATGATGCGTGCTCACTCATGAAGCTACCAATTCTAGATTAGAACAACAAACAGAAGGAAAAAAGAAGTTACAGGGAATAAAAGTTACCCAAAATGCACTGGGATGTTTTGCCAAGAAGAATGCAGCTCGTATGGCCTCGTTGTTCTTTATGTGAATTTGGAGAGGTGAAGAAGAGAGGAAAGAATTGGAAGCATACCATGAAAACTAATTAATTTAAACAAAACACTAGAACATGCATGCAGAACCTTATTAATTTTAAAAATTAACAAACACACTCACGAGTTGTTCCACGATCGACTATCTCAGCTACCCTTCCACGATCGATGCACCGCAACTTTCTCATACATTTTCTTAAGGTTTGTGTTGTGTGGAGTAATAATTAATGTGAGGCCTTAACATGTAAATAATGGTGGAAAGGAATGAGAAGCCAAAGAATAATTATATATTGGGACCCTAAATTTTTATGTTTTGTATCATGAAAAATCATTCACATGTGGTTGAGTTTTATGGGTGATCGCGGTGCGGTTTGATTCGGTTTTAAGTATAAAAGTTAACTAACCGCGAGATAAAAATACGTGCGGTTCGGTTGATTTTTGAAAAGTCATCCAAATCAAAGCAATGCGGTTTAGGTCCGTTTCCGCGGTTTATCGAGATATAAAAAATATGACAATATTATCTACTTATTATAAAATAAACGTAAAAAATATTAGTATTTTATTATTTACTTTTACATGAAATAATATGTATATACAGAAATTGCATATATCCTAAAACTTTTTTATATCTTATGAAAAGAGTTTATTTTGAATAGAAACATTATAATTCTTAATCGCGTAAATGATATATTTTGACAACCTATTATTTTATAGATTCAATTTTGATTGGCTTGTTAAGTTGGATTGTGTAATAGGTTGATTGTTTTGAGCTGATAGAGTTAAATTAAGTATTACGGTTTGGTTCAATTTTATGAAACAAAAACCGCGAATCAAACCAAACCGTGCGGTTAAGTAGAAAAGTGATCCGTTCGGTTTTAACTATTACTTTTAACATCGTATCGAGACCAATCAAAATTAACGGTTTATGACTCTTTGCTGAATACCGTTAATTTTGATTGGTCTCAATAACATATTACAATATTTTTAATTTTTAAAATTTTTTGCATAGATAATCTATATGATATAAACTTTCAATCCAACAATCGATTTTGTAAAATTCTTATCCGTAATACTATTTTCAATCACTCGTGCACCATGCAAAACATGCTTTAGTTGTGCACGGTAGCATTGACCCTAATCAATAATATACCTTCTTTTTTTTTGTTTTGACAAGAATATATCTTATTTATATTTGGTTTTTTCTTGTCTCCTCCTAAAGATTTGGAGGTACTATTTACATCCAATCACTCAAAAAAAATAAATATAACCGATATAATTTTTTAAAAAATACACTGTTGGATTAAAACTTTATATCGTATAAATCAATCGTATAAAATTTCACACAAATCCAAAATTATTAAATATATTATTGAGATCAAAATTAACAATTTGTTTATATAATATTTTAAATTAGTAGTAATATTTTTGTTTTGACAAAATATACACAAGAAAATGATATCGATTGCAATGCGTGCGTGTTGTAATAGTCAATCATCAATTTATCTTCCATTTGTGAATCTTCGCTCGCTCTCTTCTTCATCCTTCATTCATCCATTCAGGTTCGTTCCATTCTCAATTTCACCCAATCTTCTTCGATTCACAACCTAACTAACTCTTAAGATCTTTCAACCGAAACGCACATCTCCAATTACTTTTCCCTATTACATCTACTATCTTCAACTTTGAATTTTCAAATACTTTTCTGTTATTTCACCGCATACTTTGAGAGCTTATTTTTAGTGCCAATGCCTACACAAATCATGGATCTGCTTCCATTTTTGGTACTTGAATCGTCTTTTCGGTGTTTTAGTTCATATAATTATTTAATTCTATGCTTTATGGTTTGTTTGTGCTAAAGCTAATCATATTTTTGATTCAATGCTTCATAATTCTCATGATTCATTTTCAGTTATATCATGTAATTGAGTTTTAATTTATCTTTTATCTTGTATGTATCTATGCAATGCAGTTATAGTCGTTGGTTTGCTTGCACAAGTTAATTTTGTATTGAAGACTCAATATGGGAATTTTCGACGAGTTACCTTTGCCTCCAGAAAAAGCTGTAAGCTATATTTGAACCTTTTGTGATTTTTATTCATGTTTTGATCTTGATTTTTTTTTTTTAAGATAGATTACTAAACGAGTGAAATAAAACAACACAACGGGCAATGAACCAGAGAGCAATGGTATCAAGTTGAATATTTTAGAACAAACGACTTTCATTACTAGGAAACTCAGAAAACTATAGCAACAATAATAATTAGAGAGAATAATCCTAATTATGATTATAAGCTTATGTTAGTTGCGTGTCTTATTTTAAGCATTCTATTTCTATAGATGTTTTTTCGGATGAGGTATGGATGTTCAATTGTTATTTTAAGCTTATGTTTAATTGTTATTTATAGATCAAAAGCTAATATCTTTTCGCCGGGGGGGTTGAGTTAGACTTAACCCAAATCTGAGCGGTCAGAGATGGATACAGAACTTACATTTTGAAAGTGGAATCATTACATTGGAAGTAGTCTATTATCTATTTAAGCATTCCACGGATTATAAAACATGGATGATTTATTGTGTTAGTTATACTGAAGATATCTTTACCACGACTTATAGATCAGAAGCTAATTAGGATACTTCACTTTGCAAAGAGCTTGAGTAAAACTTGACCCATGTTCTAAAAGGTTAATTAGGATACTTCACTTGCAATTTGAGAGTGGAATCATTATGTTGAAAGTGGTCTGATTATATATCTTTACATTTGTTTAATTGTGTTTCTTATTTTAAGCATTCTAGGAATGATTTTTTTTTTGTTGATCAGGCATAGATGGTTTTTTGTTTTTCGCACTGAAGATGTTTTTACCGCAGACTTATAGATTAGAAAATAATTTTTTTTGGCACTGGAACTTCCATTGTAATTGCATTTCTGCTGCACTTACCATGTGTTGCACTGAGTACTCTCATTCATGACAATTTAAGTATCTGTTTTCCATTTGAATGCAGTATCTGAGAGAAGAAATCTCTAGGGTAGATGAGACTTGGACTGCTGCTCGTTTTGATTCGTTACCTCATGTTGTTCATATTTTGACATCAAAAGATCGTGAAGCTGCTGCCCAATTTTTGAAGGAGCAAAGTGATGTTATTGAGGAGGTTGTGGATGAAGTTGTACAATCTTATCATAGTGGTTTCAACAGAGCTATCCAAAACTATTCCCAGGTTTCTAAAAGTTTCATTTTCTATGATTAATTTAATAAATATACATTGGACCAGGGGCAGTTGGGTCATTTTCCATTGCAACACTGGGTCTTTGATTGTGTATTCATGTGTAGATCCATTGTCGAGATTAGATCCTTGTCATAGCAGCTCCTACTCTGTGCCATGTTTTAACAATTTTACATCATCTCTCTCTTTTTCTTAAATTATATAATTATAAGACAAGGAAAACAGAAGTTCTTTTCTTATTCATAATAGTAATACTTAGGCCTTGCCTCCATTTAAAGTATTTGTGGTTAAGCACTTTTTTATCTTAATTCTACTATGTTCACTCCCCCCTCCTCCCCCCAATCTTAATTGGGAGAGTTCTTGCATTTTATATAATTAAAATTGTGATGGATATTTTATGCCGATATTTAATTGAATAAAATCTAGTTAAGTGTAATCAAAACTGTTTTTGGTTACTCAAATGTCTGTTCGAACTTTAATTGGTTCTAGATTCCAATCATAACTGGATTTCAGTAGCCACTGCCCCCTTTCATCTTGTTTAAATCTTGAGTATTGCTGAATTACAACCGTCCCTTCTTTATCAATTACAGTTTTCTAAATATTTTGTTTATCTCCAGATCTTGAGGCTTTTCAGTGAATCCACTGAAAGTATATCCGTCTTAAAGGTAGATTTAGCTGAGGCCAAGAAGCACCTTAGTGCCCGCAATAAGCAATTGCATCAATTATGGTATCGATCAGTCACACTGCGACACATAATCTCCTTATTGGATCAAATTGAAGACATTGCTAAGGTCTGTTTTTTTAGTTTGGACATTGCTTGATCTAATTGTGTGACTTCGGCCTGTTGATTGGAATAAAGAAGTCTCTCATCCAGCATTTAAACTCATGATAGCTGGTCTGGTTTTATATGCCCTGAGTTGGATTTTCTTTAGCTATTATGCATTTTGCATTTTAAACATTTATTTGGATTTACATGACTGCATTTGCAGTTTCATCATACTGAATGTTCCTCAATTATAAAAGCAGAAGTAGTCATGTCGACTTTGCCATCTACATTTGAATTTTCTTAGTGGTTTTCTACTCTCAAAGAACCACTTGATCTTAAAACTTAATTTGTTCAGTCAAAGAACAAGAATTGTTGGCTTTAAACATGACAACTTGTGTAAAAGCACATTGGGCTCGGAGCGGAGATAAAACAGAGACCAGTATTTATCTGCTTCTGAAACTAATTATTATGAATTGACATTCTTATTTTAAGACTTGTCAACGATGACGACAAAGGACTACAGACATTAGATCACTGTGTCAAAGAACTACATGACCTAAAGGCCCGGTCACTGTCATAAGACCCTACAATATGTGATAAAAAAATACAGTGAGAACAAATTATCTGTGTAATGCATACACTTGCGTGTATGAAATTTATGTTGAATTTTTTTTCTTATTGACTTTCTATTAAATTACTGTTTAAAACTATTACTATTTAATAATAGAGGGTTTTGATTCTAATTATCTAAGTTGCAGGTTCCAGCTCGTATTGAGAAACTCATTGCAGAGAAGCAATATTATGCTGCAGTTCAGTTGCATGTGCAATCCATGATGATGCTTGAAAGAGGTCTCCAAACGGTAGGTTTTCAACTTACTATATCATTATCTCTTGCGTCAAAAAAAAAAAACAATATTATCTCTATTTTCTGTGTGTTTTGTGTGGAGGGCTTCTTTTTTGTTACATGTTATATTTGCGTGTTTGTTCTTTGGTAGAAGCAGTTTTTTGTACAAAGAAAAAAAATGAGAATTTGCATGTAAGGGGAGGATAAGGATACAGTATCCTGATCCGAAGAAAAGAGTAAAAAGCACAAGTGCAAATCAAAACTTTTGCGTCTCTCTGCATATTAAAAATGTATTTCCCCTTGAAATTACTATGAGTTTGAGAGCAAAACACTAGTGAGAGTCAGTAAACATATCCTCTAGCATACAGAAGTGCAAACAGACAGTTATAAAATTTCCACATGTTTAGCTTGTATTGAACTTGTATAGTATATGACTGATGTACATCCCTTCTCTAGGATTTTATTGCTTCAAAACACACTCTCTCTCCCACATTGTTCATATTTTTTCTATTTGTTTAATCATCTTTATCTATGCGCTCTTTGTATGTCATAATTATGTTTGACACTCTGACGTGTTGCCCAGGTTGGAGCACTCCAAGATGTCCGTTCCGAGTTATCAAAGTTGCGTGGAGTCCTCTTTTATAAGATTTTGGAGGATTTACATGCACACTTATACAACAAAGGTGAATATAGGTATTTGCTTTTTCCATTCCCATCTCTTACTTAGAAAATCATGTTGTTAGATATTGGAGTATATGCCTTTTTTTTTGCAAAGGTACCTGGAGTATATGCTTCTGAAATGCTATTTTAGCTGTGGCACATCCGTGCTTCACATTTTCCCCTTGACATGCTATTCTCATGCAAACTCTGAAGCTCTATTTTGCTCTTCTGTTAATTTCTCTTCTATTTTGTTCGCGTTTGTTTCTATGTGAAAAATCGTAATATCATGGTGCTTAAATGTATGGTGAACTTTTGATCTGACTGCCAGTTTAATGTAGTTGTGCAGTTTATTTATTTTTTGAACTGTTATGTGTGTAGTGCTGCAGGCTTAACTATGCTGGAGAATGATGATGACATTCCCACCATCATTTCTGTTGGACTTACTGCACATAATTCACAACCTCTGTCTCGAAGGACAAGGTCACTCAAAGGGGCCAATCAGACTGGGCTCCAGATTGACGGAGGGTAATAATACTGGTCAATTAAATTTCTGACTACTTCTGCTATTTTCCTCCTAGTTCTAAACTGCATAATCATTTCTTATTTCTTATTGAAGTTTTATTCTTTCTTTTTTTAACTGTTACACATTGCTTCATTGATGGCGGAGGGAAGATTGCTTTCATAGTAGATATTCTAATTTAGCACATTCCTCTCATATTGTCTTATTTGTCAAGAATGGACAAGATTGTTGGTTGTGTGATTTTATTAAATGTTATTTGGAATACTGGTTTTTCCTGGATCATTGCTTTCTTAGGTTGATGTGATGTAGCTTTCCATTTGCCTAATGTGCACCTCGGGTTGTGCCCTCTTCAGTCTTCACTAGTTATGATTAATCTAAGGATATAACAGATTTAAAGAGACAATCTTCAATTTTTTTCTCCAGCGTCATATTAGTGTATCGTTTGATAGAGCATTATGACATCGTTTGATCTATGTAGCCGATCCCACCTAGCATGATAATACTTGATTGTTGTTGTACATATTGGCGTGTAGTTTGGATTGTGCTTGCGGAATATAGTATATTAAATACCATCAAATGTGTGTTTCAGTTCTTTTGATGGCCATGATGAGGAAGGCACTCTGGATTCAAGTGAAGAAGCTACTTTAGATGGGAATATGGCAAACATGAGAATCAATGGTAGTGATGTCACAAAGGATGGCAATGGTGCTCTTCGTCAAATGCCAACATGGCTTTCGAATTCGACACCTGATGAATTTCTTGTATGAGCCACTTAATTGTACAATCTGTATTAAATTCATAGTGCTTAAATTCTTAGCAACTCTGTCTCTCCGAATTGAAGTTCCAAGTTTCTTGTGCAGGAAACAATTGCAAAGAGTGATGCTCCACTTTATGTGAAGTATCTTCAGACCATGGTTGAGTGCCTTTGTATGCTTGGGAAAGTGTCAGCTGCTGGTGCTATAATTTGGTTAGTTATCTTAAAAACATTTTGTTCTTTTCGATAAAACTCTGTTTCCTTATCCCTCTGAACAAGAAAAACATGTTGTAATAACAACACGAACTAATTATTGTTGTGATTAATTGGTTATCACGTTGAAATGAATAATGATATTTGAGATTTGATTTTTTCATTATTATCGTTTTGTTATGTATTTGCTTGTGATGGTAGTAAGTTGTACTGTTTTTATTATTTACCAGCCAAAGATTACGGCCAACGATTCATGAAATTATTACATCCAAGATTAAAGCCCATGCAGACCTTTTGAATTCATCAAGGTCTAGCATTGGTCAGGGTTCCCGAACTGGAACAGGTGATCTACACTTCATTAAAGGTCAACTGGAAAGCTACCAGTTGCCAAAACAGAAACGTAAGAATGGAATATCTATTGCTGGGACTCTGTTGGCTGTAAGCCCTGTTTCCCCTCTCATGGCTCCTGGTGGGAAAGCACAAGTTGCTGCAAAGGAGCTTCTTGATTCCATTTTGGACGCCATTGTTCGAATATTTGGTGAGTCACAATAATAATAATATTATGCATTCTTCTTTCTTGGTCAATAGCACACATAATGTTGCAAAGAGGAGAGTGTTAAGATAAATAAATGGTCACACAATAATATTGGATTATGAGTAAAAGCACTAGGTAGTAAAGGCAGAAGAAGACCCATAGTATTAGAGATATAGGATTATATCTTTAGTTTTTGCACTGCTCTTAGTGTGGGCTGCTTTCCCTGTTGTACTTGGGATTCAAGCCCATTAGTTTCTGCTGTAACAGAATTGCTACAGTTAACTGTGTATAAATAGATTGCTAAACTGTAATCAATTCAGTTGACATGCATTAATCAAATTACATTCAGTTTTTTTTTTCTCTCTTTTTTAATTAAAGGGAGGACAAGGAAAATTGTAGGCCAAACCGTACAAGAGATTTGATTTACATTGTATACCATCGGACATGATTTGATATAAGACAATATTGCATCGTTTGATCCATGTAGCCAACCCCACCTAGTGACAAAATGTTTTGGTTGTTGT
Organism: Trifolium dubium; assembly: GCA_951804385.1. Lineage (NCBI taxonomy): Eukaryota > Viridiplantae > Streptophyta > Magnoliopsida > Fabales > Fabaceae > Trifolium > Trifolium dubium. The sequence goes on along the minus strand of OX638075.1, from coordinate 691,847 downwards.
TGTCTGCTTTCTATGTTAATGCATTATTCTTCATAGTAAATTTGTCATCTCGTGTGTCACTCTATAGAGAACCATGTTGTTGTTGGGGAGCTGTTGGAAGCAAAAGTCAGTCAGCATGCTGACATGAACACACCAAAATCAGTGCCAGTAGATGTGAGTTGGAACCCTGATTCAGAATCATCTCAAGTAACAGGAGGTTACAGCATAGGTTTCTCCTTGACAGTGTTACAGGTAATCTATATCTGGGGGCCATTCAGTTGCAAGATATTTAATAAGAGAATTTGAAGACATTTCTTTGCTAATTTAGTATGGGTAGACATGGTTGGCATCTTGGTCTTTGATATGAACCTAATGTTGACATGCATGAAGTTTTGTTTATTGGACAGTAAACAGAAATTTTAGCTGACTTATATTTTTCTCTGTTCTATAAATAAATCAAATACTGTCAATTACCAATTTTCCTCAAATAAATTTGTTAGAAAACTCAAAAGACATACCTCTACTAATTTAATATGCTCAGACATGGTTAGTGTCTTGGTCTAGGATAAACACCTTATGTTGATATGCATGGTTTTTTGGTTATTGGGTATTAGATAGAAGAGTACACTTATATTTTTGTTTGTATTTTAAATAAATCAAATATGGCCAGTTACAATCTTTCCTCAAAGTTTAAACTAATCAGCAATGACCGATGACTCAAATGGTTTTATATTTGAAATATACCTGCACAACAGTCCTTTGAGCTTGAAATGCGGGAATGCACAAGCTTATCCTACCATGTGCTTGAATAACGGGGATGGCAAGAATTGAACTATTCCACCTGCTACTACATCAATGACCGACTATCTTTAAAGCTTAAGTTGCTAACTGAAAACTCATGAAGAGTTTATATCTGAAAACTAAATAAGCAGTTTGACATGCATGTTAGTGAGTGTTGAAAGTACTGGAAAATATCATACTTGTTGGTTGGTTTAGAAACTATGTTTTTGTGCACAAGTTTCTTTGTCTTCTTATATGGTGATGTCTTATTTGATTATATCGAAGGATGATTTTGTTGTTGACCGGAATGTAAGCTCTGTAGCATCCTGTATTGTCATGTTTTGCATTTGACCACTTGTGACACGGGTTATTTAAGTTAATGGCAAATGAATCTAGTTTATATGAAACTGACTGGACCTGATTTATATTGTATAATAATCTGTGTAAACATGAAGAGCCTGTGTTACAAAGGTAAAATATCCTAAAATCTGTGCTCAGAATATGCATGTTGGCTGTAATCCCTTGTAATTTTTTCTTTCAGCTTATATTTATTCACTCTTTATTTTTATAGAGTGAATGCCAACAACTTCTTTGTGAAATTCTGCGAGCTACTCCAGAAGCTGCGTCTGCTGATGCTGCTGTCCAAACAGCTAGACTTGCAAGCAAAGCCCCTTCGAAAGAGAAAAGGCAAGTGAGTTGAGTTTCTTTTGCTCTTTAATACAACATTTCACAGTAACCTCTGCTCAATTCAAAGTTTTAATATTCTGAAATATTGTGTAGTAGTCCTTTTGCCGCAGACGTCTAAGAATTAAGAAAATCTATCAAGAAGCTGGCATATGAACTTGATAGTTAATGAATGGAACTCCAATCAAACAATTATTGCCACCTTTTTTTTTGGATTCTCTTTTAATCATCTAACTTAGGAGCATTTGGTTTGCAACTCAAATAAGCCATGCTGGTTGTCACATGTTAGTTTGTAACCTATTCTTTTTTTAACTTTTATGCATGGGATGTTATTAGAGAGAACGGAACTTACAAGAAATAGCAGTGTAAGATATTGTTTTATGTGAAGGTGCAAAAAAACAAACATAGAAAAAGAAAACAGTGGCATTAGTACAATCACAACCTCCAATCCCTCTTATGCCAAGGATTTCATCGCAAGCCTTTGGGGGAACAATAACTCAAGTCATTTGTCGTTGACCTTTCCCACTCTTGTTAAGCTATTTCTGAACTGATTTTGTTTTTCTATTAGAGCTAAAATGACAGCTTGACAAAAATATGCACATTGATTCTTTTTTTCTTCCCTGTCTAGCGGAGTTGGTGCATCAGCATTATGCATAAAATTAATATGATGTCACCCATATCTGCCCATATTTCTCAGCCCAAACTCTAAATGATCTACTTGTGCATTTTCTATCTAAGAAGTCTATCTACATATAGATATTATTGTACACGAATCCTAAATTCCTAATAAATGATAATGAGGAAAAAGGAAACTAAAAATATTTCCTATTAGCTATAAACTTTCTTATTGGTATGAGCAAAAGAATGAGAAAACGAGAGGAAATAAGCTATTTAGGTTTTTGAACACTTCCCCTTGTAATTACCCACAAGTACTAGGTATGGGGAGTGCCATGCTTTAGACGACGCATGGGACCAAAAAAACTAGAACGAGCAGCGAGGGAGGTCACGAAGCACTGTTTAGGAAGCCAAAACATAAAATACGCACATTGTAGGAGGAAGTGGCCCCTGCCAATGCACTACGTTAGGGCTGTCTTTTGCTTTTTTTTACTTGGGTTCTTTGGAGGATTAAGTTTCGGATGTTTTTGTCTTGTTTAAGAAAGTTGCAAATTGAGTAGGGTATCTGGCACAAGGTCTTTTTCCTTCATGCGATTGTTAAGTCGTTTGAGTCAGGCTCACACTTGTCAGGAGAAAATAATAGAAATTTTATTTTTCTATGATAATTCAATATTTATCTCAGATGTTAAATCTGTATCGTTTAGTTAATGAGTAATGTTTCTTATTGATTGCAGGGATGTATCAGAAAATGGTCTTACCTTTGCATTTCGCTTTACTGATGCTACAATATCCATTCCTAATCAGGGTATGATAAATACTAGTATTAAATTGAAGTAGTAAAGTTAAACTTTTCAGTTTATACAGTTTACGATCATGTTGCTGTTGGTATACACGCATGTGAATTTTTTATGAAGCTTGCATAATTTGTGAAAACTGCATATACATAAGAATTTCTACTAAAGGAGTAAAGCTAAACTTTTATGTGTTTGAATTCAACCAATAGGAGAGCGTGTGATGGGAAGAGTGTGTTGCTAGCAGTTAGCACTCCTCTTTCTTGCAATGTCTGTACATCTTTTTCTTTTACCTTTGATAAAATTCTATTCCTATTTCCTATCATAGAAAAAGTGCTAGTTGGACATTTTATGTGTTATATTTGGTACTTGATAGATAGAAAAAAAAATGAAATGTATATGTATTTATTTGTGCACATATTTGTGTTGTCATAGTTTCTGTCTTTCTGACATGTTTATTTTCCTTCTCCCAGTTCCTTTTAATTGTTTACGTTAAAGCTGTTGTCCAATAGATATATGAGAATAGTAAGCTTATGCATATATGATACGGACAAGCAACATATTAATGTTTAAGACTACCTGTAATCTTGGATAAAGCAAGTGGTGTCATTAGGAACATTTTCATTTGGTTGTTTAGCGCCTGCAATTCTAAATTGTTTCTCTTTCAGTTTAGAAAGATACTATTACTGCATATGTTATTAGCTGTTAGCATGCTGTGCTGACAGCACCATGTCTGTATTAGTTTTAAATTGATTATGGAAGTTTTTGATAATATCATCCTTTTATCTCTACTAGTAGTTTTAATGCCGGCCCAACACTACTTGAGGCCTAAAGCAAAATTCTAAAATGAGGCCCGACAAATATCCCCCCACCAAGACGAGTGGTTATTCCGAATGAGGGAGACATCCAAACTCGGATTACCCAACACGCCGACACCATATCTAGCTTTTATGACCTTCTTCCATACCTCGTCCCCCTCCTCTAATAATTTCCGCCGCCATTTGCCAATTAAGTAGACTAAAGTTTACCAAACACAAATCTCTAATGCCCAAACCACCCTCCTTCTTAGATTTACAAATATTCGTCTATTTTACCCGACAAATTCTTCTCCTCAGCGCTAGACCACCCCAAAGGAAATTACGTTGCAACCTGTTAGAAATAATATAAAACCATTGATGTGGCCTTTCCTAACAGCTTAAGCTTTTGGGATAATCGGTCATTTGACATGGTATCAGAGCCTATCCTAGATTCATTTGTTGTTTGTTGTGGAGACCTCCCATATTTGGGGCACCCGTTATTGTTGATTTCACGTTCCAGCTTGTTCAGTTCTGGACGTGAGGGGGTGTGTTAGAAGTCCCACATTGGCTAGTGATATGGCATAGATAGCCTCTATAAATGTGTGCAAACCTCAACTCTCAAGCTAGCTTTTGTGGTTGAGTATAGACCTTCCAAATTCTAATATGGTATCAGAACCTCTATGACTAAGTGGTCTAGAGTTCGATTCCCGCTCCCCTCACTTTCTAATCAAAAAAGTGGAATTTAAGCATATGGTAAGTGGGTCTATGCAATATCCACGCTTCAAGCCCAATGGGCTCTTGCGTGAGGGGGCGTGTTAGAAATAATATAAAACCATTGATGTGGCCTTTCCTAACAGCTTAAGCTTTTGGGATAATCGGTCATTTGACATGATATCAGAGTCTATCCTAGATCCATTTGTTGTTTGTTGTGGAGACCTCCCATATTTGGGGCACCCGTTATTGTTGATTTCACGTTCCAGCTTGTTCAGTTCTGCACGTGAGGGGGTGTGTTAGAAGTCCCACATTGGCTAGTGATATGACATAGATAGCCTTTATAAATGTGTGCAAACCTCAACTCTCAAGCTAGCTTTGTGGTTGAATATAGGCCTTCCAAATTCTAATACAACCTAACTACCTCCTTCCACACTTTAACCGGCATCTTCAAATATGAGAGAAAGAAAATCGGTATCTTCAATTACTATGAATTGTTTATTGAATTGCAAAGTACAATTGTAGAGTTGTTTTCTCATATTTATAAAATTAAAAGAAAATTATTGATGAAATTGGAAAATTTGATGAAACTAAAAGTCTAACAAATTGAAAATAATATAGAGAGGTATGAAGATGAATATAGAGTAGTGAGATGTTACTCTTAATTGAGTTTTCACAAAATAAAAACTAAGTTTGAACTTGAACTTTTACGTGAAAGATAATTGAGATTATTGTTTTTTTCTTTTATGTGAGGCCTGAATTTTTTTTACGAGGCCTATTTTTTTGATTATTATACTCTAGATTATTTGATTTAATTTTTATTTGGGGCCTTTTTCTCTTAACAAAAAAATAAAAAATTTGGGGGCCTAAAGCCCTTGCTTGGGTGGCTTGACCCTTAAGCCGGCCCTAAGTTTTATGCTTTGATCACAAGTCATTGCCTGACTGCTGAACATCTTAGTTTATAGCATTTTTTCTTTATCATTATATTTTGTTTATTAAGCTTCTAATTTCTTTTCCCAATTTTATGGCTGGTTGTTTTAATATTCAGGAGTTGATCTTGTTCGCCAAGGATGGAATAGGAAGGGTCCCAATGTGCTGCAGGAGGGTTATGGTTCTGCAGCGGTTTTACCTGAGGAGGGCATATATTTAGCAGCATCGATATACCGGCCTGTGCTTCAGGTATTGCTTCTCAAAATGCTATATCCCTCCTCAAATTTTTTGACCATGTTTGATAAATATGTTTTGTTAACAACCTGAATCTTTGTGCAGTTCACAGATAAAGTTGCTTCAATGCTACCAAAAAAGTATTCTCAACTTAGGTGAGCTCAAAAACATTGCACAGTATGCAAAACTAAATGCTACTTTATTGTTAGTTCATGTTGTTGTCAACTTTGTGAATTGCAGCAATGATGGGTTGCTAGCTTTTGTGGAGAACTTTGTAAAGGATCATTTTTTACCAACTATGTTTGTGGACTACCGAAAAGGCGTACAACAAGCCATATCAAGCAAGTCTTTTAAACTGTTCTGACTCTTTCTTTCTTTCTATATATCTTATTTTAGAAGCCCCCTACTTGACGTTGACTCTCAGTGTGATCTTTTGTGAATCTTAATTTTTTTTTTGAAACATCTGCAGTAAAGATTTTTTGAAGTTAGCTTTGTCTGAAATTGTTTGATTTAAACCCATTCTTAATTGAAGGTCTTATTGTAAAGTACACGAGTGATAATTACTATCCACCCCAAAACACAATTGTCTAAAGCAAATTTGATTCCCATTTATGTATCATGGTTTAAAGTAGGTAGTAGTAGTACTGTGGGAGTTAAGTAATTTTGAAGTTGTACCAGGCATAGTTCTGGGAACTAGTAATCCAAAACTCATTCCCTTGCTAGATTATCCTTTCCTTACAGTTCAATTCAAAAGCAACAGAAAACAGAGTATGCATTTCTGCGTTTTTGGAGTGTTTTAATTGTTGGAGTTGTTCAGAGTGTTCATAATCTTGAAAGTGTTGTTGCTCATACATGTTAATATGTTGGGATTTTAAATAAAGGGTCAATTTGTAAATTTCTTAACAAAATAGGAATGGATAAACCTGTCATAGTGTAAGTAATCAAGTATTCTTAGTTCCCTTCTTTGTAAAGTGAAACATAGTTTGATCTTAATTTGTAAGATCACCCTGCATAATATTTACATAACTTTTCAATCTGCAAAGTAAAAGCTATAGAGTAGCAGCAACATGATGTGAAAGCATAGCTTATTAGGCTTATGTGCATATAATGCACAAATACAATTATTAAAATATTTGGTCAATAATTATCATATTGTATTGAAAAAATGGAAGTGAATGTTGATGATTTGTTGAGAGATTAGTATTTGTCCTCAGCATAAGTTTGTTTTAAGATTTATTTTCTTCATACAAACTTTTAGGTCCGGCTGCATTTCGTCCAAGAGCACATGTGGTTACTACTTATACCCCGTCAATTGAGAAGGGTCGACCTGTATTACAAGGATTATTGGCTATTGATTGCTTGACAAAGGAGGTAAATTTTAGCTTCAGTAATAATCTCAATACATTACATCAGTTTCTGTTTTATTTTTTCTTTTCTATATTGAATGCAAGATGATATAATACCTGGACTTGTAATTTTTGTTGTTTGGACATTGTTTCATTGACTATACTTTACATTTAGTTTCGTTTGTTAGTTAGAGAGAACATGATTGTTTTCCATTTGACTTTTCCATCAAATTTACTGCAGGTGCTTGGTTGGGCACAAGCAATGCCCAAATTTTCTAATGATCTTGTGAAGTATGTCCAAACTTTTCTGGAGAGAACTTATGAAAGATGCCGGACTTTATACATGGAGGTACAGTTTTTTATTGATAAAAGACTTGCAATAATCTGGAAAACAAGAGAACATAGATTGCCATATCCTCAAGGTGCCTGACAAAGTCATCTATTTGAAACAACCACTCGGATCCGATATGGTGATACAACATTTTTTAAAATATATAATACAATATTTATATAAAAAATATAAGTTTTTAACAAACTATAATTAATTTATGGTTAAATAATTTTTTGGTCTCTATAACTATCTCAAATTTTGTTTTTAGCGTCTATGAAAAATTTCAACAAGTTTTGGTCCCTGCTTTTAAGTTAACTCATGTGTATCCTATGTAATTTTGAATTATTTTTCGCAATCATGTTTAGTACATTATAGAAATCTCTCGCGAAAATTTCATTATTTTTAACAAGGGATGAATTAAATATGAATTTTTAAGTTTTTGGTACTTAAAAATTCATATTTAATTCATTTTTTGTTAAAAAAATTCTAAATTTTGGTGGGAGAGATTCTTATATAATATTATAAACATGAATAAAAAAATTCATTAAAAAATGTGAAGAGCGCACATAAGTCGACTTAAAAACATGGACCAAAAATTGTGAAGGAAAACATTTTGGGGACCAAAACTTACTGTAATTTTTTATAAGGACTAAAATAAAAATTCGGGATATTTGTAGTAGGGACCAAAAATTTATTTAACCATTGGATATATTATTTCAATTCAAAAAACACAAACTAAAAATGGGCAAAGGAAGAGAGAAAACTGAATGGGTGAAGGATATTATGCACGTGAAGGGTTCAATTTAATGGGTGGGTGAGAAATTATTAGAAGAGTGGCCGAGTTTGAGTTGGTAAGTGTGAATGATTCAATTAATGAGAAGTGAGCATGATACATGTGAATGGGTTATGCAATGACTATTGTGGTGATTAACAAGACTCATAATTAAGAAAAAAGATTGAGCTATATATGCATCTCAGGGGGGAATATGTTAATTCGCTATGAAGCATACTAGCATCGCAGCCATGATGCTGCCATATCAGTGGCCATTTGTGTGAATCGATGCATCATAGACCATAAAGAAGCAAATAACACAGAAGAATTGAATTCTTGCTGCTTCTTCAGTCCTATTATTTGTTAATTCAATCAAGTTAGCAGTTGCCTTGAATAGTATCCTTCCAGTGTTACTATTGTCTTACATTTTTGTCAATTATATTTCAGGCTGTTCTTGAAAAGCAGAGTTACATGCTTATTGGGAGGCATGACATTGAGAAATTGATGAGAATTGACCCCTCAAGTGCATATTTACCAAATCTGCAAGGTTCTTTTAATTTGGATAGCAATTCCTATGACGCTGAAACAACTGAGGCTGAACTAGAACTAAGTGAACTACTGCTAAACTTGCGTCCTATTAAGCAGGTTTTCATTTCTTTGTTTATGCTTATGAGCTAGTATGCTTCATTATTGATATATTTTAGTGTTTACTTTTACTGACCTATAATAATTAAGTTTCCGGTTTTATGCATTTTTGCTAAAATCCCCCCATTTCTCTTCCCTATTTATTATGCTCTCTCATGTGACTTAATTGTATTTTTTTTCCTCAGGAAAACCTAATCCATGATGACAATAAACTTATTTTGTTGGCATCCCTTAGCGACTCATTGGAGTATGTTGCGGACTCTATTGAAAGGTGTGTTTTCTATATGCTGTGCAATCTAGCAGTGTTTCATATATTTTTCATAAGATATTCTATATACTGTGCAATGCTGCAATCTATTGAAGTGTGTTTTCTAATTTCTATATGCTGTGCAATGCTGGCATCCCTTAATAAGATATTTTTTATATATTCTAACATCACCGGTACTGATATGCCAATGATGCTGGTGAGAAGTATGGTGTTTGGTTTGTTTCTTGGTTTCATTATGAAAAAATTCCAAGCATAAAAAATTCTTGTAAAATTGGCAGGCTTGGACAGACTACTCAAAAAGCATCAAATCATATTGGAAGAAAGAATCACAGTCATTCAGACAGTGCACCTACAAGGAGTCTAGCATCCTTTGCTGAAGATTATAGGAAATTATCAATTGATTGCCTTAAGGTTTTACGTATAGAAATGCAATTGGAGACAATATTTCATATGCAGGTTTGTCAAATCTCAAATGTGATGTTATTTTTCTCTGGTTGTTGAAGAAATAAGAATTTGATAATTTAATTGTCGCCAAACTTATCTTAGCAACACAAATTTTGAGCAGGAAATGACAAATACAGAATACTTGGATGACCAAGATGCTGAAGAACCAGACGACTTCATCATTTCTCTCACTGCACAGGTGTGTCTTTCTATCTTTGTATGTGGTTTTTGTAAAGATTCTTGGTTGGATCCTTCGTAAAGATTATACTCTGCACTTACCAGAACTTGTGACATCCCTTTCTATATTAGAGAACTGAAGACAAGTTATATAATTTGTTAAATGTGGTTTTAGAAGTTGTAACTAAAAAAAAGATGTTTTTGGTTCATCGGAAAGATAAACTGTTCCCGCTAAGAATTGAACCCTGGACCTCCCCCCACCCAACCCATGTCTTTTAGCTCTTACCATTTGAGCTATCCTACATAGACTGATGCAATGCCTTCCACAACCCGACCTAGTTCATAAACTGGTGCTTTCAGTTTCATCACCTATCCATGTCCAATTCATAGATTAAGGTTTGACAGTTTGCAATTTTAAACAGTCAATAGCAAAATCGATGTTTAGTGACTCAAAGATGTATGATATGCGTAAGGCAAACTATTTATGTTTACTATTTTAATGAAATCTCCAGATTACTCGAAGAGATGAGGAAATGGCTCCTTTTATTTCAAATGCAAAGCGGAATTACATATTTGGTGGAATTTGTGGGGTTGCAGCAAATGCATCCATTAAGGTGTGAATGTATACCCTTTACAATTTTGTTTTTACAGAAAGACTTTTATTGTTTATGTTTGAAAGTGTATTTTCCTTTTCATCACTGTTAAATGCTAATGAGAGGGGGCCCTTTTACTTACAGGCTTTGGCGAATATGAAGTCTATTAATCTTTTTGGTGTTCAGCAAATATGTCGAAACTCTATCGCATTGGAACAGGTAACTACTATTATGTGTGCATGTAGATGTAGCAAGTGAGAGGTTCATTTTTATGTTACTCGCTCCATTTCATAAACAGTGTCCTATTTAGGTTGTGTGCGGCTCTTATGAAAATGATCTGTTTTATTGATTTGAATGGCATAATTAATATCATTTACTAAAACACGCTTATTAATTGTAGTTAGTGGAGTGAAATCAATAAATAAGAGTATATTAGTAGGAAAAAATTCTAAATGTTGCATTGATATTATAACTCTATCGCATTGGAACAGGTAACTACTATTATGTGTGCATGTAGATGTAGCAAGTGAGAGGTTCATTTTTATGTTACTCGCTCCATTTCATAAACAGTGTCCTATTTAGGTTGTGTGCGGCTCTTATGAAAATGATCCGTTTTATTGATTTGAATGGCATAATTAATATCATTTACTAAAACACGCTTATTAATTGTAGTTAGTGGAGTGAAATCAATAAATAAGAGTATATTAGTAGGAAAAAATTCTAAATGTTGCATTGATATTATAAAATGGCAATTATTTTGAGGTATAAAAAAAGTGCAAATGAGGGGGTTTGGAAATGGAGAGGAAGGGAGGGTTTATGATAAGCTCTCCCCTTGTTTTGAGCTTTATAAAAAAAAGAAAGGGTTGATTGCAAATATAATGCGAATGTAACCTTGAAAGGAGATGCCAATGGAATATAGTACTAACTAGTTTGGCATTTTTGGCATATTAAATCTATTTAGAACTTTGTCAATGTACCCTTTTTGATTTGGATACAATCCGTCTGTCTTCCTATCTCTGAATCTCCATTCCTACGGTCTTGTCGCTCTCAAATCTTTCATCTCAAATTATCTACAGAGTTTTGAGCCTCAACCCATTTATGATTTCTAAAATATTTAAGAGATGCAATTGTGAAGGTTGTGTCTACTTCCAGAAGTGTGATGATGGGTGGTTGTGACCCAAATTCTTGGTTTGACCTTAAAACCATTTGGTATGACCCATTGATAGTTAGAGGTCTGATCCTTTATTTTTTATAAGGCATGCACAGGGCTGAGAAGGATACACCTTCCAGGCTCCAAGAGTGCTCGTTATTAAGTTCAAAACGTCTTATGAAGTGTTGAATGAGCCTAATACATTTTTGGGCTTTTGGGTTAGGGTTTTACATGTACTCTAATACATATACGTATTACTCTTTGAGGGTTTAGCATCTAAGATATTTGTAGTAGCTGCTTATTCTGATCTCCTTTGCTCCTGATTTTTCTCGTGAAGGTTTTTGACCCCCCAAATATGTGTCATTTCTTCTTGATTTTTCATCTCTTTGAGGATTTAATTTCAGCCACTAGATCTAACCAAAAATGATTAAGGCAAATAATTTTAAATTTGGTCATATGTGCATGACTGTGTGTTTAGTATTTGCTTTTCTTAATCTCATTAAAAAGCTAATCTAACTAAGATACATCCCCTGTATGTGTGGGTGTTACCTGTTGCTTACATTTTCAAATAATTAAGACAATTTCACCATTAAATTGTTCATTCAGAGAGATTACAAATAGAGTGGAGTTTAAAAAGTGCTTGATGAAATTTAAGAGCCATAACAACTGTGGATGGTGTTACAGGCATTGGCTGCTATTCCATCCATAAACAGCGAAGTAGTGCAACAAAGATTGGATCGAGTCCGCACCTACTATGAACTCTTAAACATGCCATTTGAGGTAACTCAACTGACCTAACTGCTTTGTGTTTAATGTAATTAATTATTCTTTACTCATCTTATCATGGTATTCCTCTTCGTGTCGCAGGCCTTGCTTGCCTTCATTACAGAACATGCACACTTGTTTACTGCTGCAGAGTGAGTTAATACACAATTTAGTTGTTACTACCCTTTTACGAAATTATATTGACATTATATTTCCACAGGTACGCCAACCTTTTGAATGTTCTCGTCCCTGGGAGGGAGATTCCTCGTGATTCACATGCACGAGTGTCTGAAATATTATCCTTGTAGAGTGTGCATTGTTTCTATGCCAGAGTTTGTTTTGGATAATTCGGCTGCTCGCGTCAATTAGATTTCTCATTTTTGTTTCTGAAAAATGATGAATCGACAAGCCGATGCAGATGTTCAATTTTATCGCAAGTTTTAGCTGATTATACTACTATTAGCTAAAAGATGGTCTAGTACACCCCTTGATAATGGGAATAACATTTACCCCCACCCCTCCATTTGTTTGTAATGTAATTAAAATGTGATCACAGTTTTGGTTGATGCTGCTTTCCTTTTGGGCTCTCCCTCTCCCTCTGGGGTTTTGAGCACCGGTGTTTTGAAAAAGTTAATTCAAGTATATATAATGAAAAATCCGAAAATCAGCTGTATGTTTTGCATGCTAGATATAATTTCCTTTCTACATAAAATGAGATGATTTTGATTGCAACATTTTATTTTGGAGCGTAGTGTTATACATTGAAAAAAAAACTAGTGATGATAAATAAATGATTATGCTAGTTAATCTGCTTAGACATGGCAACATAACTTGATTTTGTGAGCCTCTGTCGAAACATGACTCAGTTTTGATGGAGATGTTGATATTCTTCTTGAATTTACTCTCTACTTTATTCACATTTGTTTTATATACTATATTATTATAAAAGGTTTGATTTAGTTTATTACTATTCGATTACAAATGAATTTTAATTCTCTCTTTTTTCATACTCTTGTTACTCTTATATTAATAAATCTGCTCTATTTTTCATCTTTTTCCTTTCTCACCTATTTCTCTTTTCACTTATCACAACCAAACATATGAACATTTTTTATATACCGTAAGCTGTGACTCAACCATTAACATGTTTCATATTTTGCTACAGATTCAGAAATCTTACACAGTATATAGGAAATACGTTACCCTAAAAAAATTCTTGTTTGTTGACTTTCTGCATTGCCAACTACCAAGTCAAGTAACAGAACAAAATCTTAACTAATTGATGTGCATTCTACACGCGCGGTTGTTGAACGTGACCTGTAATTTTAGTAGTGAGTTCAGAACCTTGGTCAGCTAATAAGATTTGCCTAATATAAGAATAGTATTATGAGATGACCCGATCATAAGACTTTTATAATTTGCAGTGGCATCATGTGCTTCAAGTATTACTAAATACTAATTACCCAGGTCACTTATTGAAAGAAACATTTCTGTTTTCTATTTCTTTTGTCAACAAAATTTTGTTTTATTAACAAAAATGTTAATATGTATACTCATGTTAAAAAATAAATATGAAGATGTTATCTCAAAATTTATACATTTAACTATTTTTTTATTATGATATATGTAAGCTTCGTTGTGAAACACATAAGGTGGATTATCTACTCTTAATCAAATTATTTTCATATGTATGTATCAGAAATCAAACTTCTAACCAGAGACACAAGACTCTTACTACTTACTACTTGGACGTAGTTGTATTTAACTTTTTATATATTAAAATTTTCATATTAATAAATAAAAAAATTCAATATTTAAATAATTACATGTGGGAAGTAACGAACAAGTTGCACAAGCAAGACGCGCTTACAGAAGACCCCAAACATTGACTTATAAATTTTATAATGGTATCATCATCATTATAAATGTGAGGCCAATTCAATCATTCACATCTTCACAATATACCAACACCCTTATCCTCCTATCCATATAATTTGATTTAACTCATTTTTGCTACTTTAATTGTTCCAAAAATGTATCAACAAGAGGATGGAAAGCCAGCATACAATCAACCACCAGCAGCCGCCACAGGTTTCCCAGTAAGCTACAACAACAGCACTACATCGGCGTATTCTGGCGCCTCGACGACAGACTACACACCTCCTCCGCCTAAACCTCTAGTTGATTGGTCCACCGGTCTTTGTGATTGCTGCTCAAAGCCTGGAAGAGGTAATTTAGTACCCACTACTCTTTAACTCAACTAACTATATTATATGTAGTAGTACTATATATATATATATATATATATATATATATATATATATATATATATATATAGCTATATACTACTTAGTTTTCATTTTTCACTTGATTGATTCTTACATATTTGTCTAATTTGTTTCAGCTTGCATAACATTCTGGTGTCCGTGTATTACTTTTGGTCAAGTTGCTGAAATCATTGACAAGGGATCTACTTGTAAGACACCCATTAATTCATTTCTTATTACTTATAACATTTAATTTTATAATACTACTATATAGAAGATGAGATAACAAAACAGTTTTCTAGGATTAATATTTAATATGGAAATTTAAGGAATTAATTGGTTTGACTTCTTTGAACTCTAAAGTGATGGTTACATTTTTTTTTTGATACAATTTAAAAAGGTTAAGTTGGAAATATAGTTAATAATATAAAAACTTTAATAGAAATTAAATCTTGTTTGTTGCTTTGTAGCATGTGGTGCTAGTGGAGCTTTGTACACGTTGATTTGTTGTGTAATTGGGTGTGGTTGCTTGTATTCTTGCTTTTACCGGTCAAAGATGAGACAACAATATGGTTTGAAAGGAAATGATTGTTTGGATTGTATAACTCATTGCTGTTGTGAGCCTTGTGCTTTGTGTCAAGAATATCGTGAGCTTGAAAACCGTGGATTCAACATGGTCATTGGTATGTATATTAATCTATATTTATCAACCATATATATACTAATATATATATGATCATGAACCATTAGTTTAGTACTCATTATTTGTTTCTTAGTTAGCATTTGTTTTGAATCTTAGATGTAAAATGTTTCACATTTGAAATATGGATCTTTGTGGTTACATAGAACATGTTTTTTGCTTGGTGAAATTTATTTTATATGTGTTTGATTTATTTTGATTGAACTTTGGAATGGTTAGGGTGGCATGGAAATGTTGAGCAACGAACTCGAGGAATAGCTTTGGCTACAACAGCTCCAGGCGTCGAATCCGGCATGAGCCGTTGAAGAAGTGAGTGTAGAACCATTTGTGTTCGCAATAATACTACCTAGGTTAGGTAGTATTATGTGTTTGTATCACTTTAATTTTATCGGATGTTTTTCTTCCAAAAGACATTTGTTTTGTTATGTGTCAATGTCAATATGACAAGAATAAAAATACTAATGTTTGTTGTGTCACACTTTTGGCAACGTTTAATATGTGATGTTATGAAATACTCCTTTTTTTTTTTGAAGCATTATGAAATACTCCTACATTTAACAAATTTTATATATTTAAATTTTTTTTTTTTTGTGTGCGTCTTATTTCAAGCACAACATGTTAGGTTTTCTCGGAGACAGACCGAGACATAAATTTTTAATGGGGTTCAAAAATTTAGATGCTATTAAAAAAAAATTATTCTGATAATTTAGTTAAACAACATACAATATATGACCTTTTATGAGATTATTAGGTTTTTCTTATCTACCATTTTATGATTTGAGGGTATTTTTACTCTTCAACTACTCAAAAATGTTTTAACCGATATAAATTTTAATAAAATACACTATTAGATTGAAAGTTTATATCATATAGATCATTTGTATTAAAATTTCAGACAAATCTAAAATCATTTTGATATGTTATTGAGTCACATAAATTGGCGTTTAAAATCATATAAACCGTTAATTCTGTTGCGTCTCAATAATATATTATCAAATGATGATTTCGGATTTGTCTGAAAATTTACACAAATTTCTATAAGATATAAACTTTCAATCCAACAAATTATTTTATAAAATTTATATCGATTAAAATATTATTGATTCGTTCAGGATTAAATACCCCAAATCATAAAAGGGTACACCAAATATCACCGACATGAAATCAATACCTTATATCATATAGATTATTTGTATTAAAATTTCAGACAAATCTAAAATCATTTTGATATGTTATTGAGACACATAAATTGGTGTTTAAAATCATATAAACCGTTAATTCTGTTGCGTCTCAATAATATATTATCAAATGATGATTTCGGATTTGTCTAAAAATTTACACAAATTTCTATAAGATATAAACTTTCAATCCAACAAATTATTTTATAAAATTTATATCGATTAAAATATTATTGATTCGTTCAGGATTAAATACCCCAAATCATAAAAGGGTACACCAAATATCACCGACATGAAATCAATACCTTATATCTTAAAGTTTAATTTGTTAAGCAAGTTCAATTAGCTTATCATAACTTATTCATTTTTATTTGATATATCCGTATTATCTTGAAAAATTAAATATTAATTAAACATACTTTTTATGCCATTTAATTTTATATTCATTAGTTTAATCACTAATTTTATTCATTATTAGAAATTCAATTATTTATCTACTATTTTTTGACAAACAAAGCTATCATTTATTATTATAAACTAAACTGTATAAGTATAACTTAAAATAATAGTCTAGATATAATGAGGGACTTGAAATCATCATTAATGAAGCTACATTGCACTAATATTAAACAAAAATATGTGTACCGAAAGATTTACGGTCATCAATAATAAAATATAATATAAACTAATTTTATATTAATATTTGTATGAATATGGGTATAAAATGACTTCAAATTATTTATATTTTTTTCGCCACACCTAGCCTTGAATAGGTCCATTCATGGGTTTACCTTTAAATAAGTTTTTGATTTTGTTATTTATGTTTAAATTTTGTTGTATCTCTGCACTCTTTTTTTTGGGTTTATCTCATTATATTTTTTTTGGATAATGTTTTTAACGAGGCAGAAAAATTCTTACGCCTTGAGTTTTGATATATATAGTTCTCCCAAAACTCATTTGTATAGTTTATATATATAAACCTCTGGTCTCATATACAAGCAAAATTAACTTTTTAGATTCATTGAAAAAGTAATATATTTGTTCTAGATGCATTACTTTTTGAATCAATTTAAAAAGTCATTTGTTACTTATATATGAGACTAGAGGGAGTAATTTTTTTTGTATGAGTTGTTGAACTTAGGATTCGCGTTTGAATTTACTATAAAAGCAATATAAAACTACTATGATTGTAGAGACTTGTTAGATTTAAAGCGAGAAATCTTGTACCAGAGAGAAAAAAAAGCGAGAAATCTAATACTTGTATTTCTATTTAAATAAATCTAATTGTACATTCAGTTGCAGCACTACATAATATATTGCATGTGTAGAGGATCTAAGTTTATAAGATTTTTTTAATAAGATTTTTTAAATTTAATTTTTTTAAATTATTGGAATTATTTGAATCAATATTTTTTTTCTGGGGT
Source organism: Trifolium dubium (assembly GCA_951804385.1). Lineage (NCBI taxonomy): Eukaryota > Viridiplantae > Streptophyta > Magnoliopsida > Fabales > Fabaceae > Trifolium > Trifolium dubium. The sequence continues at coordinate 674,266 of OX638075.1, read as the reverse complement.
GTATTGGCTTTTCAATTAATAAAGACATTTTTAGATATGTATTGCCTTTTCAATTAATAGTAAAAGACATTAATGTAAAAATTGGGCTTTGTCCTCTTATGGTACCAAAAGAATAAATGTTTTATCACAGTACCAAAAGAATAAATTCTTAATCACATTTTTGATCTCTTACATTTATTTTAAGTTTTAATTTGACCATTTACATTTAAAAAGTTTTAATTTGGTACCTTACATTATTGATTTTAACATAAGTGTATCTTTTTCGTTAAATTTTGAATTAATTTTTTTTTAACTTTCTATTAAATTTTGAGTTGATTTTTTCTAAATATTCTACGTGACACATTCCTAAGTTGTCTATGTATGAAAATCTATTAGCTAAGTGGAATATTTAAACTAAAATTTGACTAAAAAACTAACTTAAAACTTTTTAAACTTAAGAGACCAAATTAAATTGAAACCTAAAATAAACTTCGTAAAAGATCAAATATATAATTAAAACAAAAATAAAAGACAGTATTGTAAAGTTATAAGTGTTTTTGAAGTGTTTGAAAGGTTTCCACTTTCCATTACTTATACGTTCAACAGCGTTATCATATATAATTTGCTTTAACTGATTTTTGCTACTTTGTTCCTAAAAATGTATCAACAAGAGGATGGAAAGCCAACATACAACCAGCCACAATCAGCCACCGCCAGAGGTTTTCCGGCGAGCTACAACAGCACTACATTAGCATACTCCGGTGCCTCAACCACGGAGTACACACCTCCTCCTCCTCCGCCTGAACCTCTAGTTGATTGGTCCACCGGTCTTTGTGATTGCTGCTCTAACCCTGAACAAAGTAATTTAGTATTCTCTCTTTAACTCAACTAATTATATTATATACTTATATAGCTATAACTATATACTTAATTTTAATTTTTCACTTGATTGATTCTTGCATATTTGTCTAATTTGTTTCAGGTTGCATAACATTCTGTTGTCCATGTATTACTTTTGGTCAAGTTGCTGAAATCATTGACAAGGGATCCACTTGTAAGACACCTATTAATTCATTTCTTTTTTTTTTACAGACATTAATTCATTTCTTACTAATCATAACAAATTCAATTTTATAATACTAATATATAGAAGATGAGATAACGAAACAATTTTCTAGGATTAATATATAATATGGAAATTTGTTGAGTTAACTAAAGGTAGTGAGGCTTAATATTTATTCGGATTGTGTGATTCATTGGTGTTGTGAGGCTTGTGCTTTGTGTCAAGAGTATCGTGAGCTTGAAAACCGTGGATTCAACATGGTCATTGGTATGCACCTATATTTATCAACCATATACTAATATATGATCATGAAGAACCATTAGTTTAGTACTCATTATTTGTTTCATTGTTACGTTGGCCTTTGTTTTGAACCTTTAGCTGTAAAATTTGCATCCTTTTAATTCACTATTTTATACTACTGTCAAACGAAAAAATGTTTTGACATTTGGAACATGGATCTTTGTGGTTATACTAACTCCAGTCTTTAACATAAAAAAAATATTTTTTAGATTCATTTAGTTTTCAATATATCTAACATATAATATAAACTAAATACATTAAAAATTCAATAAAATAAAATTAAAAAAAAAATTATATTAAAAATCGGAGTGAGTATTACATAGAACTTCATTTTTTTTGTTTTATTTTTATTGAACTTTGAAATGGTTAGGATGGCATGGAAATGTTGAGCAACGGACTGGAGGAATAGCCATGGCTACAACAGCTCCAGCTGTCGAATCGGGCATGAACCGTTGAAGTCAGTGAAGATCCATATTTGTGTTATAAAATAATACTTGTGTTGATCTCAAGTACAATAATGAGTGATTCATGTTTTTTCTTTCTCATTCAAATCTGATCCAATTTTATATATGTTAGTGTTTAATTATGGCGTATTCTCAAGATGGATAAGATATATGATCTGATTGTACCTTCATTTTATTATGTTTTTGTATCGCTTTGATTTTATCGGATGTTTTTGAAAGGACCTTCGTTTTGTTAGTAAACATCAATATAATGAATAAAAATATTGTTAATGTTTATTATATATGTAACACTTTTTTATTTGTTGAACAAATTATACAACACTTTTCTAAGTTAATTATGTTATAACACTTTTTATAATAACTTTTTTTTTTCAAAAAATTAAAATTTAATGTAACATGTTAGCCAACTCATTGTTGAAAGTGTTGGATTTGGCAGTTCGGAAATTATCTAAATTGGATAAGAACATAAATATAAATGAGTTGAAAACACATTTATTTAAAATTTTAAGGCATTGAAATTTATAAATCTTCTTACTTAAAAAAATTTCATTCTTCACTTTTTAAAAAATGTGAGACTTGACTCTCCTCCTAATATGAATGTGAATGATCTCATATCCATCCCTTTATGACCCAACAAAAACAAAAACCCTTTAGGAGTCATGTTTAATTAAGCAGACCTTTTAAGTACTAATAAAAAGGAGAGGAGGAAAACATGATGCTAAATTCACATAGTACAAATTCCATATGATTATGTTAGTAACAAAAAATATATAAATTATCAAATTATATCAAACATTAAGTACAAAATAGAATCACTAACACATCAATAAGAAAATAATCATTGTCATTGAGAAGGAATCAAATAATAACTAATATCACAGAGGAAGAATCATTAAAAAAATTAGCCTTAATTATATGCTTCATGAAGTCTCTCTTTCCTTTCTTCCTAAAATATCTTTATATCACCAAATCATAATTGTTTATTGTGATTAAAACTGAACTTAGTAGAGAGAAGCACATTTCAATATCTACAATTATATTTGAGAAGAGATATTGAAATCACTTGATATCAGAGAATTTGTTCAAACTCTAAACTATTTGGCACCCCTCTCCTAAAAACTAGGGGTGAAAAAAAATCCTTATATCTAACATCAGTTGTGACTCTAAATGTAGTCCAAAATTTAATTAGTCTAATTTGTTTACCATAAAAATATGATAATAATTTATAATATTATAAGAAAAATTATAATCGATATTCATCATTTTGGACTGATTCATTCAATTCACATGTGCAGCAGCCCCACGAAGCTTTAGCTAGCTAACTTACAATTTGGCGTAACAAATTATGCATAGACGATGAAAGTTCAATGCAACTCACCTTACATAAATTAAAGTAAATGGTTTGATATTATATTATTTCTTTATCAAATAATCATTAGTTAATTGATAAATTGAAGGCTGAAGCCTACTAGGGCAGTCTTTCTTTATCCAACAACTTGTTCACAATGCACACGGAAATGGATTAATTAATTAATTAATTTATTAGTCTCAAGCATGACACGATCTCATTGAATTGAACCATTCATAATTCATTCCAAGCCTCCTCAAACTTTCCGCTTATATATTAGACATACTAAATTGTAGTTCCATAAAACAAACTCCACCATCATATTATATACTTTAAATTCACTCAATTAATTAACCAATTTTGTGCTTGCATCTAATTTCCCTACCCTTGCTTCATACCTTCTTATATTATTCTTATAATATGAATCCTCCAAATTCACAATTACATTATGCACAACCACCATACAACCAGGCCACAGCCACCGGTTTCCCGGTGAACGCCGGCCACCACCACCAACCAAAAGCCAACCAGGAATGGTCCACGGGACTCTTTGACTGCTTCTCCGATTGCAAAACATGTATGAATTATAATCATCACTTTTGCACCATCTATTAATTAATTAGTAAATTCCTCTTCAATTATAATTATTATTACTAATTTTTTTATAAATATTTTTAGGTTGCATAACATATTGGTGTCCATGCATCACCTTTGGCCGAATTGCTGAGATTGTTGACCAAGGATCAACTTGTAAGATATACATACATTATTCTTTTTCAATATATAGTATTAATAATTAATTAATAAGGAGAAATATATTACATATAGTCATTAATTAATTAATTATATTGTTAAATTTGTTTTTGCAGCTTGTGCTTTAAGTGGGGCAGTTTATACATTGATTTGTTGCATGACGGGTTGTGGATGTTTATACTCATGCATGTACCGCAACAAAATGAGACACCAATTCATGCTCAACGACACACCTTGTTGTGATTGCTTAGTTCATTGTTGTTGTGAATCATGTGCTTTGTGTCAAGAATATCGTGAGCTTCAAAATCGCGGTTTTGACATGCAACTTGGTATGTGTATATTATTATTATTATTATTATTCAACTAATTTACTTTTTAGTGTCGTGTTAAAAATGTTTAATTGGAAGAAGTGTCAAATTCAATTCAATTCTAGTAACGCGTTAACGTTTGTGCCTACTTTTAAACGATTTTCATCACTTTTTTTTTTATATATATATATATAAACAATGAAGGCTTCTCCATAAAAAAATGCACTTTGAGATTTCTAGTCAATTTTCCTTTTATCAAATAGCTTAATAGTCCTTACCAAAAAAATATATTAAATATTTATCAATTTTCCTTTAGGATTCGATTCCACATTTCTCCAATTATATTTCAAAATATTTATCAACTGAATTGCAATTATAAGACAGTTTCTATTCAACTTTAATTTTTGAAAATTTCAAAGAAAGAGCGATGAAATAAAATATAAATAAGAGGATTAAGGACTTTATGACACATACACTTATTTATATATTTATATATGTAATTTAAAACACTGTTAAATATAGATGAGTTTTTATCTTTCTTTATTTCATTTACTTGAATCTTTTTAATTTATATATATGAAATTGGTTAGGGTGGCAAGGAAATGTGGCACAAGGAAACAGGGGAGTAGCCATGGCACCAACAGCTCCAGCAGTTGAACACATGAGTCGTTGAACTTAAGATTTGTGTTTGGATTTACTATAAATAAAAGCAATACACATAACTACAATTGTAGATGATCTAAATTCTTAAGATTTTTATTTTTTGTTAAATTATTGGATGTTTTTGTCTATGTATTGGCTTTTCAATTAATAATAAAGACTTTTTAGCTATGTATTTCCTTTTCAATTGATAATAAAGACATTATTGTAAAGTTGATATCAAATTGAGTGTTTTTGAAGTGTTTGAAAGGTTTCAGTGGATGATTATATTTAGTCAAATATTTGTCTGATTAGACTACTTTCTCTAACGTGTGGTTCAATTTTAGACGTCTATATTTTTAGCTATGTATCGGTTTTCAATCAAAAATATTGACTATAAGTTTTATAGCAACAAAAATCAAATATTTATAATTTTTTGTATGGGTTGATCATTAATATTAGTATCTATAGGCAACATTAATTTAAAATATGAATTTTTTTAACATAAATATAAGTTATGACATCAAGTAGTTTCTCAATCACACTAAACACTATTGTAGGGATCAAGTCATTAAACTATAATCTTCCTTATTAAATTTAGCATCATTTAGCATCAATCAAACTGAACTAACTAACGTTTAATAATAAAAAGCTAATTAACTTCTATACTTAGGTAAGGTTTGATTAGGAATCAATTAGAATTTATAAATTAATTGACGATAGTTATCCGCATAATTATAATATTTAAATATTGATTTAAAAAAAAAATATTATTAAATAAAATATTGTAAGGGTCAGCTTGTGATATTATTTTACTGGACCCGGTTTAGAGAGGATGGACATATGCACTAACGTCTAATCCCCTTTACTAATGTTTTTCTTTATTACTAAAAAGTCAACTGTTAATCTCAAATTTGTCCGTTGAATAATGGATTTAGCCTTCAAGATCAAAAATAAATCTTCGGTCCTATAAAAACATTCAACAGGAAGATTGGTTAATTATTTTTACTATTTACTACTACATTTTCAAAATATTCCTTTATACTAGTACTATATAAATTGTTGGGCTACTACACCTCAAACTCCATTATATATTATTTCCACCTCAAACAGACTATCACATTCTCTTAAAATTCTCCATCATATAAAATATGATTTGAAAATGTGTTTGTTATAATTAAATAATAGTTGTTCTTCACCTTATTTTAACTAAATTTGTACTATTAATTTTACCTTGTAGGTTTGATAACATGCTGGTGTCCATGTATCACATTTGGCCAAGTAGCAGAGATTATTGACAAGGGTTCAACAAGTGAGATATTAGTTGCTCAATTTAATTTTATATACTTAATTAGAACAAATTAAGTTTATTTTTATTTATTTATTACTTGATTAATTGAAGGATGTTTGAAATGAATATATGTTGCATGCAGCATGTTGTAAGAGTGGAAGTTTGTATGCATTGTTAAGTTGTTTTGGTTGTGGTTGCTTATACTCAATGTTTTACCGTTCAAAGATGAGAGAAGAATACAAATTGAAGGGAGAACCTACTTTTGATTGCTTGCTTCATTGCTGCTGCGAGGGATTGGCATTGTGCCAAGAATTTCGTGAGCTTCGAAACCGTGGATTTGACATGCCCATTGGTACGTGTATTTGTTTATATATATAGTGTAGTTTATTTATGGATAGATGGTTTTTAAATTTGAATATATTAAATTTGAAATTGATTAGATTGGCGTGGAAATGTTGAGGAAGTGAAGAAATTAGTACACATGACTCCAAAAGCTCCTGAAGTTGAAAAGATGAATCGTTAAAGTGAGGGTTAACAATTAATATTATAGTACTAGTATATGGGTTTGATCAACTAGGATGGACTCTATATTCATAGTTGTTCTATTTACATTATCCAAATTGCATCTAGCTTCTTCTTATATAAATTATTATGTAGTATTCCAATTAATGTATCATGTATGTTGAGTTTCTCGGTATTTTTATGTGCAAGTGTTAACTTTTATTTTGTGAGGACATTTAATTAATTATTATGATGATTTGAATTATGTACTGGTTATTATCAAGACAATGCTGTATTTGCATTTTCACTTCCACTGCCATATTTTCATGACCTTAAATCTTAATTGCCTCATATATATATAGGACTTGTGAACTGAAAATAGTGCTTGCTTAACACAATATTTTGTCATATATATCTTTGAACATACATACATACATGTGAGATTCCAATCTGTATGTAGGACAGAAATTATATTGTTACATTTGTGCAGTCCGTAGTAGCGTACTGCTACTTTGACCAACCAAAACCACCACAGTCACTCACAGACAAGACAAGGGTTTGAGTTGGATAGGCAAGGGTACTTTTACTTGATCAAATATTTTGCTGTGTAAAAAATCACTTTTGAGTGGCAAGATTATAACTATAAATTAGCACTAAACTACTTACTAACTTAATTATTGTTGAAACTCAAGAAGTGTTAAGTGTGAGTAGTATGGGGAAGAAGTCCCATATTGGAAAAATATGTGGAGAGTTGAGCATTTATAAGTGAGATGACCCATAAACTCATTGCCTTAAGGTTTTGGGTAAGAGTGTGGTGTCTAACTCACTTATGACAATGCTCCCCCTCAGAGCCTCGGTTCGGAGAAAGGGACCGGCTGAAAGTAATGAGTAGTATGAGAAAAAAGTCTCATGGGAAGAAGTCCCACATTGGCAAAGATAATAGACTCTAACAACACATGCCAACGTAGTATTTTTGAATATAATAAAGAAAATTTATAAGAATACGTATATAAAATCATATCGTATTGTATAAAATACAATTCAAATGTGTGTTGTTAGGAGATAAAATAATATGGATGGAACCGTAGTTGTAGAAATCGTACCGTGATTAAATAGTACTAACAACAAAAATGAAAATGAATGCATTAAAAGAAGCAACTAAACTCAAAAACCAATACCAAATCTAACAAAGACATATCCACGCACAAGTCACTGTACATCGATCTCATCTTCATCTATCTATCTATCTCTCTTTTGGGCCCTTTCCCTTTCCGTAGGCAATGGATCACAAAAGATGTTTTCTTGCCATTGCTTTAAACAACATTAATTAACATTGCCACAGTTAATCTTAAAAAAGCCACATTCCAAGCAAAGCAAAGCAATACTAGAACAAGAAAAATGGTTCCATTCCATTGAGTTTGAACTTTGAAGAACTTAGGAGAGAAAACAGAACATAAACATATATGGAAGGTGCAGCAGAGAAGGAGTTAGAGAAAAGAAGCAACTTTCTCAAAAGCTTAATACAGAACAAGAAGAAAACCATAGAACAACAAGAACAGCATGAACACTTCAACAATAATAATGTCAAGATCAGAGCTTGTGACATGTCTCTCACTTTGCAGAATCATGCTTTTCGTTGTGCATGTCATCTCTTGGATTCTATGCCATCAAAGAACCGTGACACTAAACGTATCGCTCTTACGCTTAAGAAGGTTACTTCTTTTTCTTCATTGTTTGTATGGTTTTATTAATTTTTACTAAGATCTGTTTCTGGGTTCTCATTTTCTTTAACACTTGGTGAGGTTTGAATGCCAAAGTTTGAAGCTTTTTGTCAAAATGTGGCAAAGTTGCTATTCTTTATCAATTTAGTCCTTTTTTAGTTTGTTTGTTGAACAATGTAGCTTGAACAATCAAAGTTTCTTCTCTGTTTGCATCCATATCTTTGATTTTGATTTTGTGGTGATGAAAATTGATTTTGTCTGAATTGGCTTTATAAAAATGATTTTGGTTGAAATTGAACATAAAGTGGTTTATGTTTGTATATATTTGTGGATTTGTGGAAGAAGTGGTTTTTATGAATTTATGCTTAGATAGTTTGGATTACAATTGTTTTGGTATGTGTATATATGCCACTTTTAACAAATTTCTGAATTGATTCTATGTTAACTCAGAAGCTAGATAGATATCTTAGCTTTTAGGTATAATTGATTTTGAGGCTAGAATTAATTCTGTGGTTGAAAACCAAAGATGTAACAAATTTGTGGTCAAATCATGTTTGACTAAACACAAGTGATTGAAATGTGGAACGAAACACAGACTTACTATCACAGTTGGTGTGGAACTATGGTCATAGAGATATCAAAAAGCCTAAATTTTCTTTTAGTTAATGTTCATATGATAACATTTCTGAACTGTTATCTGCAAAATCTTTTCATAGTAAACTATGTCTTACTAGTTTCACCAAAAGTAAAAGAAACCTTTTCAAGAAGTGTCTATAATATGAAATCTAATTGAGAGATTGAAAATGGCATGTTTTGTTTGTTTTCCTAAAAGTATAGAGATGTCAAATACATAAAATTATGAGGTTTTCCCACTTTTTTATTGTGAATTGTGAAGAATGTAAAGTGCATCTTCTAGATTGCAATTTTGAACTTATGCATGTGACTCCTTGAGTAGGACAAAACAAGAAAAATATGGCTATAGTTTTGTTTGTTGTATTTATTAATGAACCTAGTTGGCTTGGTATGGAAGTTATTTGTGGCATAAAAAAGTTAGATTAGATGGTCCCTCATTTCATTGATGGAAGTTTCATGTGTAGAGATAGTAAAGTTGTAATCTTGAATTTCCTAATAATGTGATATCCTAAGTGTAATTTTGTTAGGTGTAACTTTATCAAGTGAACTAGAACTTTGCTTAGCATAAATATATTACCTGCTAAATTTGGGAATATTTTGTTACTATATTACAGGAATTTGACTCTACCTATGGTCCAGCTTGGCACTGCATTGTAGGTACTAGCTTTGGTTCCTATGTGACTCATTCTGTTGGTGGTTTCCTGTATTTTTCCATTGACAAAGTTCACATCCTTCTCTTCAAGACTGCTGTTGAACCATTACCTCATTCATAACTTCCACATGTTAGAGCTCTTTGCACATTGATGATGCACTATTGCACTTCAATTTGGATATTTCGTACTTAGGAGAGAATTTAAGTGTGTAATTTTCTGTAACAAGCTACATGATATTCCTCACTTCAGCTCATAAGAGTAATTATTAATTTAGAAAAAAAATCAGTTGATTGTGACAAATGTATATGCCACCTTAAAGTGGTTATGAGATTCAAAATTTGTTGCTTATTTTTCTCCTATTCCTATTGGAAAGGGAGAGAAAGAGAATAATGTAACATTTCCCATATATACGTGCATTATCCTCAACCATATATATCTATGTAGCTGTATTAACGTGTCACACTAATGATGATAAAATCACTTTCCAGCCACGTATCAATATATGGATGCAAAATCTTCGGTCAAGATCCTGAGTTTAGCTCCTTCTTCTTGTATCAATATATTATTAACACATAATTGGCTTGTTTTTGCATTTTGAGTATAACAAAACGTGATAGAATCAAATATGGGAGATTCTTCAAAAGCTATATCCTCTGATATAATCACCACATATGATGAATCTGAAGCAGAACCATATTCTTCTTCTCCTCCTCCTCCTCCTCACACAATCATGTTTATGGTGTTATCTTACCTTCGATTGAACGAGGTTTTAACCATGTCTAGTGTTTGCAAGATGCTAAGGGATGCAGTTGACTGTGATGTATTGCTATGGCTTCATCTTATTGTTGAAACTCCTCTTAATTCAAGACTCTCTGATGAGACTCTATTGAAACTCACATCCAAGGCTAATGGTAGGCTTCAAACACTTGCTCTCATGAACTGCATCCACATCACTGATCAAGGATTACTAAGAGTTGTTGAACAAAACCCTTCCATTAAAGAGGTAGATAACAATATCTTTCAAACCCATGTTTTACATTTTTTCTATTTTGCTACTTTCATTCAACTGTTTTAATTAATTGATTAATTAAGCAAAGTATGTTTTTTATGTTGTGAAAAAAAAAACTAATGTCAAAATTGAGAGTTTTTAGGTATTTGTAAGTTGTAACATGCTGTATACATGTAGGATATAGAAGAGTTGTCTCATTTATGGTTTAATTTGATGTGTAGATTCATATACCAGCATGCACTAGCATAACCCCTGAAGGAGTCCTAAAAGCTGTGGAAGCACTGTGCCAAAGAAGCAATTCCTTAACCACCTTGAGTATAAACGGCATCTATAATCTACAAAAAGAGCACCATGACATTCTTGCCTCAAATCTCAGAAAAAACATCTACAGCAACGTACCGAAAGAGGAACGTGACATGCTTGTCTCGAGCCTCAGAAAAAACCTTCAGTTAGAATACGAGCAAACGCAGCAGCCTGTCTACTTTCACAAACGCGGTAGCATTTCATCGTTCAAGAAAGGAGAAAACCGGCGGATTATTGATTTGGAGGTATGTCCTGAGTGTGTTGAGGTGAGGATGGTATATGACTGCCCAAAAGTGGACTGCAAGAAGAGGAAGGAATGTAGGGCATGCATATTTTGTATTTCTAGGTGTGAAAACTGTGGTGGATGTGTTGAATCTGAAGAGCCTGAAGAGGGTGCCTGTGGAGATATCTTGTGCCTTGAATGTTGGTTGCAGGTTCCTAAGTGCAGTTGCTGTAACAAACCATATTGTAAGCAGCACACAGATTGGTGGTGGACTTCTACAGACTCTTCATTGCTTTGCAGAGTTTGTGATGAAAATTCTCATGGATATACATACAATGATGTTCTATAAACAAAACTGACTCATGATGGTGAAACTTGCATTATTATATGCCTACTCATTTTAAGCTACCGTAATTTGTATCAAGTTTTTAGTTAAAGAAATTATTATTGATCACGTTATTTGTACTTACGAATTTACTTAGTCTGATAGTTTGAATTATATATGAAGGGTGTTTGGTTCTGTGGAAAAAAAAAAGTATTAATAGCAATTCCAAGATGTATATTAAAAAGAAATCAAATAAATCTATAATAGCCCCCAGCCTTAATGTTAGGCACATCAAGAAAATCATATAAATGTAATTAATTTCAGCAAAAGAATACTAAAATCTAAAATAAATCTTACAGGACGACTGTTGGGACATTAAACTAATTTTATCATTTCTTTACCCACCATGTGCAGCACAACCAAATTTGCGTCCTAAATTTATCTACAAAAACTCATAGAACCACATTAATGATACTGTTTCCTATTGTGATCATTGAGAATTGTGTCGCCAGCAGCTAGCTTGTCAGTATTACACATGAGGATTTTGAGAAAAATATGATTCATAGTGGTTAAAGAAAATAGCATAGTGTTTAATTTCACAAGTGAAATAGCAAGAAATGAATATTCATCTTGAATTATATCATAGCCTTAACTTTCATTTTCATTAGCAATGATTTTCATTTTTCACTTCTTCAAATGAGGACAAGTAATCCACAAAAATTTCAATAAGAATATGTAAAAAGTAAAGTTCTAGCTTTTTCCAATAAAGTTCTATCTGATTATATAACATTTTGTTTGTCACAATTGTGAGTAGCTCAAAAAATACCTATATCCCCAGTCCCCACCCTATAAAGGGGAATAAATTGTGAAAGTAAGGAAAGATATCAATATAGTTCATACAGAGGCAAATGCTTAACCATTTACAAGTGGTTCACTGATATGAAGCAATTCATTGTAGAGACCGGTGAAAACAACAGAATCTGTTTCTAGGGGCTTGAACTTGATTAGAGCAGAAGGTACCAAGCAAGGAAAGATATCAATATAGTTCATACAGAGGCAAATGCTTAACCATTTACAAGTGGTTCACTGATTTGAAGCAATTCATTGTTGAGACCGGTGAAAACAACAGAATCTGTTTCTAGGGGCTTGAACTTGATTAGAGCAGAAGGTACCAGGTCTTCTTCCTCTATCGTTTTGGCTTTCTGCCCTGCTTTAGGGAAACGTGGGATAACTCGGCGTTGAACAACGACAGGATGCATTAGCTCAAATTCCAAACCTGGTTCTTTTATCGCGGAACTGACAAACTGCGTGGAAAACAAGAATGGCGCTGAGTTGCTGACTCAGAATAAACAGCAAGAAAGTAACAATTGAAAAGTATCGAGTTAAAATCAAATAGCAAAGGCAAACCTCATAGAGCGCAGTAGTTGGTTCCCATGGAGCAAATGCACCTTGAAGTACAACCCCATCTGGAAACTGAATCCTAATAATAGTTCTTGTGTATCTCTTCTTTGCAGCTTTAGCTTGCTTTTCTCTAAGTGACCTGGGGATTAAAAGCTGAGACTCTTCAAGCTTTTTTTTCCTTAGTTCAGCTTCTCTTCTCACCTCTTCAGCTGAACGTTTGTAGAAGGAATCCGGTAGCTCGATTTTAGCTGCAACACTTTCAGAGACAGCAAAGAAGACCTTCACCTGTAAGAAGCATTTTCAAATCAGAAAAGATAGACATAATCAAAAAAGAATTCATTGGTTTCTTATTTAGATAAGTACTAAAGTGCCAAACTAACAAGAAAGCCAATAACATGCATGCTCTGCAGTATAATAACTAGTCATATGATCACATTCACAAACTGCTTCTGCAGTTGATCTATATATGCAATCCAGTAACAAAGTATGCCCTTGTTTTAATATAGGTTTTATCTGTCTTTACTACTTTTATGCAAGATTTTTTTTCACTGTATTAGGATTAGTACCACTACAATAGCTTCTTCAACTTCGCGGTTTAGCTTAAATCTTTTCTGTTTGTGGAACTAGCAAGAATTCTTAATAGGATTCTATCTTTAACCTTGCATCACACCCAAATTTACATTATGCCAACATAATATTCAACCCTTACAAAAATCGAGACAAAATCTATCAACAATTTTAAGTATATCTATCCAAGCATACACAATAACTTCCAAAAAGAACCCACAGTCTACTTTTCCCCTTTGCTTATATGCCCAAATTAAACCAAATATTCAAACCCTAGTCCATTCCTTGCTATTCATATTAAAACCATACGTATCTACAATGCCATTCTAGAATTTCAACAATTTAGTTACTTCTTTACAAGTAGTGTTTGCAGCTAGATTATGACTTTCAAAAACACATAAATTACTAGTAAGAGCAAACAAACAAAACACAGTATAATATTCGAATGCAGCATACAAGACGCACACTGTTAGAAGCAAATAATCAAATCATAAACTTCATTTTCTCCATAGCCCTATCAGAAGTGTTATCAATAGGACTTTTACCTGTCTATCGATCTTTTTAGGTTCAGCTGGTTCCGCCTCGACTAGTTTCTCAGCAGAAGCTGAAGACACCAAACTGTCCCTCTTTGGAGGATTTTGTAGCAGTTGTGGTTCCAACAAAACTATTGCTTTCTTAATCAAACTAACTTTCTCCTGTGTAGGAACCTCCATCAGTGCCCATGTCTCCCCATTCTCCTCCCTAAGTTCAAACCCTAAAAAGCTAAGCAATTCAATCCCACCACTAACCTCAGTAACAGCCTCTTTAATCTTTGGATTACTCAACCTAATTTTCCTAAACTTAACATTCTCAGGTTCCTTAACAATATTCCTCAACAATTTGAGAACAATATCAACCGATCCATCAGACGGATTCCCCGAAACATAAGTACCAACACAAATCTCCAATTCAGTAGACTCATCAACAGCTTCACTCTCTGCTAACTCAGAGACACATTTTTCATCATTATCAATTTGGTTACTGCTCAAACAAGTTTCAACATGTTCAGAAACCTCATCTTCGGATCTAAAGGGTGTTTTACAAATGGGGCATTCATATACATTGAGTGAATACCCATTTTGAGATCTATTAGATGAAGTGACCAAAGCATCAAAAGGGTCAAAATCATCTCCTCCAGTTTTACGAGGAGGCTTGTCGTCGATTTTGACATGATCGGAAGCGATGGGTTTGGGAGTAGGTTTAGGTTTAGGATTAGGAATAGGATTCAGAGAGGGAGAGGGAGATGGGCGAGGGGTAGGAATGGAATTAGCAGGGATGGAAGAGGAACCGAGGACTCTACCTTGGCCCTTGAACTTACCAGAGGAAGAGGAAGAAGAAGAAGTGACTTTCTTGAAGAAGCCTTTCATCTTGTCTTTAACGTCGTCCATTTTGGAACTCAGAAGACAGATCTGAAACGAAGCTTGGATTATGGGGATGGATGAAATCGAATGAAGTGATAGATGAACGTAGCTAGGGTTAGGGTTAGGGTTAGGTTGAAGAGATTGAATTACGATCGATCGATCGATCTTTGCGAATGATTGGTGTAAGGAAGGAAGGAACTTGGGGGATAAGAAACAAAGAGGAACGCGGAGAAAGTCTAGAAGCTAGAGGCTTGACTTGACTTCATAATATTTACTCCTTTGTTCCAAAATATTTTGTCCTAAAATATACTACTACTAATTAATCTCTTATCTTTTTCATAAACTTTTATTCTCTTATCTTTTTTATAATCAATAAAAATTATTTTTACATTTTTTTATACAATTTATTCAAGTAAAATACAAAACATATATTTTTTAATTATTATGTTTACATTTTTTATATTTTTTGGTGTTGATGTTTAAAATTTGTTAATAAGTGTAATTTTTATTTTTATTTTCTCTTATAGCTTGAGATGAGTGAGTACCTTTGTAAAGAAATTTTGTGTCCAATGTTGTTATGCTGGTTCATCAACTGTTAAATTATTGTCTGACTCAAGCATTAAGAATGAGTAAATTGTGTTCAGCAAATTTAGATTGCAATGTTCAAATTTAAGTTTTTTTTAGATTTCTTTTAATATGTCTTGTTAACATGTGATTTTAAGATATATTAAGAATTTTAATGAAGGAAAAAGGAAATTTCGACATGAAAAAATTAAAGGCTAAACATTATTTTCGTTTTTGTATGTATGCAGAATTTTAATTTTAGTCTCTGTATTAGTTTTTGTTCTAAATAAGTCTTTGAATCAACTAAACTTTTTCTTTTTGGTCCCCAAAGCTCAGGAAAATTTGCAAGTTTCCTGCAGATTTTCCTATGAATTTTCCTGCTGATTTTCGCTTTAAGGATGAAAATAAAAAATTTGGTAGATTCAAGAACTTATTTAAAACAAAAATCGATACATAGACTAAAACCAAAATTTCGCATATTAAAATGATGTTTATGCCAAAATTAAATACACAATAGTTCCTTAACATTTTCCTTTTTAAAATTTAAAAAATGAAGTTTTTGTATAGAAATTTGACCGCTTAATGATCATAGTTGGTTTGTTGTCCTAACTCCTAAATGTGGTCAAATTTGTTGTCTTTTTTTACGTGCATGAATTAAACTTGGCGCTTAAAATTTATAGACACAGTTAATCAATCACTTGTGTTAAATCCAGAGACAGAACCAGGGTGGTGGCTGCGGTGGGTCACGGCTACCCCCAAAAAAGAGATTATTAAAATGCCCTCAAGACTTTTATAAAATTATAAATGTATTATGCTACTATATATATATTGTTACCAACTCAACCAATAGCTTAGTGGTTGATGTCTAGTGCATGAACACAAGCAGGTTGCAAGTTCTAATCTTTAAAATCTCTTTTGAAAAGTTAGAAAATTAGTTTGAACACTACCTTAAACGTAGGGCATTTTCTCTCAATCACAAGGTGCTTGAAAATTAATTTTTAGTGTCATATTTAAGTAGTTTATGTCATTTTTCACTCTGAGCATTATTCTAGTGTGAAAAAACTTAAGAGAGATAGAGAGACAGTGTTTCGGGTTAGATTTATTGTTCATCATTGTTTTAACAAATTGGAGAGAAATCTGTTCTTTGCAAATTTTTGAAGTTAATTTCTTATAACCAAGTTATATCTCTTGTAAACCTTCACATAATGAGTCTCTATTCTCTTAAGATAGATCAATTTGGTTTAACTTTTAATAGCAGTGGGACATGTAACTAAACACACTATCACAACGAGAGAGAACAGAGGAAGAAATTCCACTTCAACACTATATTTTGATTCTCATCAAGGGCAAGTAAACTTGGTTTCCAAGTACATACACAGCCACGAGACAAGTGGACAAGTGGTATATACGTGTTACTCTTTGATCATGCAATTCAAAAGATAAAATCTTAATAACTAAGATAAGACAATGCAAAGAAAATAAACGGTGCCTCTTAACATCATTTGATGCCATAGTAGCTTTTCCTAGTGACCAAGTATATATGATCCAAGTTGCTTCTCAAATCTTCATTTTGACTAGATTTAAACTTGATATCGAAATCGAAATGTACATGAAATATTATCATCTTCCGTCTGAAGGTGGCTTGAACTCTTTTAATATAAAGAGCTAATTCCTTTGATTCAGACTACCTGCAATTATACTCAACTGCTAAATGTGCAATTAAGATTAACTATATAGTGTGTTGAGGATGCTCTCTTTATTTTGGTTCATACAGGTCAAATCTTAAGTACATTGTACAATACTAGTATAACTGACCCGTGCAATGCACGGGATAATAATCAAAACTATAATATATGTTATTAACGTTAAAGTAAATTAGTTGAGATATTAGTTTTTTTAACTTAATATTAATCAATAATGAATTTTTTGTCAAGTAATATTTATTTTTTCAATTACTTGGAAAATTGATTTTATATTTTTATTATTTAAATATGAAAAAATAATATATATATATATATATATATATATATATATATATATATATATATATATATAGCAATTTATATAGGGTGCATAGTGATCTCCCGCTCTCCCGTTTCGAACAATATGATATTTCGTTTCTAGTCCCCGTGAAATTACAAAAAAAATAGGATCGTGTATTAATATATGAGTATAAATATTGGTCATCGCGTAAATTATAAAATTAAAAGGCACTCGTATTAATATGACTGTAAATATAAGTCATAGTAAAAAAATAGCGTTCCCGTATTAATATATCTATAAATATTTAAATTCCTATTTAAAAAAGTCTTTCGTCTTGTATTAATAAATTTCGTATTAAAACATTCGTAGAAATATAATTCCGTAAAAATTACAAAAAAAACCGTACATGAGTATAAATATAGCTCCTGTAGAAATTAAAAAAAAAATCCCCATATTAATATATGGGTAAAAATATAGACTCTCATAGAAATATATGTTCTCTTAAAATTACAAAAAAAATGTCTTTAATTCCCGTGTAATATGAATATATATAAATATAAATCTCATGTGTATATAGCCACTTGTATTAATATATATCAATATTGATCCCGTGTAAATTAAAATAAAAAATACAGTCATATATATTAATATAAGTATTAATATTTTTCATAAAAAATAAAATAAAATATCATAAAATTGCATCAAAAAAAATATTATAAAAATATAGTTTTAGTTATTAGTGGAAATCAAACCGTGTACTTCATACTAAATTTTATTCGTGACAGAGACATAGATGATACATATAAACTTTAATTCATTGGAGATTGTCACGTGCAATTTTGTTCATGAGAGAGATATTAATAAATATATACTATAGATATTAGTAACTTTTTAAAAATTATGGTTAGTAACAATTAAGTAAAAAAATACATCATAAAAATAATTATTTTCATGTTCCTCTTGCTAAAACTCATAATTAAATATATGTAGTATAAGTAAAAAAAATATATATCATAAAAATAGATTTTTTGTTGTTGGTGGGATTTGAACTATGTTACTCTTGCTAAAACTTTTAACTAAATCTAAGTAAAAAAAAATAGATTTTTTGTTGTTGGTGGGATTTGAACCATGTTCCTCTTGCTAAAGCTCTTAACTAAATCTATGTAGTATAAAATAAGGAGGAGATGACACGTAGGATTATGTTAATTGAGAGAATGCCACATAGGAAAAAAAATCAGGAGAGAGACATCCTTAAATATATTATATAGAGATTATATAGAGATACATACATGAACAGCACGCATACTGTACATACCCTTTGTCAATAGGATATACATATGTCAATAGTGAGGCAGTAATTGGCGTTAATCTGGAGAACAGATTTCTAGGAAAAGAATAAAAGTAAAGATGAGGGTGTATAACTCGTTATCATCAGATTATATCTACATAATCATCATTCATCTCTATTCTCTATATTAAATTAATGAAGAATGATGGTCAAATAAAATGAAAACCCTAACAAGTAACAACATTTTTATTGGAAAGAAAGAAAGAAAAAACAAACAAACAAACAACCAATATTGCCCATGGGTACATTGGATTCTAAGCAAACTGAATAATACCAGTTCAGGAAACATTGATAAGCTGAAAAAATACTAGAAGTACTTATGGAGAAGTAAGTTTGTCCTGACTGACATGCCAAAGGAGCTTAAGGGATAATATGTGAATGCTTGCTATCTGTTAAATTTATCTAATCTGATTTCTCTGTTTTGCTTAGTCAATCCTCCAATGGTTGCAGGTTTACACAAAAATTGGGAGAAACCCATGGTTGGTGGCTTCTCCACTAACAGTTTTCAAAATGGAATAATATGTGTTCCTAAGTTGTTGGGACAAAGATGGCAAATTCTACCATACCCATGAGATATGATACCCAAATGAATTGTTTGAATTTAATTGGTACATGTGCTCCACTTCATTTATAATTTATAATTTCTAAATATTGCCTAATATTTTTTTAGTTATTATTTTAAAACCCCAAATTTTAAATTTATTATTCATAAGTCCTCATCTTTCCTTTCTCACTTCATCTTCCTCTCTTATGGTTGCATATACAATTTCTTAAGTTTTAAATGTGTGGTTCAAATCTTGCTGAAAATCTTTCTCTACCACGTTATCTTCCTCATCAAATCGGTACCGGACGATTTTTTATATCTGAGATTTAACGAATTTGGGTTCTTTGAAGTTTTAGAGTTTTTTTAGATCTAAGTTTTACTGTATCTTTATGTATATTTGATCGAAAATAAGGTTGGAAATCATATTGAGATAGATTTCGTAAAAGTTATGTAATTTTTTTCGTTGATTTCGGTGTGAAAAACGTATTGAAAAATCGGGTCATATTAAGGTTACCGGGTCGTATTCAGACCCGGCTACAGGTTGAAGAAGATTGATGTTCGTTAAAATAATAATAAAGTATATATTAGCAATTTAGACTGAACTTGGAAATAAACATGTTTGGCGTACTGGTTTACTAAATTCACTTGCAGCGAGTTGGCCCCGGTTCGAGTCACGCCCGCTGCAGTTTTTACACTTTTTAACTTTTTTAATGAAAAAGCAAAGTTCTCAACAAGATATATGAAATGAAACCACATTACCAAAAAAAAAAATATGAAACCACACATTCTAATACAATATATATTTTTTTTGAAGCAACATTCTAATACAATATATTACTTTGGCGTATTTAAGGGTGTATTAGATTGAGATTTTGAGAGACAATTTTATTAAAAAAAGTCTTGAAGATTTTAAAAGAGTTTGTGGGATTATATTGATTTTGTGGGATTTCAAAAGACTTTTTGTAAAAGACTTTTTACAATCAAGATTCTTAACACAAGATTTTGTGGAATTTAGTAGGATTATAATACAGATTTTTAAGATATCAAAATACATTACAAATTTTTACGATTTTGAAAGATTCAATGAATCCAAACATAAAAGGAAACAAGAACAATATGAATTTCAATTATTTGAACTACTTTATGTTTTTTTAAATAATGAGAGGAAAAAAAAATAATAAGATAACAATGGAAGACCATAAAAATTGATGAGGATGTTATATAATAATAAGAAGAAAAAAAAAACAAATAAACAAGAGTCTCATGAAATCTCTTCAATTTTAGTGAGATTGTTGAGAAAGTCATTTCTTTGTATTTTTAACTAAAAAGTCTCTCAAAATTCTTTCCATCAAAGAATCCGTTAAAATCCTGAGATTTTTGAATACCAAGAGACATTTTAGAAGTTTCGAGAAATCTCAATCGAATACCGCTAGATTTCGTTGCCTTGAAAAAAAATCTTAATTGTCTTGATTGAATACCAATAGATTTGCTTAGATTTTATAAAAGTCTTGATTGAATACCACAAGATTGTTTTATCATAAAAAAGTCTTTTAAAATCCTTCGAAATCTTAATTGAATACACCCCCCTTAAATTGTATATTTTTTTAAAACTTATATTTTAACTTTTATCCTTAAATATATTATAACAAACATTTACTATTATTTATCAAAAATTTTAAAAATATAAAATTTGATATTTTTTGAATTCAGTAGCTTGATCAAAATTGATATGTCAATATAAACCAAATGAACTGGACGGAAAAACACACCAACACCGCAAAAGATGGGGAAACAAACAAATGTCACACACATATATGACGAAACCACAAAAAAAAACTCAAGAAAATCTAATTATTGTGGAAATTACTTATTTGAATAAAAGATAAGTGAAAAAATAATTTAAATGAGTGATTTCAGGCTAAAAATTGACCTTAAGTGATCCCTCTTTGGTGATGGAGACTATATTTTTATTCATGTATTTGTACAGAGACCTGATTTTCTATTTGAAGTGCATTGATGTGAAAAATAAATAATATAAGATATATTCGAGTAATTTTTTACGTTTTTTTTTTTCATATTCATTTTTACTATAGATATTATGAAATTAATTTAACTTTATTTTTTGTTTTTTAAGGATGTTTTTTATAAAATGTATAAAAATATTTTTTTATAAAGTATATTTAAAAAGTCAATAAATCTACGAACTTTTTTTTTTCGTGCATGGCACGGGCTCATAAACTAGTTATTACTAAGATCAGATATCTGCATAAGAAGAGCATAGACCAATAATGAGTCGGCACGGTGTAGCCCAACTTGACCCGCGGAGCTTTGCATTATACATGGGTCAGACCAGTCCGACCCATTTCTTATAGGTCATGCTTTAACGAGCCCGGCATGGCTTGATGGGCTAATGAGTTTGCTCGACCTAATTTGTTTTATTCAGTTTATTCGATCTTTTTTACAGTTACTTTGATATATTAGTTCTTCATAATTATTAATTTTATTGAGATATAATTGTATGCAAGTGTGAATAATTTTTATATCATCAATAAATATGCATTAATAAATTATAAAATTATTTTATATTAAAGTTTTTAGTAAATATAACCATTTTTATTGAACTTCGACATTAAATATACACTACTAATAGATGTCTACTTTTAATCTCATTCTTAGAAAGATTCTACTCAACTTCCAAATCACTAGAAAACTCCAATATTTTTTAAGAAATTGCACTACATTTATATTTTTTTATAAACCTCTATTGTAGATTTATTCAATTGAATATCGTCAAATTACATATATTTTTAAATATAATATAAATTAAAATATTTTTTTCTCACAGTGCTCTCACCTTATTTCAGCATGTTTTAATTTGTAGTAATTTGTATGCAAATTTCAAATAACAAAAAAAAAAAGACAAGAAATAAGCAACATTGCATATTTGAGAACAAACACATGGTCCTTGTTTTTTAAAAAATAGATTTTGAGAGAATCACTTGAAAATAACTTTTCATTTTGAATTCAAAAATAATTTTTTTAGCAAAATGATTTTTATGAAAATCTGAAACAAACACATCAAAAATGAAAAAAGTAATCTTTTTTTAGAAAAATAGATTTTTTCTAAAAAAAATCACTAACAAACGCACCCTTAATTCTACTGCTCCTTCATTATTTTTTCGAAGGAATTTTAAATATTAGTTACATCTTGTAAACAGAAAAGACACCAATAACTGATCGATTTTTGAGATTTAATGGATATGATATATTTGACACTTCGGTTCTAACTATTGTTTAATTAGGTCTATTTATAAATGAAAAAATGATAAAAATGATCCAACCAGGGATCGTACACACGCCCAACCAATTTAGAAGACAAGGCTTAACCTCTACACCACCGCTACTAGTTTGGTGTATTGAATGCCAATTAATTATTTATATGTTTAACAATTTATTTGTAAAACCAATCGTCTTCTACCTTCAGCCGGGTCATTCCGACCCGGTTACTACCCGCGCGCCCTGTAATATTTTTCTACCTACTGACAGCAACGAAATCATAACAAATAATCAGAATGTTCATAATAATGTTCAAATCTTGTTTTTACTCGTAAAACATAAAAAAATAATCCTCTTGTTTTTTCTTCCCATAATATTTTGAATCTGCAGATTTGAAAAAACGTTTTTACTCGTAATATTGTTAAATAATACATACTGTTCCGTTTGGAATTGGAAGATGAAACATTTTGAAATTGGGGTTTTTTTGTTCATTTTCTTGTTCAGATCTGTTGATAATACATATTGTTCTGCAAATTTGAAGGGGTGAGTGTTTTTCTCATGATAATAAGTTTAATTTGATAGGGGCTGATTTGCAAATTTAAAAAAACAGTGTATATTAACAAATATTAAATAATTTTAATAATATGATAAGTAAAATACAAATGGCATTATTTTATTTGTCTAACTCATTTTGGGTTGCATACCCAAATTTATTTAGAGGGTATGGAAGTGTTCACCGACAAAGATACAAGGATTTGGATAAATTCAGTTATGTCACATTTAAATATATTGACTTATTGAGTAACCAATACTTAAGTATATTCATTTAAAGGAGAATAATGTATACAGTATAAAAGAAAGAATGTAATAGGATAGGATACTAGCTAGCTAGCCCATAACCAAAGGTAGAACACAGAGCATCCCAAACAAACAACAGCACAAAGGAATTGACTGGAACAAAACAACAAGATTCTTCTACTTGTCTCACCCTTCACGCATTAAATATATGTCTAGATGTAAGCTTGTACTTAAAGAAAAGAGGAAGGGAAATAACCAGTTAACCACACAATGAAACCAATACAAACAACCCAAACTCGCATCTAAAAGTACAAGAAAATCATAATAGACTTCCTAAAACTTTAAATTGTGCATGTTTTAAGTTGTGAATCAACTCGACCATCAAGACTCTAGAGAACTATACTAATTCCCTTCATCAAACCAGAACAGAACTATAATCCAAACTCCAAGGATTTGCTAACTGAGAAAGATAATCATATATATGATCAAACCTCTAGAGTATGAGGAACACCCGAAGAACTAAGAGAGTTAAAAACTAAAAGGAATACTTGAATGAAAATACACCAGTAGAGTATTAGAGGGGCTATATTTCATTAGCATATCTATATTTCAGTTAACACCTAACAATCATGTGTATACCTACTACTATATAAGGAAGCAACTACGTACATATGAAATTTAACACATGAACCCTAATTCTCAATTGAGTTCAAACAACACATAAATTACAATATAAGATTAATCGATTAACCAAATAATCGTCTCATCATAATCATTCAAACATAGAACTACATAAGAAAATAAAAATAGATAGAAATTGTTAATTGTGGCTTACTATGATAATAAGAACAAAAACGTCATTGAACACAGACTCGATCGACTTATCTGAAACAACCTCAAAAAGAGAAACTCATAATTCATTCATTCAATCGGTCCTCTTAAGGCGTTCAAGACGCTGGTTGAGATGATCGATCTTAACAACAAGATTTGTAACAGAGTAAAGAAGCCAATAAAAGAGAAGCGCAGAAGCGATTAAAAGCGCGTTACGCTGACTCTTCATAATCGATTTCTGATGACGAAGATGCTCCGTCGGAGTGCAAGAATCACCTTCACAACTTGGCCGTGTCTCGTATTTCCAATAAATATCCATAAGAAGAAAGAGGCAAAAAGGAACCACCGAGAGAAACGGTTTCAGAAGATTTTTGGTAACCGCGACGAGTCCCTTACGGAGAGCGTCGAGGCCAGGGATTGTGAGAAGAAGGACCATGATTGCTTCTGCTGCTGCGGCGTATCCTAGCACTACCCATTCCAACGCCATTGATTCAGATCTCGGTGCTTTGTTTTCTTCGTTCGTTCGTTCACAATTCAGATTCAGAGGGAGTTATTGCTTTTCTCTCTTTTTCTTTTTTTCTCTCTCTCTCTCTTGGTTTTCCTTGTGACACGCAAAAGAAAGCGATTTTAGTATTTATAGTGTCCAGGTTTTGTATTTTTAGAGAGAAGCAAATTCGTGCTTGAGTGACACGTTCTGTACACGTGACACCCCCTCGTTTCAAGTTTCAACACTCACAAATGGACTCTACTTAGCCCAATAAACTACTTCAGCAGATCAAAATTTGTGGGCCCAAATTTGTTCTGAAGGCCCATATATTGTTAATGTGGCCCGTGATTAACCCAATAAACAACCTTTTGATTTGAAAATTCCTCTACCCACCTCCCATCATTCTCTTACCTCCCCTAACTACCATTTTTGTCTTTAAGAGATATTTAAGCAAAATTTGAGACGTAGATCCTGAACTAAAGTTCGAAATATAGAATTTGAAGTTTGGGCGGAGTTTTAGGGTGTATGAGCACAAGTTCGAGATCTACGTTCCGAAGTTTGTGCGGAGTTTTAGATACCCATAACTTGTGTCTATATCTCCCAAAACTCCTCACAAACTTCGGATGGGTCTAAGCACCAGTTCAAGATCTAAAACCTGAATGGATACCTATACATCTCAAAACTCCGCACAAATTTCAAATTCTACATCTCAAACCTTAGCTCGGGATCTACGTCCTGAATTGAAAGACAATTTAGGATTTTAGGAGGATTATAGAGAATCATAGAGACATAGAAATTTTCTTTTGATTTTATTAAGCTCTCATGTTTTTGGCACATGATCATATGATTTACATACCTTAGTATGCCTCCCGGTCCGGTTATGATTACCTTGTTCTAAAGTGATTTTTCGGGGTAGAAAAGTTCCTCCCCACATTGAATAATACACCATTTTGCACTTTGAAATTGTTGGAGTCGGACATTTACATTATTAAAAATATTTAATAGATGAAAAAGATATTGATTGTAAATGATATCAGAACTAATTCATGAACCAGATTAAATTGATGGTAATTGATCCTTGAACTAAATTAAACTGATGTTATAAACAAAAAAAAATATGTTGAGTAACTTAATTTTTTGATAACTTATTTTCATCGTATTATTGGTCAAGGTAATAAAGTTGCAAAAGGATTAGCTAAACATATATAGGACCCTCTTCTAAGGATGTATGTAACTTGTGGACCAAACTATTCCCCTTAGCTTCATCGTATCCTCCTTGCAATGTGCTCTTGGAGTTGCTTGCTTGATTGTAGTCTTGTGTTTTTGTTTTGTTTTTGCTTTCTTCATGATTAAATAAAAAAAGGAAAAGAGAAGGAGCTAATAATAATAAGAGATTATTTATTTTTCTCATCGTTCATGCTAATTGAATTCGTGTTATTATTATTATTATTATTATTATTCCTACGAAGTTGAGAGCAATATATATATATATATATATCGAAACAAACACCTATGTTTTAGAGCAAAACAAATAAATGGAAGAAAAAGAAGATTCCAGATATGTATATATCTTCCAATTTCTACCCCATTTTGTGTCATTATTATTAATTATTTAATATTTAAAATAGGAGTTGAAGAATGAAGACTACAAATTTCCTACTACATTGTTCTTTTATATATGTGTACCACATGTTAATTAAAGAAGATACTACTGCTACTACCGTCAAGAAAAAAGCAACTAGTACAGAAATAGAATCTTACCTTTTCTAGTAGTGCCACATTGCAAAACTATGAACAACTGTGAGCAGCTATTGCTTTAATAAAACTTTTCAAAAGATGTAACAAGCCAAAACTAGTTGTTCACTCATTCAGCAATTAAAATTATTAAAGTAGACAGGCAATTAGTAGTTTCATTGTCAATTTCACCTTTATCTTTATATATTCCTATATATATTTAATTAATTTGATTAGTATAAATATTCCCTACCCTATCTTTTGACAATAATAAATTGTTGTTTATATATTAAAATTAATGTTTGATCTTGATATTAAAATTTTAAAAATGGGAAAAAGAAATGCTTAATTTAATTTAAACTATCTACAAGTAGTGTAGTGGTTGAAAGCTTTCGCTATGACTTTGCACTAATTTGGTTTTATTCTCAAAACCAGTTAAATGTTCAATGAGGGTTTCATATGCATGACAGGAAGCCATAACTAGACTAAAGGTTGAGTCTTATGGTGTGGGGTTCAAAATTTATGTACCCAACTAACCACCGGGACCAAATACTTTAGGTCCAATTTTGACAATGCTATGTCGATGCTTACAAAAACCGGATTGCTTGTCGTAAAAAATATGAAACGTTCATACAGTTCACACATCCATAGTCGTTGAATCGAGATCATGTAATATAAATTATAATGTAAAATTATGAATGACCCTGCTTACACTTGTTTTTACTTTTCTATAGCTCTTTGTTTAACTTTAATGTTAATCATAATCATATCTACTTCCTTGTGAATTTATTAATTCAATGACATACTTAACATGAATTTATAATTATCATATTATGGTTGTATAGTATGTTCTATAATATTTTGTTTAAGAAAAGAGAGACAAGAGCTTAAGGTTTCATAATGAGGTTAGTGAAAGGGATGATAAAGTAGTGATGTTAAGTGGTGCCAAATATTAGATAGGCTTGGAGAAAAACAGAGTCCCTATACTAAAAGTGTCCCTAAAAGCAATTGATGACATAAAGATGGAAACAGAGATGATTCTCAAGGGATTTCATGGACATTGTTTAGTAAAATAAAGGCCATGGTCCTATAATTATTTAGTACTTTATACCAACATCTTATTCATCCTTTCTCTTTAACTAATGACATTTTGATACTTTTCTTCTTATCTTATATAATAATAGAATGATCATTATACATCATTAAAAAAAAATGATCATTATACTTGATTACTTCTTTTATTTATCATTGTAGGTTAGTATTTGGTATAATTAATCTATGTTCAAATTGTTTTGCTAGTCAAGAGTTAAAATAGAATTAAAGCCAAGTTTTGTATTATAAAGATAAAAAAATTAACTTTTAAATGCACAATTTCAAAATAAAAAATTATATTTGATTTCTTAACTTGTACTTCAAGACACAAGTACATGTTGGCATTTTCTAAATGTTCACAAGAGAAAAAAAACCTCACTAAAGAGATTATTGGTCAAACATAAGTTAGTGTGTTATTTTTCTCCCCATATTAGACAAAGATTAGCAATACAATTTAAATAAATAAAAAAAGGACATTTGAAAATATATTCCAAAGACTAGTCATAAAAACAATTTCTCAGTTAGAGATCAAAAGACCAACAACTGGGTCATAAGTCACAAATAATAACACAAATGGGACATAGATTTGACAAAAATATGATAAAGCTTGTCTTAATCTAACTTTTTGAATGGAAAGTAAAGTTATACTTATACATCATGTTCTAGTAATAGTAAAGAAAAATTGTAATTAATAACCCATTATTAAAGACTAAAACATAGCATATGATGCATTTTTCACTTAAATGTTCACTAGTTATACACATTGGTGGACTAGTAATAACTAGTTATAGTCGACATAAGAAAACTAGATGAAATATGTTCTTTTTATACATATGTTTATAAAGCACTTTCCTAAGTTTCCGTTTTTGAGATAAAAATAGGAAAATAAGCAAAAAATATCACCTATTAGGAACAAAAATAAAAATTTAGTTACATAGGTAAGAAATCAATTCATCATCTTTGACACCCACCCATCCTGTGATTCCAAATCAACGGATTTTTTGATCAACTCATGAGTTGAGTAAACTAATCGAATGAAAATTTTTTCATTTTTTTTTTTTTAATGAAAGATGAAAAAAAAAATCCAATGAATTTCAAATTTATGCAAAATGTTTTTCGATTTGTCGTAATAAAATGTTGAATATATTTTTTACATCTTCTACGCGAAAATGTTCCATTTTCATAAGGTCTTCTTGACTCTTATTCAAAAGTTCCAATAATGTATGTATCTTTGACTTTTTTAGACAATTATAGACCCTGGGAGGCAATTCTAATTGGTCAATAAAAATGGATTTCAATCGAATTTCTTTTGTATTTTTCCGTAATTCATTATGTAAAGAACCACTTTTTCCACAAAGATCTTTCTATCTATACCTTCACTGAGCAATTTTTATAAAAGGGAATTGTGCTGGAAACTTACAAAGGATTCAAAATACAAAAAAAAAAAGGACAAATAATTTAATTACCAGAAAAAAGTAGGGACAAATGTTCAATGCTATTACTATCCACATAATATACTCTTTATTTGCCACCTGCATAACATAGTTCAAAAAGAGAAAATTATTTTTTGAAAAAAGTTAAAAAAGATTGCAATTGTATAGAGATAAATAAATGTGTAACAAATAAAACCATATATACCTCTTTGCTTTTCGCAGACCTCGGACAAGAAGGAAAGGAATACTATGATTAAAGCAACACCAGCAATGAGTCCAATTAATATGGCTAGTGTCTTCTCAATTTCATCATCATTGTGATTTTCATCATCTATGGTTTTCAAATACCAAAATTAAACAATGTTTTAAGTTAATTGCAAGTGTTTAAATAAATACGAAAATATAGACCAAGCAATATTTTATCCATCTCCTTATTTTTTTTCTTTTTGAATGATCTTTTTTTATTTTGCTTTTATTATCATCTTTTGCTGAGCAAAAAGAATGACTTTTAAAGAAAGATTTAAAGAATACAAAAGGTAGAGTGGAAGTGTAATTGACAATTCAGATAAAATACAAGCCTAGCTAGCTTTTTGAAAAAATAAATAAAAGATAATAAATGAGTTTTGGATAATTTAATCAGCTTAAGTAAATCATAGGTTATAGTTATGTTACTAATAGGGATAATTGTTCATTCTAATACTCTTCACTTACCACATAGTTACAAAAGCTATACGTATTGGAAAGGAAATTTCCCATTAAGTACACAAGGTGCATCCAAATACTAAATGAAGACACTCAAATGCAAGAACCATAAAATATTTACCAAGGTGTAAAAAAAATGAACAAAAAAGGAAATTAAATTAGAAGTACAACTATTTAATTTGAGTTTACCCCTAATTAAGCTACTAGACCGATTCTAATTTTCCACACTCACCTCCATACCCTCTTCACATGGGAAGAGCATGCTTGTAATCAAAATTCAAAACAAAAGAAAAGACAATTCTCACTTAATAATTTAAAAGAAAATATTAAATAAAAGAAATGATCAAATTAAACACCACACAAGCAAATGAGAAAAATTAATCTCCAACTCCTTAAATGTATATGTTTAAATGAACAATGGCTTGACAAATTCACCACAACACTTAAATTTTGTAAACACTCTCATAAATTTCTAAAATATAATCAACATATAATAATCACGGTATTTCTAACAATCTTACGACCAATCTAAATATATCATAATAAATCAACATCCAATAACTTTATCTAAATATTATTTTATAAACTAGTAATTATTTTCTTTCAATCACATTTTCTCTCTTAGAAACATTAAAAACACCAAATATTAAAGGTAGTAGTTGTTGGAGCACGAGGGGTAACTTGGAGATCATCCACACGATGACCAAGAACATATATATAAGTGAGTTGGACATCGTCCTCTCACTTATAAATGCTCAAATCTCCACACTTTTAATCAATGTGAAACTTTCTTACACTTCTCGCATTACTCACACTTGAGTTTCTCAACAGTAAAAGTAGTTAATACATTTTCCACCATTACCATAACCAAAACTCATAACAACTAAACAAGTACATGACGTATAGAGAAGAAGAGCCACATACCGTTACTACCACGCGAGTGATCTCCACCTTCGGAATAACGCACGTAGCATTTAGCCAAATACATATCACCCCATGTAGAGTCCCCACACTCACTTTTCAACCGTTGGATTGCCTCCGAAACACAATCCTGACACTTGCTGACACTCAAATCCCCCGTACACTGCGCCACACTGTGAAACTCCCCAACCGAATTTGTCATATAATTCTTGTAACCTCCATCAGACGACTGAAGATTCGCCAGCACAGCATCCCTTTGAGTAAACGCATCAGAAGTCAACCCAATCGACGGTCCACATTTCTTGACAACTTCCGTCTTGTCCTCTACCCCAAAAAACGAAACATTATCGTACTTTACGAAACATCCTTCGAGCTGTAACGCGCCACCGTAGGTAGCGAAACAGAGTGTACCGAGTTGACTCACTGCACGCGCCATACAGTTTGAACACTGATCATTGTTTAAATCTCCACGGCATTGAAAAAGACCGTAGACAGTTTCCGACGCGGCGGCGGCGGTGAATTTGTTGTAGGTGGAGAATTCTGCTGAGTTAACTAACGAAGTGAGGATGGAGTTAACGGTTGTTTCGTAAGGGGAACCGGGAGAGAATTTGAGACGAGAACAACCACCGAAGATGAAAGAGTTAGTGTCGTCGGAGATTGATGAGGTTGGAGTTGTTAAGATTGTGAGTAGGAAGAGAAGAAACAGAAGAACCATGTTTGTTTGTGTTTGACAAGAAAGAGAGTGAGAGAGTTATTTGTTGAGTGATGTTTGGGAGAGTGTTGCTTTAAGGAGAATTTACGTAAGGAAGTTGATGAAAGAAAAAGATTGTGGAAATAAGCGCGGTGAGAAAAAGCTGAGTGAAGGAGTGTTAAACGGTTAAAGTTGAGATCACTTATTATGTAATGTGTTGTGTTGTATGTACCTTACCTTACCTAAGCTAAGCTTTTATTTTTATTACTTTTCATTACATGGGTTGAGTTGAGTTAAATCTGTATTTGTAGAGTTGTACACAGCTAGTAAATGTAATCACAATGCTACTGATTAAAGATTTGAAGTCAAAAAAGAGTTAAGGGTTTGGTGTGATGATTGACTCAAAATGAAGCCAATTCATTCAAAAGCACAAAAAGATGGTCACTCGATCTAGATGAGTTTTACTTACCTACTGCGTACTACAACTTATATCTTATTATTATTATTATTGCATGGAAACATACTCATCACTCATCAATACAATATTTTCTTCTAACTACTACTACTACCTCTGTATTTAAATAAATCTATTTCTTTTCTTTTTAAGAACTTTTCTTAATAAACCATAATTTCCTATGCAATCACAATCATTAATGGTAACTAAAAGTACATAAAATAGAATTGTGACTGAACTTTTGTGCTAATCCAAGACCAATGCCACATCTTTTGGCTCAATACTACGTTCAGAACAAAGACAATTTGGTTCCGTTATTACTCTCCGTTCTTTTTTTAAGTATCACTTTAGCTGTTTAGCATGAAAATTTTCAACCAAAAATATATATTTTTCTTGATCTTAATTTCTAATTGAAGAGTAGAGTACTCCTTTAGCGTCAACATCAAATTTCGTATACATGTGCGTTCAACCTTAATTTAGGCACCTTATTATGGACATTTTTGGTCGCCATATAATAAATAATCCTCAACTGCCCTTCATGTGAAAAGTAAAAGATTCTTCATCATCTTGTTGACCCAATAGAGGGGAGGGAGGTGTTATATAGATGATCTCTAGTCTTTACTTAAGCATTTGACAATTCCGGTTTTTTCAAAACAACTTGTGTACATTAATTATTCAAAGTACTAAGCTTTATTTAAAAGAATTAAAATCTCTTAATATGCATTGGTTAGAAATGGAACGTAACTTTGAACAACTAAATGATTAATGAATTAGTAAACTATTATGTGTAAGTATCGTTTCAATAAAAATGTATATATGGTGTGCTTTTTTTGTTTTGTTTCGGAGGTAAGTTCTGTTATCGAGTTATTCCAACACCTCATGTATTTTTGACTAAAAGTGAGATAATTTGAGTTGGGGTAGTTTTTTTTATATATTACAATGATAAAGTTGTATTATTTCATTTATCAAAATAGGGACCAATCAAAAGTTTAAAAAACATAAGATTTTGATACCCTACTAATTAATTGTATGAGCAACCAAATTTATTTATCTTTTCACAAAATTTATGTTGAAGTTTGGACAATTTGCTAATAACCTTTTGCAATATTTTAAGATATTATGCGACTGAAACTCAATATTAGAACTATCATTAATGGCGTTTTCCACTAATAGACAATCTAGTTCCTCAATAATCACTCTTGATAACTATAATTCTCCTAGCCGAGTTATGGTCTTTTTAAAAAATCAAAATTGACATCAACAAATTACAGATTTGCAATTTATTTTTCTTTTGATAGAAAATATATAATTAGTTAAGATGCAAAAAAGTGAACAGAAAAAGTATAGGGAGAAAAGATTAATCGAACTTTATCATCACATTTTGATACGAAAAAGCTAGCTATACTATATTACAATGGGTTGTGTAGGATTGGATAATGACATTTCTTCATCTTTCCTAGACGCTAGAATGAGAAGCTTCGTAGCTCTAATCTAAATTAACTACTAGCAACAAATACTCAATTTAATTACTAGTAGTAGTCAATTCAAGCCAATTTTTGTAATCATAGTAAACGAAGTTGATTGATAAAGAAAGATTAAACTAGCATAAACTCCCACAAAAAATTGACTACGAATAATAAATTATAATAATGAATTTGTTTAACATATGATCATTTTAACCACAATGAGAAAATTCATCTCAAGTCTCAACCATGATTGGCAATTGAATTTTTAACTGAAAAATATCATTTTCCATGCATTTTAGCACACCACAACTTATCCATATAAATAAAAAGGATGTCCTACCATCTAAGGGAATAATAGAAAAAGAAATAGTAAAATAGACAGAACAATATGTCATCTTCAATAGACAACTTTTTTTTTTTTGAATCGGCAAAGATATATATAAATATAGAAAAGGGGAAGAAAGTACAAGAAGTACTCCACCCCAAAGAGATTACACAACCAAAATCCCGACACAAAAGGCAAAACCGCTAGAAAGAGCAACAAAACGGCACAGGCGCCAAAGGACTATCTAAGCATACAATCTAACGGATTAGTATTCCATTCATAAAATAGACACGGAGTCTTTCCCTTTAGAGCTAAGAACCATTTCCACGAGACATGCTTGATGCCCTCAATAATGTTTTCTACCTCAAGGTCCTTCGATTGAAAAATTGCATCATTCCTAGCTTTCCAAATCATCCACAAAGCCGCATGCCAAATCATAATCACTCCCTTCCTACTATTCTTTCCTTTGCTCAAAGAAACAAGAAAAGATTCAAATAAGGAGGAGATATCCGCCGGCAACACCGTGTCCACTCCAAACCAACTAAACACCCGACACCATACCACCCAAGCAAGAGGACATGAAACAAAAAGATGATTTTCCGTTTCCGGGAAACTACGGCAACACACACACAAATCTCCCCCTCCTCTTTGAACCACCCCACGCCTCGCCAAATTAGCTCTAGTTGGGAGCCTCCCAAGAAGAGTTTGCCACGAAAAAACAATAACTTTGGAGGGCGCCCAACTTTTCCAAACAAGAGCTATCAACTCCGGAGATACCATCAAGGCGGAGGTAGGATGAGAGAAATTCGAATACAAAAATAAATAGACGGAGCTTACCGAAAAAGCCTCATCCAATATAAAATTCCAAGAGTCCGCACAATTTGAAAGAGAAATACCTTGGATCAACTCCATGAGATTCTCAAGCAATGTAAATTCCCACACAAAAAGCTCCCGCCGCCACGCAAGTCGCCAATTCCACCTCTCCTCTTCCCATACCCCCGCCTCTTGGATAATGCAACTTTTTTGAAGGGAGCAATTATAAAGCCGCGCAAAACTCTCGCACAAAGGAGCCTCCCCAATCCAATGATCTAACCAAAATCTCGTATTACCACCATTCCCTACTTTTTAATGAAAAGCTTCCGGACCCAATCTCCAACCACATCCTTCTCGACCCCCAATCCCACAAGATCCTTCCACCATAAAGAACACAAATTCCTCCTACCGAAATGCAAATTAATACGGTCAACTTCCCCATATTTTGCCTTTAGAACCGAATGCCAAAGAGGACCATCATCAACCAAAAGCCGCCACCTCCACTTAGCTAGTAATGCTAAATTAAACAACTTTAAATCTTTTACTCCTAAACCCCCTTCCTTCTTCGGACGGCACACATCCTTCCAACTAACCCAAGGAATTTTACTTCTAACACCGGAGGCACCACCCCATAAAAAATTCCTTTGGATGCGAATAATAGCCAACCTCACCTTTGAAGGCATTTTAAGAAAAGACAAGTAGAATACCGGAAGAGATGTCAACACCGAATTGATAAGCACCACCCTTCCCCCGAGACTAACATAACGATTTTTCCACGTGAGAAGTCTTCTCTCAATCGACTTTATCACCGGCTCCCAAGTAGACCACCTTCTCGGATTCGCCCCCACCGGAAGCCCCAAATATATAAAAGGCAACATACCTATTTTACAATGAAGAAAAGTCGCGGCAACTTCCATAAAAGCACTACTCACATTCACACCATACAATCTACTTTTGGAAAAATTCACCTTCAAACCCGAGATAAGCTCAAACCACCGGAGAATAGCCTTAAGCGCCCAAAGATTTTCCACACACGCCTCCCCAATAAAAAGAGTATCATCCGCATATTGTAAGTGAGAAACCGAAACCTCCGAGTCAACCTTAAAACCTTTGAAAAAATTCAAGGAAACCGCCCGTTGCATGAGAGCGCTTAAACCCTCCGCCACAAGAAGGAACAAGAACGGGGCGAGAGGATATTTAACATATCGAAATTCTTCTTAATTTGTGTACTATACAATAAATAAAAAGCTGAACTGGAAATTAAAATTGGAAACAATAAAAGTTAAAAAACTTCAAGATACAATGGAACGTGGATATTTCATGAAAGATACCATGTAAGTTACTCTAATACAGAAAACAAATTGAAAAGTGCAAAAAATATAATGTATTAGAAATTAAAATATATAATTATATTAATATAAGTAATAATGTATAACAAAGTCCTATAAATATAAATTTCACCTGACCAAAAAAAAATATAAATATAAATATAAATTTCATTTAAAACGTAACATATGAATTTTCCAAATTGGATTTTAATACGTTCAATCATATAAATACTAATTTAGTTTATATATATGAAGAATTTTTATATGATAGGCAACAAGGCCCTCCTTGTTTATTCACTCCTTCCATAAAATGTTTCATAGAGTTGTCTAACTTCGTTGTCCCAAAACAAAAGGGAAGAAATTTCTTCCACATATCAACAACATAAAAAGAAGTGAAGCGATCGAACCATCCAAACAACTTCAAGTATTTGGCTTCTTTTAACTAGAATATTTATTCCCACACTAGCAAAAGACCCGTGCATTCGCACGGGTCGAGTAATATAGTGTTAATTATTAATTTGAAAGTAAGATTAAGAAAATAAATTAAATTAATAAACAGAATTAAAAAAATTATTCGAAATGACATACAAATATATTTATTAAGATTCGAAGATGGAGCTAATATATATTGCATTTTTTGACTATTTAAAAAAAAAGATTTG
The DNA here is from genome assembly GCA_951804385.1 of Trifolium dubium. Classification (NCBI taxonomy): domain Eukaryota; kingdom Viridiplantae; phylum Streptophyta; class Magnoliopsida; order Fabales; family Fabaceae; genus Trifolium; species Trifolium dubium. The sequence continues at coordinate 637,933 of OX638075.1, read as the reverse complement.
AGATTGTTAATTTTTTTAAAATCTTACAATAAATATTAAATTAACTTGAAGTAGTTTCAAATTTTGATGTGATGTTGATTTGAACTTGATATATAAAGTCAATAAAAGAATTTAAAACATGTAATATTTTCAAAAAAAAAATAATTGGAAATTGTTATTTTCAAAAATGTTTTTTTGGTATAGGTTATTTTCAAAAATGTTAAACTAATGTAATATTTTTATATATTAAAAAAGTTATTAAATGTATGTACCGCTCACGTTGCACATTTTGTGCTTATCTACGAAATCAATTTTTTTTATGTTTTTACATGATAAAATTTTGATAGCTAATTAATATTTTCAAAATACAAAGATTAATCTAATATTTTTATAAAATATATTTTTGTTTTACATGTGAAGATATAAGTTAAATATTTGTGTTGCATTATTGTGGATTTATGTACTTATATTTATGAAATTTAATTTTTTAAGTCTCAATATGACAATATTTTAAAAACTCGGGAGTAATTTTAAAATATCAACATTAGTTTGATATTTCTTTAGATTATTCTTTATTTTATATGCAAAAACTATTAATTATTTGCACTACAAATATTGCATATTTTCTATAACTATATTTGCGGAACATATTTTTACACCGCATTTGTTGCATATTTTTGTATTTATACGTGATTAAATTCATAAGTTTTTTAAATAAAATATCATGTACTCATATAAGAAAAATCAATTATTTTAATGTAGAATTTTATATAAAATATTTTTTTGGTTCTTACACACACACACACATATATATATATACACTTCCATTATATGCCCGTTACGGATTATACGTGCGCTTATACGTGGAAAAATAATTTTTATATTATAAAATGATAAAGTCAATATGATAAAATTTTGGAAACTCGCGAATATTTTTTAATTAAAAATATTATTGTAGTTTTTTATAATTTATATTGAAAATTCGTTAAATATTTGGACCTTAATCATTATATATTTTATTTACTTATATATGAGGAAACATATTTTTATGTCCCGTTGTTTTTTATTTTTTAATAATATGTCCCGTTGTTTACTTATCAAAAAAAAATATGTCCCGTTGTTTTGTAATTGATATAGTAGAAATCCGTTAAAATATTGATACACCATCTCGTTGCAGTTTTTATATATATGTTTATATATGCGGATATATCGTCCCATTTTTCTATTTTTAATAAACTTCGACCAATGCATACCTATATAAACTTTGACCAACACACAACTATATTTATGAAAAAAGAAGAATAATTTAAATTTTACTAACATGAAATCGAAAGATATGAATATAACAAAAAAATAAGAGAATAAATAAAAAATTAAAAAAAAAACTAATATAAAATTTGAAAAGTAAAAAAGAGATATAATAATCCTCAATCTTATTGATTTTATTATATTGAGATATAAAAATTTAACATATATCTTACATCAAATTAAGAAAATTAATTACACTTAATTAAATTTCTCAAATATCGCGTAAGTAATTTTTTTGCTTATAATAGTACTTAAAGAATAGTATATTTTAGTACATGTGAATTGAATTTTCATTTGAGAGTATCTGGTGTTGATCTTAGCCATTCAATTCTGCGGAACCCATTGAAACTAAATTTTAGTACATGCTAATAGTACTTAACTAAATTTATTTTACTCTCTTACATTTTTCATAACCAATAACAATAAAAATTGATGTTATATTTTTCCATGCAACTTACTTTAAATAAAAACAAAATATACTTCCGATTATTATATTTAATTTTTTTAATAAGTGTGATTATAAAATTTTCTTTTATAATATACTCCCTCTGTCCTAAAATATATAAAAAAAAAACTCATTTTTGTTGTTCTAAATTATAAGAGAAAAAACATAAACATTTATCTTTTTAAAAAATTTTATTCTTATCTTTTCTATAACTAACAACTAATAAAAATTGTTTTTACATCTTTTTATACAACTTTCTTTTTAAAAATATACAAAATGAGATGGAAAGAGTAGAACCAAATTTTTTATTTTTATTTTTTATGTACCGAAAAGTAGGGGTGTACATGGGTTGGACAAACCCACTTGATCCGGTCAAATCCACCCAATCCAACCCAAAAAAGTGGATTGGATCGGGCAATTGGGTCCATATGGATTTGAAAGTGAAAAATTCATTAAAAAAAATTGGGTTTCGGGTAAAACCGGACCCAACCCATAAAACCCACTGACCCACTCCATTAGTAGTTTTATGATTTTTTTAAAATATTTTTCATATAAACATAAAATGTTTGCTTTTATCATTTGATGATTAAAAGTGAAAATTTCAAGGTCCAATATTAAAATTTCCAAACAACTTGTATGCATGTATATATTAAACGAAAAACGCATTAGTCTTCAGTACTTTACACATTCAATGCATTTTCTGATTATTTCCGTTGAGTTTTTATCTTTTGACTTCTTTATGTCATTTAAAAATAATGATGCAAATAAAATATAATTCTTTGAAAATAGTGAAAATATATTATTTTTAAAGAAAAATGATGATATTATCATTTTATAGTGCTAAAAAAATAATTAAAATAGGTTACACTATTTTTTAAGAAAATAAAAAGGTTGAGTAATTTTTAAGGAGAAAAAATAGGATGATTCATGATATAATAATTTAATATAAGAAATAAAAAAATAAATTTGGGTAACCCACTAACCCACCCAACCCAATCCGGAAATTAGTGGGTTTGCCCAACCCAACCCAATGTTAAAGTGGGTGGTTATTTTACTAAACTCAACCCATCTTACCCTAAGTGGTTTGGGTTTTGGTTTTGGCCAAATCCAACCCAATCCGGCCCACGTACACCCCTACCGAAAAGAAAGAGTATTTTTTAATTGATTGGATTTAAATGCCAAATCCTAGATGACTTGATTATGAAAAATTAAAGAATTGATGATGTAAAAATTGAATTCCCTATAAATTAGAATTTCAATGGTACAGTGTAGCTTGTATAAATGAACACGGAACAATTATTTATTGGGTGAGCTTGCGGACATTGAAAATGCTGCCTATTTTATTGATTGCCTTGTTCCAATTGCATAATAATTATGGCATTCAGTAATTAATACTAATACATAATAATAATTATTAGAATTAACATGACAAAAAGATAAAAGAGTCCCCTAATTTTGTGAGATTGTAAGATTATGTAAGGGTATTGACGAAAATTTATATGTAATTAACTTTTTTATTGTAGTAGTAGATAAGAACAAATAAAAGGCAATTAATTGATTATTTGGCTTCTTTTAACTAGATTATTTTAGAGAGTTATTCAACAAATTTGTTTCATATGATCTTGGGTAATTACAACATGGAAATGTGTCCACTACGGTGAGAAGTATTCAGAGTAGTTTAGCTTTAAATTGACACATCCAACTTTTTAAATCAGCAATTACTATAATTTATCTATGAATTCTTTGATTTTGTGTTGTAGAGTCTCTTGCTAATAAAATCCATTTAACTTTTAATAATTTATCTGGAATTTATATCTAGAAATATTCGGTTCGTTTCTATATTTTTTACTTTCTTTTGAATTTAATTTAGACCCTCTTTATAACAAAAAACAGGTGATTAATCATTAATCGATGGTCTAGATATAGAGTTATTAGATCTATATGTTTTGGTGTTTACATAGAACTCCTAAGTACAAGATTGGAGAGTAAGACTATATATGTTTCTAAAATAAATATACAACCCAATAAAAAAAATAAAAAAAATTGTTAGGTCGGACATCTATGATCAGAGTTTGATCCCTAGTCACTTCACTTTATATGTGAGTTTATGATGATTTTGTCATCTCATCTACGTACCAAAAAAAGAAAAAGAAAAATGTTTCATATTTAGTGGATACAAGAACTAGTGGTTAAATGAGATGAAGTTGATTGATGTCTTCGTATGATCGTATCAAACAAACTCTCATAATTGAGTACAAGGAGAACATGATTCCTTCAAACCCGTCTAAACACAATCTTTATACATGGGCTAGTTGTTTGTTTGATGAAAAATGACACATTAAATACATCTAATATCAAATATTTATGTTTCCATGATTGAATATTAATTTCACTCTTTAAAACATTATAATTGTTTAAGTTCCTTTCTCTATCACAAACACATGGCATTGGGGTGTAGTAAGAAGTGAATGTTCCACCAAAGAAAAAGAAAAGCGAAAGAGCATTACAAAGGGAGAAGGAATGTCACTTCACATTCAATAATAAAGGAATTGTTTCACTCTCTCTTATATAATTTTTGTTTATATTACTACTATTTATATGAGGAGTTATGAGGATTTTTGTCTTTGCCTTTTGATGTGCCACCATAAAAACATGTCACCACAACACTACATTAAGTTTTCTGCCTCAACTTCCGACCAAAAAGACAACTTAATTTTGCTCCTTTTGATAAGGTTTTTCATGAGATATACCATCTCATTCATGATTTATAGCTTTACCTTTAACATAAAATACGACCACATCCTTTACCGAATTTTGCGTTGATTGCATATTTGTCCAGATTATATAGATGGCCAACCTCATTTGTTATAAATTATTTATTTTTATGACTATATAATATATTATACACACAAACTATAGAAATGGGAAAACATGGACAAATAATTGAAAACCCCATGCTACTTGTGGTTTGATAGATAGCTTTGGATATAGCGTATCCACATCCACGTGAAAGTGTCATTTGTATCTCTAGCGTTAATTATTTATTTGATGCAAGATTGAGTTCAATCTAGTATATACTAGGATTAGGACAGATTTGAGTTGAGAAGTATGCTATTAATTCTGTGCATTTTAAGAACGATGTTTTAGAAAATATCTTTTTGAATTGAGAAGTATGCTAGTACTAAGTAACACTATGCTATTTTTTTCAAGGAAAATGCTACTTCAAGCGAAAATTTCATCCCGAGCGTCCCGCGAATGAGATGTCACCCCCACTTTTATATTTTTAATAATTAAATTAACTAAATTCAAATCAATTTATTCTAGTTTCTCTAACTTTCTTCATCTTCCACCGCTCACTCCCAACAAATTAAAGCACCTCCTCATGCATTCTGCAATTGCAATTGGATTTTGTTATTTTCCTAAATCAGAGCCTAGGCTATTGTTTCTCTAATCTCCCTTGTGTGTCTGCCAAAACACATCATAGCCAGTCTTTGCCGTTTTTTCGTCGTCGCTCTTTTTCCGTTATCAATCTTGTGTCATCAGGTCGTGATTTGTTGCTTTGCCGTTGTTTGTTGTCTTGCCTTGCTTGATTGAATCTTTTCCTGGGTAATTTTGGTTGGCCAATTGAATTGATACGTGATGTTACTTTGTCAATTGTCAATATGTTTTACACCATGGTTAGTGCTACTATATTAAACTCAGAAAGAGATTTAAAGGTGGGCTCGAGTAATAGAAAAGAATGAGAGTTGGATGTGAGTCAATGACAAAGAACTTGTCAGATGAATAATTGCATATGGGTTTGTTATATTTTAAGATATTAGAAAGGGTGGGGCGAGTATAGTTCGGGATAAATTCGTGAACCAAATTTCGTTGTATATAGCAGCGCTCTTTTTTCAATCAAAAGAAAGTTATGTCCTTAAACGGATCGGAGGCAAAAAATACTCGTTGCTTTAAAACCAATCTAAATATATGCATTGTAAATGAAAATTGTAAATCTCGATATATCAAATTCATTTTCTACTTATAAAAAGATTATAAATATAGTTATATAATAATCTACCATTAAATTAAAATCCAGTAATATATTTTAACAAACTCATAATTTGAATTTTGATAAACGCATAGAATATCTTCAATAAAAAAAATCACCCGAAATAACTCATTAAAATTTATTAAACAATAGTTAAATATTAATCAATCTCCAAAATTATTGGCTCACTTTACCGAAGTTGCCGAAGTTGGATCTTCACGACGGATTCAAAAATCAAAAGAAAACGTAATAGAGGACATTGATCCACGGTTCTTTCACCTAAATAATAATTTTATTCAATTATTATTAGTTAAAAAGTTTTAAAAAGATATTCGGACTCACCCTTTCTAATAAAAATTATCATAAAGAATTTTCAAAACTGATGATGGTTGGAATAAAATTTAGACTCGCAAATATTTTACAACCCCATACTTCTTTTCCTTAGATGTATTGATAAATTGAGTTTATACTCTTAGATCTTAATATCTTTCTGCATGCTACTTCAAGTTCAAGGTCCCACACTTACAAGAAGAATTCATAGGTTTTCTTATTCATGGGCACTTTTTCTATTCTTTTCTTTTCCTTCTACAAATTAGTGCCGCATGCAGATGGCCCCATCATTCTAAACCTTCCCTAAAAGCACGTAAAATTGTTTGATAAATAAAAAGTAAGACATTGGACAAGAGACACTGTTGACCACCATAACAATATAAGAAAACAAATTATGACTCATTTTAAATCTGTGTTTAAAAAAACATTCCCTTACAAGCTAAGTCACTTGTCTATTCCTTTAGCCCATTACTCATTTTGACAAGTGAAAAAATTGACAAGAATAACAGTTTAGTTCCAATTAAACAATGTCAAATATGTTTTACTTACCTCTCGGACAAATTACAGGTTACCAAGGTTCTCTTCTTCTGAGAACCCAGGGAGGATTAAGACAAAGAAAAGTTCAAATATTGCTTTAATACCGTAAAAGCAAATTTTGAAAAATGAAGTCAGATAAACAATTAAACAACCAAATGCATCCATCAATTTCAAGATGAAAGTATGCATTTGGATCGTAGCTACACAGATTAATACATAAAAAAGCAAAGATAAAATGTTCCCACTGCAGAATTAGAATCCGCAGTAAAGAGCAGTTCCAACACAATTCACAATAAAAATTCAAGGATAGGATAGTCACTCTTTGATTTCTCCAGGTTACAGACGAAATGGTCAATAATTACATTTATAAATGCATTAACCAAGGATCCTGGATTATCTATTCAATATAATTATTTACATTATTTTACTTGGATCCTCACCTGAATTACACGATACAACATTTCAGCACCAGTCCCTTTTGGTCAATCCTTCCATCTTCATTGCCTAAAATTCATATATGATCATTTAGCTTTTCTTCTATCACTTAAGATTCATAAGAAAAATGGTAAACCTAACAACCGGCATACTATTTCCAACAAGTATATGTCACCATAGCCTATTATCTAGTCAGCACAGGCTAAAAAAGAGCAAATTAAATTGATCCAGTAAATGCAATTTCTAGTACACTACCATTCAGGCATTCGATGATATGTTGGCACATTATGAAAAAGTTTAACCAAAAGTTCAATTCTCTAGGTTTTGAATTGTGTAGTGCGCTTGGCTTACCACCACATTTTGGTAACTACTTACATGATAAGGCAAAACATAGTTTGATGATGGTGCAAAGAAATTTTCTTTGGTAAACTACAAAATTAATTAAACTACAGTTACAGATTGGTAAATAGTAATAGTTATAAGGCGCACTTAATAATTTTAGCTCTAATGTAATCAAAATATAAATCAGTTATCCTCATAAAAGAGGCAATTCTTCAAATACTAAATCCTAGGAATATCCACACAAATGCAACGCAAAACATGTACTGAAACAAATGCACTTATTAAGACTGCTTGCTGAACAATCCATCAGAAAGAAGTTTCACCCTCAAACTACTCTAAGAAGTTTAAAGCTAAATAACTCTCACACAATTGGTCACATTATCGGTGAGACCTAATTTTCAAATCATCAATAGCTCAACGAATTTGACAATAATTGATCAATCATTTAGCCAACTGATGCAATAATTTCACATAAAATAGTTTATCCAGCACCATAATAGACAATCAGAGTCCAGAAGTTTGGACACGGTGAAAGAAATAATTCTTGTCGTGTTCAACTGACAAATTAACCATGCAGTACAATACGAAGAAAACTGAATTAACCAATAAAAACACTAAACTTGTGCCTATAGCAATTGCTATGATGGGGATTAAGGAAAAAAAAAACTGGCATGTAGTAACAATCAGAAATAAGATAGACATACCTTCAGGAGGCTGAGCTAGTTTCCGGTTTTGTGGAGATGTCATTTCTTTCTTCAATTGCAACAAAATGTCTTCCATTGTAGTCTCTCTTTTCCAATTAGCAAGCATTGGAAACAAATGCGGCTCAACCTGGTCATTTACATATTTATCAGTGCACATTCAATCACTACAGTGTAAGGGATCCTATAAAAGTGTTACCTACCACTCCAGATTCTTGGTTAATACAAGTCATGTTAACCCTTGTCTGAAATCTAACAGTCGGTGGATTGTCTGGATAATCCTTGCCACAAAACAATTTCAATTGGTAGATACGACCTTCATGAACAGTCTGGTAAAAGAATGAGATGGACAGTATTACAGTAAAATTCAACAAGTCAAAATGATGTATAATATGTGCATGGAATTACTTCACTTAACAACTAAGAAAGCAGCACATCCAACCTGTGCATGGCATTTTGTGGGAAAAAACTAATATCGATCAAAGTATTTCTAGTAACATAAGGATATAGGAATAAGTAAATAGGATTTAAGTTTTCAGGCACATAAACATATATATTTTCAATCATGATAGCTCCAGCCTCCAAATTGCAAGGTGCATATGAAAGTTTACTTCAAAATAAATATATTTTGATTTATATTTGATATTTTAAAAAACTGAAAGAACGGCATGATCATATAATACTTCAATGACACTTAATTCCTTTTTAAAAACACTTCACAATGTCCTTAATTTTAAAAAGAAAAGTAAGCCCAACCTTCCCATCTCCTCTAAAACCCTCTATTCAAACATACCCTTAGTTTCCAGACTAATACATCAAACCTCCAATACCCACATGTCACCACCCATCATTATTATGATCAAAATATAAACTTGTTTCGAGATAAGTGAGACATACAAACACCAAATTTGCCGGCATAAGTTGACATGGATGATGTGTATTGTTGATCAAAGTATACAAGCAAAATAAGAGAAATGTAGAACCACACATACATATCTTTGAAAATAATAATAATAAATTATACAATATTGCAAAAAGGTTTTCAGTGCATTTGAAGCAACAAAGTGCAAAGAACAGAACAGCTTACACCAGGGGGCCCAATAATAGTCCCGGTCCATGACTGCATGTATATATCATCAGCATCATCCATTCCATAGCTAACGGTTCCATCTCCAATTCCCTTCTCACCTCGCTCAAGCTCTTCCAATAATCTGAAATTCCTAGGAACTGCATCGATAAACCAAAAGGTTAACAAGTAAAAATTACAAATCTACGAGTGGAATAAAACAGTTTCAATATCAGATAAATGTAGTCAATGATAGGCCACATTCAGAATAGATTAAAAAAAGCGGATTTACGAAAATCACATAGCACATATTAAGTTACATGACAAAAAAAACTGTGCATAGATATTTGATCACATCGAAAAGTTTCTATATTAAGTTAACTGAGCATGAAGAGCTGAGCAGAATTTAGAATCCCAACAATCAAAAACATTGAACAATCATAGCTAAGAAACTGTTTCAATTCAAAGTACCTTCCTCTTTCTCTATTATTACATTTATTACATCAATAAAATAGCTCAGATAAACAGAATTTCATACAATAATAGCTCTAAATGAAATTAATTTGCAACACCACTCCACAAGGTTCAAACAACAATTGAAAAAATGAAGCTAAAAATTCAATATTATATATCCACAACAATTTGAAAACAATCAGAGAATAGAATCCAAATAATATGAAAGAAAAAAGGCAAAAAATGGAAACAGTGGAAAGACGAAGAAGAAGATATAATTGGAAATAGAAATGGAAATGAAGGAGTTGTAAGGGATGATTACCAACGACGGTGGATCCTTCGGAACCCATATTGATAGCGAATCGGAAGAATTAGGGTTTTGGAATTGTAGAGAGAGAAAATGGAAATTAGGCAGAGAGAGAGAGAGAGAAAGAGAGATAATGATGAGATCGTAATAATGAGATGAGAGTGTGGCTTAAGTCCAAAGTTTTCTATTTTAGCGTTTTTATACACACACGTTCTCAAAGAGAGGAGAGCTTACTAAATGGGTTAAGCTAATGCTAATTATGCAAAAAATAATATTTCAAAGCTAATTGAACAACTATAAGTTTGGTTTAGTTAGATTGTAAAATAAAAGTTTGGGTTAGTTATGTATTAGTATTAAAGTATGAATCATGTTAACGTGTGTCTTAAGAATTTTACAAATAATAATAATTGTATTTAGAATAAAACATCTTTTTATCTTTAGAATAATTAAAATACACAATTTTAAATTTTTGAATCAAATGTTTCACCTATTAGAATACTTCCAATCCACGAAGGGAATAGTGATTGTGTTGGCGTAAAACCAATTCGCTTAACGACCACCCTATAACTAATAGTATAGTTTAAAAATAGCAAGAATGCCATAAAAAAGCAAGTATTATTAACTCAAGTATACCATATTTTGTAACTGAAAATGAAGATTCTATGAAAGGATTTGAATACTCTAATTTTTTTTTAAATCAACCAGAGATTGATATTTTTTTTGACTAAATTTTTTATTGACATTATTCACTTTAAAAGAGTTATCTCTAAAAAAATAGATGTACTATTAAAATTTTGTGTGGTTGCACAAACAATAATTTCCCCTTTAAAAATTTCTTTTACAATTTTTTCTTAAAATAATTGTTGGATGATTTGAATCGCAACAGCTTCTCAAAATTATATCAATCTTCAAGTTCAAAGGACGCTTAAAAATTACTTAGAAATCGAGTTGTAACCAAAAGAAGAAGAATAAAAGAACTATTCCAAAAATTGATAATCAATTTTAATACATTAAAGAAAATTATTGTACTTCTTCATTGTAAATTTTAAGTACTATCATCCTTTGTAAAAAAATGTTTAAATGGGAAAGTATCATGCTACAAATAGAAATTTTTTCTTTATAAGTTTTAATCATATCAACGGATTGAAATTAAATTTCCTCAAAATATTAATGGAATGAAATGATGAGAGACAAATCACATCTGATTTTAATGAAAATTTCAGCTCAGAAATTTTAAGATCGATTGACTTTACCCACATATTTCCAAAATGTACTTCAATATTGTTAACCAAAATAATGAACTCCTAATATTGGGTCAACTGGTGTAAGAAGAAAAGTATATTGGGTCCGCTGGTGTAAGAAGAAAAATGAATGTCTATGAAACACAACCGATAACTGATGAAATACATTCCAATCCAACACTACAAGATGGTAGGGGTGTGAAAAAATCCAGTTTTAATGCAGAAAACCCGTTTAAGTTGGGTAAAATTAAGTAGAGTTCTGATTCAAATTAGAAGTTCACTAAATGCTTCACAAAATGATCCAGGTGTGCCCAATTTCTCTCAATAATCCAAGCAAATTCAAACCTAAAATGACTACTTGGATAAAACATTGCTTATCTCATACAACCAAATAGAACAAAAATCTTAATAAAACAAACCAAAGCACAGGGCTGAAATCCTGTAATTAAGTCATTGGCAAAATATTGTTTAAACTACCAAGCAAACAAAATTAAAATGAACTAAACATAAATAACAAAATCATCTCGGGATTTTGCTTCAAAATAAACTTCATAGTACATTTGTAGCCGCCCAAAAAGGGTAATTCACTTGAGAGGAATGAACCTGGAGGAGTGAGTAGCACCAATACCGGGTCTACCATGCTTAACTGGCTTGTATGAAATTGAGAACTCAGCAAGGTAATGCCCAATCATCTCAGGTTTGATTTCAACCTGGTTAAAAGTCTTACCATTGTACACACCAATAATGCTTCCGATCATCTCAGGAACGATAATCATGTTACGAAGATGAGTCCTGACTGGTTCAGGCTTCTCACCAGCTGGTGCCTCCCTTTTCTACATTCAATTCACAAAATTGAAATATAACAAAATGAATCAACATTTCAATCTTTGAAATTGTAAAAGTTCAAGCAATTTAGCCCCTCAAATTTACTAAATAACAATATAGACCCTAATCCAATAAATCAATTTAAGCATAAAGCCTATGAAAATTGGTATTTAGAAAATTTGAAAATTCAAGGGACTTAATAGATCTAACCTAATGTAAATTTACTTGACTAAGCTGCTATGATTTTTCGAAGAAAGAAATGAAAAAAGAATGGTATGTTTACCGCTTTGCGAAGCTTTTTGATGAGAGCCATGGGCTTTCTGGTGAGACCTCTCTGGAACCTTCTACGAGCACGAGCACTGAAGAGCTTGACGAGCTCATCAGTGGACATGTCAAGAAGAGCATCCAAATCAACTCCTCTGAAACTGAACTTCTTGAACGTTCTCTTCTTTGGTATTCCCGCGGCTGTTCCTGCTGCATCGACCTCAACGTCTGCCTGTCAAATGCAAATTCAAATTCAAATCAAATTTCGATCGGAAAAACCGATGTTCATTTTCGATTCGAGTTTCAGAAGGATCATCAACTCACCATGGTTGCTTCTTTGCTGCTTGCCGCTGATATCTAGCTAGGGTTTACAACCAAGAGAACAAAACTCGTAGAATAGTTTCCTTCGCTTTTTATATAGAGGGTTTCAAATGTTGAGGGTGTAACCTAGGCCTTTGGGTTATGTCTATTGGGCTTTAGTATAAGCCCAAGAACACTTATTCATTTTTTTGGTTCTTTCATAAAAATTAAATTGAAATACTATTATTTATATTCAATTAATAAATAATTTATTTATTTGATTGAAATGATCAAATTCAGTATTTTTATTTATACCAAAAAAAAGAAAAGTAGGTATTTTTCTTCATTGCCGAGATTTAATCGTAAGATTTTGTACACCTTAACTTTTTGAATAACTAGTTTAAATCAATTGAACTACTCAATCTCTGATCTAAATCAATTTTACATACACATTCAACAAAATCATATCAAATAAATATTTTTAGATACATTTTAAAAACTAACCTGAAAATGTGGTATCAAAAAGTAATTTGATTCTATGGATGTGTAAAATAATTAATATTATTAGTTTATACAATTAAATTTCACAAAATAAAATAACTATATATCAATTTTATTTTATCGTTTCCTAGTAATATTTTTCCATTCAAATTTAAGGTCCATTTTGAAATACTTGTATATCTATGTAAATCTACAATAATTATTCTCTGAAAATTTTCCATCACACAATAACATAATTACATTTGTTTTTTTTTTTTTTCCTCCATGATCCATCCAGTCCAGTGATGAGAATGGTGCATAGGGCTGATGGATAAAAACAAGGACGGGTAGGTGTTGAATGAAACACAATAAATAAACGCCACAAAATAATTGATTCCTTTGGTAAACTTAATAAAATCTATTTTTTTTAACGTCAAATAATTGTATATATATAGTTGAAATGAGTCAAAGTACAAACAGTACTATACCCACTAAGTAAAAGAAAACAAACCGAACAAGAACAGAACGGGCACAAGTATCTCTTATTTATAAATGTTATTGGGTTTGCTACAACTAAACCCTATTTTTTCCCTCCCAAATTGTAGCATGCTCTCAAATCTCAACTACTTTTTTTTTTTTTTGATAAACAATAATAGCACTAATTTTCACCTCTCAATCAATAATACTTTTTCAAAAAATAATAATAACACTAATTTTCACCTCTCAATTTTTTCACTTCTAATTAGTCAAAAATAAAAATAAAAACTTTCCCACTTTTTACGAAAAAAATACGTGTTATTTATATTTTTGACAAATAATTTTTTATTATGCATGTCTGATTTAATTTTTTCTTAATGTTTTTGTTCATTTTTTCATAATGTTTTTATTTTTCTTGGAGACCATAATTCAGGGTGGTAGTACAATCAAGTAGTCATTGATGTTTTAACCATTGAAATAAAATTTAAAATTTCTGTTTTTTTCAATGAATTAATGTTGTCGTACAATCAAGTAGTCATTGAGATTTTTACCATTGACATAAATATTTTTATAATATTAGCTAAGAGTTATTTTTTGTGGTTGTCAAAATATATGCAAATTGTCCAATACAATAGTTTATCTGAAAATACGTTTTCACGCACGGGTGAAAGTCTAGTAAGTTGGAAACATAAACCAGATTAAGATTATAATAAGTTGGCAGCAGAAATTCCTTAAACCTTTTCAGTATATCGAAAAGTTTGCATATTTTCGATGCCCAGTCTGTCGGATTTCTACTGAAATGTAAAATAAATCTGACTAATTGTCCAAGTTTCTACAATGACCACTCATTGCAAATACTGGAATTGCTAATTATACTAAACCAACACTATCAAGGTGGGAATTGAGGCGTAATTAGCTCAGCTGATGATCAGATCAAAACTCAGAATTAGCAAATCCAAGTAAAATTATTTGTCACCAAAAGTTTAATCCCCGTGGATGGTATAGCGTTCCCACTTCTTTGTTGGATCATAAATCTGCGATAGACAATGAAAACAATTGCAATCAGAATCAGAAACTGTGTATTTAGCTGCGACTACACATCACAAAGAAGATGCGGTGCACACAAAAGAGGGGAAGAGAGAAACAAAGTACCTCCCATCTTGAAGCAGGAAATATATGCTTGTTCTTCTCATACCAATGCCTTTCAACAACTTTTCCAGCATGAGACTGTTGATTGAGATACAAATAACTAGTTAAGATAATTAAGAGCAAGCAGATAAAAAACAACCACAATGACTAGAAAACACAGACAAACATGCATTTGTCTTGTTTTCAGTATCTTGTAAACTTGAATTTCAAAATTGCAACCGCAATGACTGGGTAGAAAATGTACCTCATCCTTCTCTATAGTGGCATCAGCAGTTGTACGCACATCTTCATGCACATCAAAATGAAATAGCTGTGTATATACATATGAAAATAGTAATTAACATTAATTCAATGCAAATCATTAAAGGATAATCTGCAAACGCTTCCAAGTATAAGACAGCATGTGAGATTTATGTCAGAGATACTGCAGTGGAGATGGAATGCAATGTTTTAGCAGCAGCCATCTAAACACTGTCCGCAACATTAAAGCAATATAGATTACAGACCAAAAGTAAAACCACGAGTTATCACCCAAAAATATTCGAGTTAAAGACACTTCCACTAATCTATAGTATATGATTTGTCCTAGCTCTGTTACTTGTTAAATCATTTCTTTAGCCGATAACCTATTTTTCATGTGTTTACAGTTTTGAATTATAGATATACAAAGAAATCATTTCTTTGGCCGATATGTACAAAGAAATTAGCCCTAACAACAGGAACTAAAAATTATAGATCTACTATTCCCTTTTCTCAATTTAGAACCATTTACAAGGGAAGAAGTAGGGAATTTTTTGTAGCATAGCAAAAAAAAAAAAACTGTTAATTAGGGGGCGAGAGACTTATATGTGTTCTCAAAAGTAATTAGGGTATATACATATGAAAATAGTAAGCAACATTAATTCACTGCAAAACATTAAAGGATAATCTGCAAACACTTCCAAGTATAAGACAGCATGTGAATGAGATTTATGTCAGAGATACTGCAGTGGAGATGGAATGCAATGTTTTAGCAGCAGCCATCTAAACACTGTCCGCAACATCAAAGCAATATAGATTACAGACCAAAAGTAAAACCACGAGTTATCACCCAAAAATATTCGAGTTAAAGACACTTCCACTAATCTATAGTATATGATTTGTCCTAGCTCTCTTACTCGTTAAATCATTTCTTTAGCCCATAACCTATTTTTCATGTGTTTACAGTTTTGAATTATAGATATGTACAAAGAAGTCATTTCTTTGGCCGATATGTACAAAGAAATTAGCCCTAACAACAGGAACTAAAAATTATAGATCTACTATTCTCTTTTCTCAATTTAGAACCATTTACAAGGGAAGTAGGGAATTTTTTGTAGCATAGCAAAAAAAAAAAAAACTGTTAATTAGGGGGCGAGAGACTTATATGTGTTCTCAAAAGTAATTAGGGTGCGAGGGACTTGTATATGTTCTCAAAAGGTATATAGATGTACATGTGAATGCATTGTTTTCAGAAAAGTTTGGATACACAACTTCAGAAATAAAATAAACACAAAAAAGAATAAAAAAAACATACCGGTCCACTTTTGCCCCTCGCTTTGTTCACAATTAGCTCATAGAAGCTGTGTTGCTGTAACATGCATGGAAACAGGTAAATAACAGAAGTGATTGAGTAAAAAATAAAATAAAATTGGGCACATGCCCCCTAGGCCCCTACGCACAAAAAGATTTGCTAAAATTGTAACAACAAAGTTGGTCTTCATACATGAGGAATGATAAGGTCTTCTTTCACATAAAGCAAATTTTCTACCGAGGTTGTTCGAATCTCTCGGAATTCAGGAGCAAGTTGCTGTTGGATTGCTCGAAGAAACTCTCCGATTGTGTCACCCTTGCGTACCTGAAATACAAAATGATAAAGACATGAAGATGTAAAATTTTATAGCAAATGCTAACTAACTTGGGACTTGAAAAGAAAGTTTAACCAAATGGCCTTCACTTACCTGGACGACACGCCTATGACCAGTTCCATCCCAATAGCTGTATGTGATTTGAAGAGGCTCATCTGAAGCCCAGGAACAATATATTCATGAATAAGGAGTTAAGAGACAATTAAGCATGTACAGGAAGCAATTACACTTATTTTATTCCTTAAGTAACATATTCCACAAGCTATTGTTTTCAACCTTTTATCCTTTTTTGAAAGAAATTTGGAACTACCACTATAAAAACAACAGTAGGCAGACTTACTTCGAATTTGGTCCTGCTCACGGAGCCACTGTTTGCGTAGCCTTTCACGTTCAGCTTGCTCCTCAGCCTCTCGCTCACTGAACAAATTCCTCAGCACTCCTATGCCCAAACGTTAGAGAAACAAACAAAACAGAAAATAAAGGAAAAGGGGGTATGTACTGAAGATAGAAGAGAGGGTGGCGCACCTGTCAGGTAGAAAGCTAGTTTCAACAGTGGGGTCTTTACCAAGCTTTCCACACCGTACTCCTCCATTTGGTTCTACATTATTACTTTGCGGTGGCTCCTCCTCTTCCTGAGTGTCATTGTCAATATCCTCGGAAAATGATAGTCTTGAATTTCCCTTGATCTTCCTCTTTTTGCGTTTCTGTAGCTGAAGCTCCTCCTCCTCTTGTTGTTGCTTCTGAAGCTTCTCCTTCTCTTCCTCCTCTATTTTGCTCTGAATATTAACCCTCTGCATATTCACATTCAGAAATCCCATTAGTATGGACATATGAATAGAGTGAACATGTTAGGAATAATAATAAATAATAATAATAATATATAGATACCTTCTCAACATACTGTTCACGGGTGACAAGACCAACAGTTTCTTTCTTAAAAGCAGTTTCAAGAATCTGAAATGATGAAATAGAAAGGGGTGAATTGGGTAGTTAGTGATTGCAATAGAGAAAATTGAAAGAAGAAAAATAAAATAAAATTGTATGTAACCTCGGAAGTGCTGGAGCCAAATTGGAGGAGACCGGGTTGGCCATTGGAGGTGGCAGACTTGGTTTTCGCCTCTTGGATTCTCCGACGTTCAGCTTCTCTCTGTTTCTCAAGCCGTCGGATCCGAACTGCATCTTGGGAAGTGCCCACATATCCATCTCCCATACCCGACATCTCTCTTTTTTTTCTTCAGACAAAAAAGATGCTACCAGCCGTCTGTGATTGTGAATAAGGGGATTATGAGTATTCCAGACCAGACACGGTAAGTATATGTACATATGTGAATGTTTTACTTCAATTGAATTCAGGTTTAATTTAGGGTTTTAGGGAATGTAACTTCAATTTTGGGCTTCTCTAGTTGAAGCCTTGTTTAACTAACTAGCCTTACTCCATTCCACAAGCTAAGTAACATAAAATTATATAAACTGTTTCGGTTGTGGATGATGAGACAAAAGATTATGAGATTCAACACAATTTTTATCAACAAATATAACTTCTTTTCATCATCGTAAGAAGCTTCGGTCAAATAAAGTGCCAATGTTTCTAAATTATTATGGGAAAAGGAGAGAAACAAAACAATTGTTACCTTCGATTCTGTGAACGGAGAAAGGTGAAGGCGCGAGAGTGAGACGAAGAGCGATGCGGCGGAGGGTGACGCAAGAAAGGAGGCGGCGAGAGAGAGAGAGAGAGAGAGAGAGTGGCCGAGTTAGGGATTGATGCTTTCAGATTTGATTTTTTTTTTCTATTTTATTTTATCATTTCGTAAAAGAGAGAGTATTTTTTTTTCGGATTTTTTCTAAATGATAAAACGGCAGTCGTTTTGGATGGAAGGAAAAAAAGAAGTCTACTGTAGAAAAGTGCTCTCACGGTTTGTACTTATTCACATGGGCGGACCTAAGGCCCACTAGCTACACCGGAATTTTTGATAGACATATATACATATTTTTGTTATTGAGTATTTATATATACAGTTAACTGTCAATATACATCACAAAATTGCAATATGTTCAATGCAAATGATACATTGTCAAAATATATCACAAAATTGAGTTTGCACATAGCAAAGAAGACAAAAATATATAATATACTAACAACTAACATTTGTCTATTAAAAAAAAAAGCAGAGAAATATCCAATAAACAAAACAAACAAATGATACATTGTTATGACTGGTAGTGGTTACATGACATCAAAACAAAAGTTCCCGCTAACTTTTTTTTTACTGATGACAGATATAACTAACATGAAAGGAAAATTCTTAACTATAATTAAATTTATAAGCTTTCGCTATTCAAGTGATGTTTCAGGAAACAATAGATTCAATAAAAAATGTTAATTTTTTTATAATGAGTCTCTTCATTCTGGTCAAAATATCAGAACTATTGGTAGTTTGGTAGCAATTGGTCAAATATTGTGCAGACCCAATGACATTAACACACAAAACTCATCCAGAGGGATGTACTAAACCCAAAGAAAGAAAGAAAATAAAAAAGAGGATAAGACAGAGTTGCAGACACAAAAGAAAATAACTTTCAACAATGAGATAAGAACACATATTTTCATGGAATAGTAGCCTTTTATATCTAAAGTAAGAGTGATACCCTTGACTGTACAGTGTCTCCTAACAAATGACTATGGCTTGGCATAGCCAACTAATCATCAAAACTTGGGAGGAGAATAGATAATGCAAAAATGGTTTGTGCAATTATTTATGGTCTGATTGAACTAGATTTCCATCACTCCAATAAGATTTAGTGCCATACGATAAAAATGATTTTCCACAAAGTTGTCAACTTCACCTAGAACAAGAGCCAGATTTTCTCATTAGTTCTATATTTTCAGCAATGGTTGATCCAGGAGTTCCAATAAAACCAAGAGATGCACAACTGCACACAGTCTGCTCAACATAAAGAAGTACATCAGGTAATCTCTGATTGGAACAATACTTTTTACCAATTCTAGAATCTGAATTTGGAATAAACCTCTGTCCATAACCAGATGTAGTTAGTTTTTTGGCTGTTTGCACAACAAGCTTATCATCTTCTCTTAAGAAATGCATCTCATAGTTATGTGCATCACTATTTAAATCACCTAAATAAGTACCGGTCCAATTATTTCTAGGAAGATCGGTCATTACAAAAATATGTATGGGTAGAGTACCTTTCTGCATCAAAGACTCTAATTTTTGCCTTAACCCATCAAATGTAGCCTTACGATGATTCTTAAACTGCCCATCCAGCAATCTAAGCTGTGCACAGAGAAATGGAGCTTTTATGGTTGCTTTAACAAACTCCTTTCCAGCATTCATAACTTCTGGGACATATGGAAGAAACTTAATCTTCTCCATCAAAGATATAAACCTATGGTCCTGATTAGATTCATGAATATCAACATATGACTCAGAACCTTTGTATGGAGCAGAGAAAAGGCTTCCAAATGCTAGCATTGAAGCTGATTCAACTTCAGAACCAGGTCCAAGCGTCCTAAATACATCCTTCCGCCTCCTAACATAAGATATTTTCTTTTTCTGCTTCAGCTGTTGATCGGGTTGGAATGAATCCAAAATTCCATGTTCATGACCATCTACATGGTAAGTCCACACTGTAGTTCTGCAATCTTCATTGATAGCATATATACACTTTTCAATATTCCCATGAAACCCTGCTAGCAGAGATCCACATTGCTTCAGGCTTTTAGAAACAGATGACTGTGACTTCAAATCATTATAACAAGCCAAATCTAAGCTGATGCCACACCATATTGACACAAAATCCCTAAGATCAATAACTCGAACAAGACCAGAAGAAACTAAAGATGAGATATCTATAACTTCAGCAATGGAGATATACCTGCAAGAAAAGAATGGATGAAAACTTACAGTTCGTACAGATAATCAAATGCAATGTAGTTTCAAATATAAATCATTCATGATGCAGATACCACAGAAGAAAGATGTCACTCATGACCTTATAACATAGTTTATATGTTACAAAATTGCTTTTATTAAAAGATAAAAGAAAACTAAATCCATTACGTAATGCAAGGAAAAAATACTGTTTGAATAAATTTATACATCAATGGAATTATGTGATGAAAATGATGGAATAAAAATGAACATTGTTGTCAGTATCTAGGGTACGTTCGAATTGATTTATTTGAGTGTACCTAATATAATTCATTAGCTGTTTTTAGGTTATTTTCATAAGCTCTTTCGGATAGTTTATGAAAAAATCTTATAGCTTAAATGAAAATAGTTTATCAAATTGAAAATAGCATACTTACAACTTTGCTCCATTTCGTAAATAATGAGCCATGGATTAAACAACAACAACAACCAAACCTTACCACACTAAGTAGGGGCGACTACATGTATCAAAAACGCCATAATTTTCTACCAGATATCATATTTCTATCGAACTAATTAATCTCTAGATCTTTCTTAATAGTTTTATAGGTCTTCCTCTGCCTCTGGTCATTTGAATACCTTCTATCTGACCTACTATCCTTAACACAAAATTTACAAGTCTTCTTTCCACAATCTACATTCTCAAACCACTTATTAAGTCTAGTTTCCACCATCTTTTCTACTACAAAGTGCTAGCCCAACTCTCTCTATAATATGTTATAACAAATCAATTATAAAGACACAAGATAACACAACAAACTTAATATCATTTACCCTTTTACTACAGAAAAATAAAATCTTAATAACAAAATGATAATGAAGCAAGCAACAAAACAAACTAACCTTCCACCGCGAAGGAGCTCAATGACATGATCCCAAACAGAAATTCGAATATCATTCGGTTCCACAACGCGAAACTTAGGACAGCTACCTAAGGCAACAGCATGATGATCCAAAACAGGAGGAACAACCAAAGTTCGATTAAGTATCCCAGCGATCAAAACAGCGTGCTTAAACTCAAGAAGCTGGTTGCTGAACCCACTGTGAGGTGCATACCACATGAATTTCTCGGTTAATGCAATAGCTTGGGAAGAGCATTGAAGTGTAGTACGAGAAATTGTTGTTGTTACAGTTTGGGGGAATTGAGTGAAATGAAAATAATAGTAATAAAGAAAAAGAAATGAAAAGAATAAGAGAATAAGGGAAACGGGAATGAGTGGGAATTTGTTGTAATGTGGTTTTCTTTTAGGTAACATTTTGTTAGGGTTTGATTGATTGATTGATTGATGCTATTATTGAGATTGTTCAAAATAATAAATCTCAATATGCAAAAGAAGCCATGAATGAATTTTACAGATCTGCTACGAATCCACGGCGGTGCTTCATGAAGACACTCTCTCCGTCCTCCCCAATTACAAATTCTGTAAACGAACAACAAGATTACATACACGCTGACACTTTTGAATTAACGCGGTGATGATAATTCATTTTTTTTCGGATTTTTTCTAAATGATAAAACGGCAGTCGTTTTGGATGGAAGGAAAAAAAGAAGTCTACTGTAGAAAAGTGCTCTCACCGGTTTGTACTTATTCACATGGGCGGACCTATGTTAAGGCAAACTAGGGCCATAGACACACCCGAATTTTTTATAGATATATATATACATATTTTTGTTATTGAGTATTTATATATATAATTAAGGGTTAAATATGTTTTTAGTCCCTATAAACATACGATTCTTCTACTTTTAGTCCCTCTAAATTTTTTTCCCACTTTTTGGTCCTCAAAATATTTCCGATCATGATTTTTGGTCCCTTCTTTTCACCTAACTATCTGTACGATTCAAATTTTTTAACGAGGTTTTGTGATCATGTTTATAATATTATAAAAATTACTCAAACCAAAATTCATAATTTTTTAACAAATGATGAATTAACTATGAATTTTTAAGCGCAAACACTTCAAAAATTCATATTTAATTCATCACTAATTAAAAAAATTCAAATTTTGCCAATCAATTCAATTTTTATTATACTAAACATTACTACAATATATAACTCCAATTTTTAATTAACATACATGAGTTGACTTAAAAGTAGGGACTAAAATTCATGTTAGAGAATTTTGTAGGGACCAAAAAGTGGGAAAAAAATTTAGAGGGACTAAAAGTAGAAGAGTCAGATGTTTATAAGGACTAAAAACATATTTAACCCTATAATTAACCGTCAATATATATCACAAAATTGCAATTGGTTCAATGCAAATCACGTTCCATTGACTAGCATGGCGAGGCTTTGATATAAAAATTGTTATGTTTGCAAGTTTATTAATGTTCTTACATTCCAAGAGATAAATAATAATTATTTTTTGACAAACTATTAGTAAAGAAAAATGGTTAATAAAAATAAATTTATAAAAATTAAATGAGAGGTGCTATTTGTCCCGAGAA
Organism: Trifolium dubium; assembly: GCA_951804385.1. Taxonomy (NCBI): domain Eukaryota; kingdom Viridiplantae; phylum Streptophyta; class Magnoliopsida; order Fabales; family Fabaceae; genus Trifolium; species Trifolium dubium. Next base: position 614,979 of record OX638075.1, on the reverse strand, counting down.
ACATTATCCTGAATTCATCCCGAACTGTTTTCATACGTTGGATCTTCCAACTATATTAGAATACATGGGTGGTTTAATATAAAGAGGTGGGGCAAGGTATAGAGAAAATAGCATCGGGATCAATTCGTGATGTGGTTTTTCGCTATAAGTAGCATTTCTCAAATTAAATTGTACCGGTTACATTTTAACATATATAAAATTTAAAATTTTATCGTAAAATTTAAAATTTGTATTATATAAATAAATTTTTAAAATTTATTGTTAATTCTTTGTTCTTTGTTATTTTTACTCTTGCTTTCAAGAGACAAAATGACTTATTCAAATAATTTGCAAACATGGAATTTTTTTTTAGATATAAATTTGTCAATTTTTTTCAGCCACATATTAAGAGGTATGGAAGATTTATGATTAGTTTGCAAAATAAAATTGCCTTTTCCTGCATTTTTTGTGTTGAGAATTTGCTCTCACCGCCGATAATATATTTCATTTCTCACTTTGAATCGGATTAATTGGTTTAGTGGGTCAGATCAACATATAAATTATACTATAACATCTGTGCCGGCAAATCAGCACAAGAGTTAACTTCTCCATGAATGTAATTAATTTGAATAGTCTAACTTAAAAAACTGATAAGTGAGAAGACCTTTATGAATGAAAGATTGAAAATGAAAAATAAAAGTAACCATTGTTCGTCGTATTGACAACATGAATTGAGTCTATTTTAAGGAAGAAACGAGTTAATTATATTTCTCTAGGCTCTGGCCCATTTGATAATTTCAAATAAAATGACACATAATATTGAGCATGTAAGTGTTCGTTTCAGTAAAATTTAGAACAAGAGTTTTGTGCTGTGATATTGATTGGCATTTAAACCCATTTTATAGTTAGCTTTAACTACTACTGTCTATTTGAAAAATCATAAAACAAACATGGAGAATGTCGTAAATATTATTTAATAATAATAATCAACTTCGTATTGCTAATTAAATAATGCAAATAATTAGCTTATTGTATAGATATACTCTCATCCTATACAAGTATTACAAAAATTGTCAACTCTTTCTCTACAAATTCTGTTTCTCTCCCTAATCATCTCTATAATCTTTAATGGCATTTTCCTAACTGTATGAACTTGTTTTTTCCCAAAAAATATAAAGAATAATCATCCAATGCATGCTTTAACTTTTTCTATTGTCGATCATGTGAAGAAATGAGTCTATGAACCAATATATCCAATGCTTCCTTCATCCACCAATGTTGACAAACGTCTCTAGCTTCAGCAACCGTCATCTATAACAAAAAATTATTATCAAGAAAAATTTAGTAAAATTTTCAAATAATCATATTTTTAAATTAATTAACTATACAATTGAGTATAAACTTACCCATACTCTTCTCCTAAGATTTTTCTCAGGCCAGTGATCAAGTTGTTCCTTCACAAATAATGGGAACATGTGCCCTTCATAGTATATGCCATATCTTTTGCTAATGAAATTCCATTGCCCCAATTCACACTGTCAAATGAATAACAAATTATATTACTTTCGGTTTCATTTGTACCCAAAAGATTTAATTAGTTTTTTTTAATAATTTAATTTAATTAGAAGTATCCAATACCTCAACTATTCCTGTGACTCCAGCTTCTTCAAGGGATTCCCTAGAAGCTGCTTCTTCTAAAGATTCATCAAGTTCCCATCCTCCCTGTTGAGATCAAACAAATACATAAGATATGTTAGTTAAACATATTCCAATAATTAAGAGATTAATCGTAATGGCAATATACATTGAACAAGTACGTAATATATACCTTAGGAAACATGAGTCCTTGACCTTTTTGTGAACTAACCACTAACACTTCTAATTCATTGCTGCTATTACCATATATGTCTTTTTTGTATTTATAAGGTATGCATCTGCAAAAACATTATTAATTAATCAATTAGTTAAAATAATTGAGACAATATTGTGAAAACAAACATACAATGTTATATATGTACCAAAATTGCAAGAAATATATATACAATATTAATGAAACTAGCTAGAGACTAGTTTCATTTTTTTTTATCTTTAAATTAATTTATTTTTTGGTCACTAGTACTAACTTTTTGACTGTTAATAGTTGGTATTGGTGTAGAAATGACTAAGTTTGAATGAATAATAATGTCACCTACCAATACCATAACAATTTTAATTGCAACGTGAAAAATGAAGTGAATAATAGTAGTAGTATTTCACAAACACGAATTAAACAAGTACTCACCCTACAACTTGTCTGCCACCCATGTGATTGTATCTCTGCAACTCCCGTCCGGAGCGAGATGCCAAACAAACCACCATCTTAAATAAATAGAATTAACAAATTAACAACTAATTATTATAACAAATTGAGAAATATATTAGAGATGAAGAAGAAGGTTTTCAATTAGTATATAGTGAGGTGAGGATATATTGTAGGAAGGAAATTAAAGTGAAGAAGATATGCGTTACTTAGTATATCTTAGGGTAGGACTATTAATTAGAACTTAGAAGAGTGAATTGAAGGGTGGGTGGGTGGGTGGATAGAAAGATAGAAAGAGTGGACAAAGTAGAAAGGTATATATAGGAAACTTAGAAACAGTACCAAACGTTTGTCAAAAAAAAAAACAGTACCAAACGCGTTATTGTCGCGTTCCTTGCGCGAGCAGCTGCTCAACTCTGAAATATCTATCTAATATCTATCTATCTATATCTTCACATGAAATGGAATGGAATATTATATTATAAAAAATAATAACAGTATTAATGCAAAATTGTTGTCACTATATGGAATGTTGTCCTAATTATACTATTAATTAATGAAACCATGTTTAGATTGATGTTTCTCTGTCGTTTCGCCAATGTATTACTACTATTTGGTGTTGTTTAAATTTGTGATAATTATTGAATTAAAATGAACTAAAATATTTTTAAATTATTCTTATAATTAGTAACTTTGGATTTTATTTTTTATTTGAGGTGAGAAGTCGATGTTCTATAATAAAAGACAAAAAATCTTTAGATTCAAAAAAAACGCTTATAAAAAACAATTTATATTTAGTAATAAAAATTGATTTAGTAGAAATCTGAAAATTGATATTATACCACTAGACTAGATACTTAGGGAGCATTTGATATGTTAAAAAAAATAAGGAATTGGACATGATAATTTCTATCGTGCTGTGTTTGATTTTAAAATTGTCAATGAAACTGGACAAATTGAGGGTCAAGGGACCGAATAAAATCAGATATTCTTGTCTTCTACTGAACTATGAGACAACTTTTTGTCTTCAACACAACTTGTCTAAATCACCAAAATAACTTTTTATCCAACAAATATTATACAAGATAAAATTTGTTCAATACCATAAATATTTGTCCTACATTATTCTGCCTTATACTATCATGTACTGTCAAGTATTTTCATTTTACATATTAAATATATTAAATAGACCTTAGAAATTTATACTAGTCATAGCAACTCTATTGTGGAGTCTACTTGCAGAAACACTATTATAGAGTCGACAGTCGACACGGCTTATAATTAGAATAGAAAAGGAATAATAATTCACAAGTTGACTGAGAGAGAGAACACGTTAATGCAAGTATTATGTTATGCTGGTGAGATGATACAAGTTGATGATGAATTGATGATACATGCATGCCCTGTTAATCTACTCCATAATTGCATCAGCTAGATAGTAATGGATGAGACCCAACCAAAATATACAAGTATTAACTAGTCCAACATACGTAGGATAAATATTACCTCAAAAAATAAAGCATATGTAGGATAAATACATTAAATGAAATTATAAAATGCCACAATTTTTATCTTAATTACAATTTTAATCTTAATTACTACTAGTATTACAAAATTAATACTTTAGCATATTCTCTCACATCTAATTCTATTGAGATCTATATGTAAATGTAAATTGTAAACGACGCAATAGTATAAATTTGATATATAATAATTTAATAGATTTTAGAAAAAATCTATATCGTATTAGATTTTTATATTGAGTGCAATTTTTTCTTACAAATGAACTTTAATATTACAAATTATTTTCACTTATAAATATATATCTTCGAATTATCTTTCAAACAAATACATAACTCCTTAATATAATTAGGCAAAAAAACTTCTTAATATAAAACAGTTTCTTGTATTTATTTACTTTTTAAAACAATTATTCAATTATTACTATTGCGTAGACTAATTTCATTAATTCTTTTATGATTATTAGGTATGATTATAATTTTGAATATTGTTGTCTAACTTGTTAAATCACATAATGAAGAAAATAACGCTCTACTATACTCAAAACAAAGATGATAAATTGAGTGATTATATAATGTTCTTCTTTATATCTTATCTTTTTCGAATACAAAACAAGATGTTCAAAGTTGTGTTCTATCATCAAGATATAGGAATCTTTGGAAACAACTTCAGTTCTTGCATCGCATTCCGACGACTTTGGAACTATAAAGATTTTCTCAAATTTTGCGTCAAATGTTTTAACTCTTTGTGATTCCTCTCAATGGCGCAGCTAGGACCCTGCTCAAGGGGTGCAGATTATAAATTTTTTGCTGCCACAAAACTATTAAATTTTTATTAATAAATATATTCATATGTATAAAACGAGTGGTTGAAATTGGTTCGAGTTATAGTATCATATGGATCACTTTAGTTTCACTTTTAGATAAATATTGACCTAATAAGAAGTAGTCCGTTCAATTTTTAGTAATACTTTCATACAAAATTTGAGTTAAACCAAACCGAAGAAGAAAAATTAGTTTGAGTCGATTCAATCAAATTAAAATTCGTCAAAATAATCAAGTATTAAAAAAAATTAAAAAAGCAAAACAAATAAGTTATAAAATATATCTCTATATAATATATTTACGGATGTCTCTCTCCTGATCATAATCCTATGTGGCAAGCTATCAAGTATCCATATACCTATGTGGCAAACTATGAGACCATCTACATAACAAACTAAGTCTTCCTTGATGTATCACTCTTCGATTCTCACTCAAGACACTTTTTCAATTATGAAACATTTTATTTAACTTTTTAGAGTTCCTTAATGTAACCACTCTTCGACTCCCACTCAAGACACTTTTTCAATTATGAAACATTTTATTTAACTTTTTAGAGTTCCTTAATGTACCACTCTTCGACTCCCACTCATGACATTTTTTCAATTATGAGACATTTTATTTTATATATTAGAATTCCTATCATTCTTTGATTCCCATTCATGACACTTTTTTAATTATGATACATTTTATTTTATTTTTTAGAATTCCTTAGTGTATCATTTTTTCGATTCTCACTCATGACACGTTTTTAATTATGAGAATTTTTCTTAAAGATATTTTTGAGACACATATTATGCATAACTAAGATTAACAGTCAGTTATAAACAAAAACAAACAAAACTTTTGGATAAAAACAAGTAAATCAAACCGATTTCTAACAAATAACAATAATTTTTTTAAGATTAATACTTTTAATGAAAAAATTTCTTAATAAATTTTCCATAACTATTTTTTATTTAATCATCATAACTAATGGTATATCATAAAAAATTTAGTTGATTCAAAAACTGAAATACTATTATATAAGTATAAGTACCCAAACAATTATATGTATTAATTTTTTTAAATAAAGTTGTGTGAATTAATATATACCATTACATAAATATTATTATATATGCTAAAAAAAAAGTCATAATTTCTCAAATAAAAGTATATTTTATTAGTTTAATTTTTAACTTTTGTTCACATACAAAATTTAACTCAATTCTATCTATCATTATTTTATTACTAAGTTGTACCAAATATAAATCATACTTATTCCTATTTTATTTGTATTTTATTAAGAACATATTTTTATTCATATATTAATACAATAAACCCATTTTTTTTTGTAATTTTTATGATGACTACACTTATATTAATATCAATGCATGTCTTTATAATTTACACGGGATCAATATTAATAATCATATATTAATACAAGAGGTTTTTTTAAAAAATAAAAATATACTCACATATCAAAACAAGGTCCTATATTTTTTTTAAAATTGCTACGGGGATGGGAGAAAAAATATCATATCGTTGAACGGAAAGTGGGAGATCATTCTCAAAAATATTAACTATGACTTATATTTACACTCATGTTAATATGAGTGTATTTTGATTTTGTAATTTATACAAGGCAATATTTGTACTTATATATTAAAACAGATCCTATTATTTTTGTAATTTCTACGGGGACGGAAAGAAAACACCATACTGTTGAGAACGGGGAGTGGAATACCACTGTCCACCATGTTCTATCCCTTTAAATCCATAAATATATAATTATTTTTTATAATTAAATAATATAAATATCAAATCATTTTCGCAAGTAATTAGAAAAACATAAATTACAAGAAAAAAAATTCATTAATTAGAAATAAGATACAAAAAAAATTAAATTAAAAAAATTAATATTTCAACTAATCTACTTTAATTTAATTATATAAATTAATATAATTTTGAATTTTAACCCGTACATATGTACGAGTTAGTTAGCGTGTATACCTACGCCCTTCTTCTTTGAATCAAATTAATTTTGTTTTAGAAGGATAAAAATAAAATAAAATATTTTATATTAGTTTAAATTTGACACAGAAGCTTCAAAAAGAAAAAATATGAGCAAATAGCAATATCAAAAAACTTTTTGAGCAAACCCAAAGAATGTGTTGGGGTCTCTTAAAAAAGGAACATGAAGTATCAACATGAAAATTTGATTTTTTAAATAGGATAAAATTTAGATGCATTTCTTTTAGGTACGTTTTCTATGATTTTTAACATAACAAACTATGATTTCTCAAATTCATGATTTTCTCAAAATTTGTTATAAATACGAACAGTAAATTATATGGGTTTTTTTTTTGACAAAAAGTGAATTATGTGTTTTTTTGACGGGAAAGTAAATTATATGTTAAGAACCATAAGTTTTGTTAATCCAGAGAGTGCCGGTGAAAACAATAGATCAATGAGTCATGGACCACATCTCTTATAAAGCCAAAATTATTTTCATTTATTGAAAACATGTGTACCAATTGTTTTGATGAATAAAACACATTTACACATACAACACACAAAATATCATTAAAAGTTTAACTTAAATTAATAGTTGCTTACTGAAAGAAAGTTAAAATACTAATTTATTTATTTTTGGTTTTTTCTTGTCTACTCCCTCAAGATTTGAAGGTATCTACCAACAACTATTCAATAATATTTTAACCGATATAAATTTTTATAAAATATACTATTGAATCGAAAATATTTTTTTAAAATTTATACCGATTAAAACATTATTGTATTGTTGGGGATAAATATCCATAAAACTTGAGGGGGGTACATAGACAAGTTGTCACCATTATTTTTTTTATAAAGTAATATTAATACTTTGACTAATAGTTAGAAAAGAATAATAATATTTGACCAAAATCAATAATTAATAATTACTAACAAAAAATAGAGTAGTTCTTTACCGACCAAAACAAAAAATAAAAGTATTTCTCTACTTTTGTGCCATTGCTGTATATTTTAATCAAAGAAAAAAAAAATACTACATTTGTAATAAGAATGTTAATAAAGTGAATTAGCATTTAACTCATAAAAACTTTGTAACTTCGATGAGTAAGTTTTCAAGCAATTATAATACTACATTTGTTCCTATTTACAAGAGGATATAAACTTTTTAGATTCATTAAAATTTAATGTATTTAGTTATTAAATAGATTAAATACATTAATTTTTTAGTGAATCTAAAGAATGAATTGTCTCTTATAAATAAGAATGAATGTAGTAATTTTTATAAGTTTGCAAGTATTGTATGAGACTGGGAGATATGGTTACGTTTTGATTAACATTTTGCTCGCTCTAAAACCTTCTTGACTTCATGAAACTACTCATTATTATATTCGGTTGCAAATATCTACAATGAAGGACAATGAAGGGTAGCTAGGGTTATCTTGCTAGTGTTCGATGATCAACGGTTGTTTTTCGTTACAGTATCATTCATCAAATGTTTATAATTAATTTTTAGGTTATCCATGTTATGTATATAAGTATATTTGACAAAGGTTTAGGTGTTTAGTTAATTTTTCTGAATTCATTTGTTGATTTATATGTAGTTATGAAGCTTAGTTGTACTATGTTTGGTCTTGATATCATGTTTGAGAAGCTCCTGTAAATATTGCGCAACTAATTTATTTTGCGCTATCATGTAAGAAATATACAAAGAGGAATGTGCGGTGTTGGTTTATCGCGAAAAAGAAAGGAAGCCCTTGTTTATTATGAATAAGAAGTAAATTTTATAAAATGTTTGAAAAGGACTTTAGTAATTCTTTCACCCTTAAATATTTAACCTTTTGGTTCTTAGGGGAAACTACCTTAGTAATTTAGGTGGTTTCAATCCCCTCTCAAAGTAGCTGCAGGGATCGACCTGTGATCATTTTACTTTATGAGTGTGAATTTATAACGACTTTATTTTTTTATCTATGTACAACAAAGTAGTAAATCGGCTACTTGACCAAAAAATGCAAACATAATATAAAGAAATATCAAATCAACCGATTTTTTTTACTAAATATATCTATTTTTTTTCCTTTTTTTTTAAGCTAATCTTTATTTTAAAATAATACAATATATAAGTTTTATTTTTTGACAAAAATGTTTTTTTTTGAACAATCAATTAAACCAAACCAAACCAAAATAAATTTAATGAAATAAACTAAGTTTTTGGTTGTCGTACTCAAGCTAAAACACAAACCTATAAAAACCTGTAGAAAACGTAAATTTAACTATTGTCTGGTCTCCAGTCTCTACTCACAGGTATTTTCTCTTTCTGGGTTCAATTTTCCTTTTCATCTTTTTCCAATCAATTCACAAATCCATCCTTCAAAATAACGTAATTCGAAATCAACAAATTCACGCCACCAGGTATTATTTTATTGATGATTCACTGCGTTTTTGCTCAATTTCTAAATTTTGCCTTTAAATTCTCAATTACTTGTATTGTATTGTATTGTATTGTATTGCGTAAAATAATTCCCCTATTACTTGTATTCAGTTTCGGTATACTTGTTTGCTCGAACAGTTTCAACAACTCATACAATTGCTCAATTACTTATATTGGAGTACAAGATAGTTTCACTTAGTTTTTTTTTTTTGGTCAAGTAGTCTAGTGGCTAGAAATTCACCCTTAAAAGGTGAATAAATGGGCATACCGGGTTCGAATGTTTCACTTAGTTTTAATCATATTATTATTATTATTATTATTATTATTATGTTTTAATCCAAATGTTTAATTCAGCTGATAAGATCATTATGGCGAAGAGACCAAAGCTCAGCAAGTGTAGAAACAAAGACAGGCTCAGCGACTTACATAACTGTGTTATCCTTCACATACTCTCTTTTTTAAACATTAGAGACGCCGTTCGAACTTGCATTTTATCCCCAAGATATAAGGATCTTTGGAAACAACTTCCCACTCTTATATTTGATTCCGAAGACTTTCCAACTATCAACATATTCACCGAATCTGTGTCTAGCGTTTTATCTCTACGCGATTCCTCTATCTCACTGCATTCTTTCCATTTTCACCATATTGGTCGCTTGGATCTTCAGCTAATCAAAAGGGTTGCAAATTATGCTATTTCACACAATGTCCAGCAGTTAGACCTCTATGTGTATTGTGGCATTGAACAACTTCCGCCTGGCATCTTTTCCTGTCAGACTATAACATATCTTGAGCTTTCCCTTTATCCTAGCAAAGGTTTTGGGCCAAACCCAATTTTTCCAAAATCTTTCAGTTTGCCAGGATTAACCACCTTGATTCTAGAGAATTGTGACTTTTGTGCCACTGATAATAATTCACGTGCCGAACCATTTTCAGCCTTTGATCGGTTGAATACTTTGGTCCTTCGCCAATGTGGTGTGAGGGATACACCAACCCTTTGCATATCAAGTGCCACACTTGTCAATTTTAAAATGTACAGTCATATCTATGTATCGTACGAAATTGAGCTTTGTACTCCATGTCTTGATTCCTTCACTTTTATCGGTATACCATATCACAAAGTCTTTGGGAGCAATCTATCTTATATTAAGCATGTATATATCGATGCACATATTTTGTTTATGGAAAGGAGGTCTCCTCAGTTTCTACTCAGCTGGCTGTCAGAGCTTGTTAATACAAAATCATTGACAATCACTGCATGTACTCTTCAGGTACCATAAATTAGTGGATTTCGAGGTTTTACTGTTACATTCTTTTTAGGATGTTTTTTATAATTTCAATGTATTTTCACAAAATCAATTGATTTTCATAAGACTGATTGTCTGATTCACTCTTGCTCCTCGTTGTTTAGGTTCTATTCTTCAATGCTAATTTATTGGAGATGAAGCTCCCTTCCTTAAGTAACTTGAAGTTCTTGAAAGTGAAAAAGAAACCACTTCCATATGAATTTCTCGAGAGTCTGCTTCGTGCCAAGTTAAAGAAAACTAAGTCATGGAGAAAAGCTGATAAGTTACGAAAATCATTTGAAGCTGGATTGGAGCCATCTGCACCCATACCTGATGGAACAGTGGACTTCTTGATTCAAAATTCGCCATTGGCTGAAGTTGAAATCATAGATTACACATAGCAAAAGGAGCTGTCAACTTCTTAAAATAGAGATTGTTATAATTGGTTTTGTTTTGCTTACTTCTCTTGTTTCTGTTTGTATCTATGTCTCTATCTCTATGACTCTATAGTCTATAGCAATTTTGGATTTCTCGTAATTAAATGAAAGAAAGCTGGTGACAGTTTAAAAAATAATCTTTAGTTTTTAGATCTATGAATGTTTATGACAATAAAGTAGAAAGGATTAATTCGTAGATGTTGATGAAATGAATGCAGAACTAATTCTTTGTTATTGAAGAAAGGTAGAAACTAGAATCTGTGTTTATGTGTACTCAACTACTCATGCATCTTGTGAGTGAATTAGCATCTAACTCGCTAGTAAGTTTATAAGCAATGTTAATAGTTTTTAATTTTTATAAGTTTGCAAGTGTTCATGGAGGAAGCTTATAAAAGAGTTTTTAAGTTGCAGAATCTTAACGTTGGATTTGCAGTATGAGACCGGGGGATGTATGGTTACTTTTTGATTAACATCTTGCTCACTCTAAAACCTTCTTGACTTCATGGAACTACTCATTATTATTTTAGGCTCCAAGTATCTATGCTGAAGGGTAGCTATGTAATGATATTTATTAAGTATTAATTTTCAGTTGATCCATGTTAAGCAGATTTGACAAAGTAAATCCTCTAGTACTTTTTCCACACCAGTTGGTGGAGGGATTTGGATATGCTGACTGCTAAGTGTATGCAAAGAGATATATAGTCATTCGATCAAGATCAGACTGTCTAAATTTTAAACAGTTAATTTCTCCTAACTGCATGACCCTTTGGTGGAGATATATATAAATACAGTATAAGATGAGATGTTTATTGTTCAATAAAATGTAAGAAGAACAAGAATAATATAAAAAGAACGAAGCTAATGGTAGTATGTTTCTTCTATGAAGAAGAGTTAGTCTTAAAACTTATTAACAAGTAAAAATTAACACGTTTAAAAATTGAAAACAAATTACAAATGCTTTAACAAAAGTAAACGCGTCTTATATTTTCACAAAAACGTTGATTTACTTTTTACAAAACCTTAAATAAACATGTGCTTATTGTTTAATTAGATTATACAGGTCAACTACTTTTTTTATTTTTCGAACTTTTCTTTCAGCTGAATAGTCTACTAAGCTTATCTTTCACACGATTATTAATCATTAGTAAAACAATTGGCACTATTTGCATAAACCACGTACAATTCATGGTAAAATTTACATAAAATTTTGTAAATACACCGGCACTATTTGCAAGCACATAATAATAGAAATTTTGGATAAAGATTTGACCCAAAATTGAATTAAATATTAGAAATATAAATAAATTGGCCAAGTGGGTTGTTATATCATACTAGTAATTAAATAAATGGAGTATATATAAATTATAGAATCACACTTGGTTAGCCTCTATTGGCTCACGTAGCTTCTTTTGTTGTCGTTTAGATAACGTGGCCATGGATGGAGGATGTAGAAGTTTTGATTTGGATCATTTTATTAACATCGTGGAAACCATTACTTTCACTATTGAAGGGACAGCTTATATATGGAGCATACTCCATGCCATGGAAAATTTATTTGACGACTTTAGTTGTCATCAATCAATATTTAATTATTCACGGCATCACCAATCCTAAAATGTAAATTTGGTTCAGTCTCTATATATATCTTTGAGAGTAAACTATAAAAATTATGGAGTACCTTGAAATGTAAATTTTTAGTCAAAAAACAATTATTGTGTGACTTTAGCGTTGAATCAAAATTGCACACGGTTGAAAAGAAAAAATATTTTTTATTTATAAGAATGAAAGCAACACATATAATGGCTGAGATTTTAGGTGTGGTAGTTCATTTTGAGTATATGGAATCAAATGTCGGCTTCAAATCAATTCAAAATGGAGGAGGGAGCTCTAATAAAGATTCCTTTTTAGATTAAATAAGATATTATATAAATAATAATATATATTTTTATGAATTGTCTTGTTTGGAATTACACAATAATAATTTATCATAGAGATATTTTTGGTCATTTTTGAGAGTTGAGACTCGTATCAGAAGTAGAACAAATTATTAAGAAAATTGTAATGGACAATTGAGCGGATGTTATTGTGAATATCAGTCTCCAATTAGGATAGAGTGAAGACACTTAGCTTGTTGAGAATAATTGCAACAACTTAAGAATTCCATCAACCACAACTCCGTTTTCATGGTTTAGCTCCTTATTGCATTGCTCAGGACTTCTATATTGTTTTGTTTGGACATAAGTAGTGTTAGAACACGAGGGATCAGTCCGAGAATTATTCAAGAATATTAATATATTAACTAAACGTGTTTAACATCACACTCTTAATTAAATTTTTAAGATATTAGATTTATGAGTTATCTTAATTTTTTTTAAAAGAAAAAAAAAATGATTTATGAGTTATCTCACTTATAAATACTTAAATCACCACATTTTTAATCAATATGAAACTTTTCCACACTAGTCACATTTGTTTTTTTTCAACAATAAGAAAGATTGATAGTGCTCATATTAACCAATATCATGTAGTATATTAAGTTGAATATCTTTATTTGAGTTAAAATTCATAACCACAAGTTTGTAAATTGTATGTTCGAGTTCAAGTGATGATTGTCACTTTGTATAAGAAAAAAAAAACAAATAATTAAGAGGTAACTGAGACTCCTTCAAAATAATTGAGATTCATTTATAAAGTTGATTTATTTCAATAGATGTTTTCATACATACTGGCGGGAATCGAACTCGTGACTAAATAATTAAGAAGCTTAATATCCACCATTTATGCCACATTGGTCAAAATTAATTTTTCTATTCTATAGAACATTTTACTTTTAAACAATATTTATTATTTTTTACAATTAAAACTAAATATTTATTGTTTATTACCAAATAGAATTATAGATAGTTTTTGTACCAAACAAAAAAAAAAGAATTATAGATAGTTTTTGATAAGATACCAAATATTTATAAATATGAATTTAATTTTTATGTAGCAACGGTGTAAAATTATTTTACATGTGCATCTAATCAAATCATACCAAATAAATGTTTTTAAAAATATTTTAAGAATAAATTTATAAAAATGGTAATTTTATGTGTTTTGATCAAATGCAAGTATAAAATAGTTTTGACTTGACTCTATAAATATTTGATTTGACTTTTGATTTGTTTTGATCATTTTTTATTTGTTTATTATTTATTTCCCTTCCGGGGGCATATATATATGTACATGGTATCCTTGAATAGGTTATTACCAAGAGACAAACACAATTTTGGTTTCGATTTTCACAGAGAAGAGAAGAGAAGAAGAATGGAACTCAACAACAACAACAACAACAACGAGATATCGATGAAGAGAATTAATGAAGAGGTTCATGTGGGTCTTGCTGTTCATAGCCAAGTGATCAAAATCAAACAAGAAATTGAGAAAATCAAACATCTATCATTGGAGACAGAATTATACACGAGAAGACTCAAAGATGTTAAACGTCTTCAATCTCGTTCACCACTTGGATTGGCTGAGAGAACTATCATTCTTGGTCACTCTTAGATACATATATACATACATATAGCTTAGCCTAGTTACGTTGCTTGTGATGATCAGATAGATGAGACATGTTTGTTTGTATGTCTCTCTGTTTCTTTCTTTCTTTTCTGTTTCATTAGTTTATGTTTCTTAGAGAACTTTCTTGTACATGTTTTTGGTGTTAATGGTAAATTAACTAGTAGTACTTGATTTCTCTAATTTCTCTCTTTTCTTCCTCCTCTATTAATTCTTGTTCTTCTTATCATTCATTTGTTTCAATTGATTCGTGGATTCCTATGTTGTCCAAGGAAAATCTAATACTACCTCGTTTCAACACAAAATTTCTTATACTTTAATTTACCATGTTTTAAAATAATCTTACATATTCATCTTCACGTTTTTTTTATTTTTTGAGTTGGCAAAGTTCATTGTCCACTAATACAGTGATCAAACACAATTTTGGTATAGGTAGATCACGAGAAATGTGGATTTAGTAAATTTGAACATTGACCAACAAAACATGAGTCTAGTACGTTACTACTACTACTACTACGTGTTGTTTATTATGGTTTGTGCGTGTCAAGCCAACAATGAAAATTGGTGATCCATCAGAAAATGACGTATGATTGTTTCTTCCTCTTCTAAAGGTGAACAAAGCAAAGAGATTAGAATTGGAATTACTACAACT